>JAXGGA010000660.1:0-201597 GCA_038373865.1 Uloborus plumipes
CGAAAAAAACTAATTGTTCTGCGTTTCCTGCTCATTAGAGGATAGATAAAAATATAGTGAAGCATCGTTTATACGTTTTTTACCGGACTGCGTGAGAAAAAATGAAAAACGTACGAATAGAAAACCGCATAATAGGTACATGTTAATATGTATTGGAATCTGCCGGGACCAATTCAAAAAACGTATAAATGATAAAAACGTATAAAAGAGAAACGTATAAAATGGGTGCTATCACTGTTATATTCCGTAATAGTTCTTTGCTAATATAAGAGATTAATGTAGATTTAAATCTTTCCCAGATTTACTCTTTAATAACAAGTTACAAAAACTTACAATACATCGTGAAAACAAGCACCGACATATAAAGCTTATAATCCAATATTTTACCTATTAGGGTTCTTGTTTCGCGTTTTGCATTAAATCAATGTTTCTTCAAAAGACACTAAACATAATGGCTTCTTTGACGAACTAACATTATAGTCGGTAAGAAATAAATATGTTTTCGTGCTTAAAAAATAAAAATGATCAAGACAACGTAAAAAGCTACAAATGAGCAGGAAAACTGTCGACATACCGTTTCGAGCGTTAAAAGAAACGCCCTTTTCAGTGCAACGAATGTGAGATGAACTTTTCATCCATAAACTTCGCACTTCTATTTCTTCCGCATCTAAAAAAGGCGTTATTTATAACGCAAAGACACGTGTCTGCAGTTTTCTTTGTCCATTTGTGCTTCTTTACGTTTGCTGTTGCTGGTTTTTGTTCTTTTCTTTTTTTTTTTTTTTTTTTGTTAATCAAAGTGTTTTTAAATCGAACATTTTACATAAAGTGGTTTAAAATTAGGGGGGGGGGGGTAAAATGATTCCAAAACCCAACACATCTTAAACGTGAAGCAGTAAAAGAACCATTTTTACGAGTTTATTTCGTTTTTTAAAAACTATTACGTTAAAGCTTCTAAGTACTAGATCGAACTAGGTTGGGACACGTTCCAAAACATCTCAGCAAGTTTGAATGGCCTGAGTTTAACACCTTCGCAAACAACAGATAAAAGTTTGTCTAACAGCTTTTCGACAAAAGATTTTCATCCTTTAGATCTTTCTTAGACGGCAGACATTTTTGTTCTGTTTTGGTTCGCTCTGTTTTAAGATCTTAACAAAATAGTTAATCCTGTTTTTTTGTTCGGTTATTATTTTCAACTCTTTTCTTTAGCTATAAAATGGTTTCATTAGTTATGTCTTTTCTTTTTGTTTTTCTCAGTCGGACAGAGCATTAATAATTAAAAAGTACTACAGTAAACTCCTGATTATTTACGGGTCTTTTGCACTTTTGTTTTCTTTTTTTCCGGTGATGATTTACTGAATGCAAAAAAAATGCCTGTGAGTTATTTCTCGTTTTTCGATTTCAAAGATGTTTGTAGTCAACGTTATCATATTTGGTTATAATTTAAATGTATGTGTTGCGTAATTGACTTCTTTCAGCTACTGCACTGCAAGAAATGAACTGATGTTTTTACAGCATGATTCTGGCAGCCGAGGTTCCAATTTAAAACTGTAAAATGCACAGTAATGAACTGTAAAACTAGCAATTTTAGTTCTTTACTGTAAAATTTGCCATTTTACAGTTTATTGGAGCAAAATTCATCTGAATTATACTGTAAAGACAACAGTATAATACTGGCAGCAGAGGTTCCAGTTCAAAACTGTAAAATGCAAGGTAATTAACTGTAAAATTAGTTAGTTTACAGTTAATGACTGTAAAATTGGCAATTTTGTAGTTTATTACTGAAAAATTAGCAATTTTTTCAATTCATTACTATAAAAACATCTGTTTTATACTGTAAAAACAAGATTCATTTTTTACGGTGCAGTAAACTCCTGATTATTTACGGGTCTTTTACACTTTTGTTTTCTTTTTTTCCGGTGATGATTTACTGATGCAAAAAATAAAAAAAAATGCCTGTGAGTTATTTCTCGTTTTTAGATTTTGAAGATGTTTGTACAGTCAACGTTATCATATTTAACTATAATTTAAGTGTATGTGTTGCGTAATTGACTTTTTTTAGCTATTGCATACACTTTTGCTTTAGTATCACTTTTTCGCTATTTTTCGAATTATCCGTGGTATTCCGTTATCCGTGATCATTACTCCACGGATAATCAGAAGTTCACTGCATTTTAATTATTATTCTATACTTCACTGCAACCTTTCTTGACAAAAACATCGTAACATCAATGTGACGTTTGCGTGACGTTAGCCTATGAAAAACGAGCTAGATAAAACGTCACAGCCTACTTGGCGAATTAGAGGAGATCGCCGACTGCTTGTGAGCTCTTATTGGCTCCGCCCGTAGTGACGTTCAGTGCCAAGTTAAGTTGCATTTTAGTATAGTTGAAATCGGAAGCAGTATCAACAAAATAAGCCTAGGTAAATATTGAATTTGTGCAAGATGTAATATTGAAAAAAAATGACATATAGTTTTATCAATATGTGTTCATTATAATAGGTAATTGATTCGAATGCCTTAGATTAATATGTATAAAACCAGAACTTATTGTTGATTGAATAAATAAACGATTTTGGAGACATACCGGTGCTTCTCATAGTAATTTTGAATTCCAACTCATTACGTAGCTCAGAAGCCTGCAAAACATTAGGATTCACTGGAACATCGACATGGTTCCAAAAATTATCATTATTTGCCTAATATACGCCCCAAAATTTTAGTAACATTTTCCCCATTATTAAAAGGGTGAATTCTAAAAAGCAAATGTAAAATTAAATATCGAAATTTATAGATTGAATAAAATTATTCTAGAGAGAAAAATGCTCCTCAAATTAACAAAAATTAAAAATCCTTTGTTTTTATTATATTTCTCAGAATATAAAATATATTTGCTTTTAGAAGCAAATAAAACAACTTTAAAACCTCCCTGAGTTTGGGCAGTCCCAGGAATACATGTTAAATGGACGAGATATCTCGTCATAAACTGCAAGGTGGTTAAAAGCACAAAAGAGCAGGGACATTGCATGCACTGGTTTAGGCATTTCAAGGAATGCCTATACCAAAGCGGAAGCTTGAGCTTATGGTAGCATTGGAAAAATCGTTCCTTGTAACGTGGAAACAAGTGTCTGTAGTGTTCCAGCTAATCTGCGCATTTAACTATGTTTTATTTGTTTTTCCTGATTTCATACTTTTGTTTTGACTATTAGTTGTATTTCTCTACGTATTTCCTTTCGTTTTATTGAAAAACCTTTTTTGGAAACCAGTAGAAAACTAACTTATCGATGTAATGCATGACGAATGCTATTTCTTTTTCAAATTGAAATTTGGCTCTCATCTTAACTAGAAGCGCATAAAAAATGCTGGTTAAAGAACTCAAAAAAAAATCAAGTACGTAAAAGGGGAAAAATCGGAAAAGAGAAAAAATGCAGTCATCGATAATAAAGAAAATTAACCCATAGAAAAATATATAAATCGAAAAAAAGTCAAGAACTAGCTCACGTCCTAAAAAAAAAAGAAAACACTGTCAAAAAAGAGAAAGAAATAAAAGGTGTAAAGTTCCAATATTGATTAAAATGGGTTGAGTTATCAAACTTTTAAAATGATAGCCTTAAAACAAATTCTATTTTGAGAACTTTCTTTTCTCTTTCTCTCTTTCTTCTGTGGTTTGAATCAGAAGTTGGTATTGCTCGATGCTTGCTCGAAAAATAAACCCAACACAGAAATTCCTCTCTATGAAAAAAATTCTTTGAAAATTTTGAAAACTAATGACCTTAAATGCCATACAATTTCAATCGCGGAACAATTAATATCATAAAATTTTAATTATATAATAATTACAATATAATAAAACTTCAATCAGATAACAATTACGAAACATGCACTTTCACATTAAATAATAAATCAACATAATTTTTCTCGATTTAATTATGCAAAATGCAATAAAAGTTCAAAATGCAAAATGCAATAAAATTTCAAATTACAATAAAATTTCAATCAGAGAACAATTAATGTAATAAAATTTTAATTAGACAATAATTACAATATAATAAAACTTCAATCAGATAACAATTACGAAACATACACTTTCACATTAAATAATAAATCAACACAAAATTTCTCGATTTGATTACAATTCAAATGACAAAAATAATTATGCCATTTACCAATCTCGATCAAACAGCCATCTCCAGAATAACTAAATGCTGGAAGGCCAAGAATAAGTTCGTCTGCTGCAGATGATGGACTGATGATTCTCTAGAGGGGGTGATCCTCATCTTTGGAACGTTCCCTTCAACCCCGGAGACCTCTGTTCGCGTGCGTGAAATAAGGCCTATCTGTCATCTGCGATATTTTTCGTACTCCTTTCTTAAGGACGGGGGATGATATCTGCCCACGGGAATATGGTGATGAAAATGTCTTTAGGGAATTTTTCTCCGGTTTTGTGAGGAATAAATTTTCCCTCTTGACGTCTACGACAGGAAATGCATTGCCTTAGCGTGTTTTGATTGGTGGGAATCCTAATGGGATCGAACTAATTTGGTAAGCGTGAGGAAAATGGGCTGAAAAAAGGGAACTTAAGTCATTTATGAGAGGGGTGAATACTTATTAGAAAGGATTTCAAAGTATTACTAGTAATAGTAATGCTAATAGTAATAATAAATGTTTTCCGGCGTATAAAATCTGCACGGTCATTGAAGTTCAAATTTAATGCACTGAAAAGAATTTGAATATGCATTAAGCTACTCCTGAAACATGCATTGAAATATTTAAGAATATGTGTTTATAATACTTATACATACTAATCTCACAAAATTTAACATTTACAGATTTTTTCAATAGTTGTTCAGAAACTCATAATATGCTGTATTTGAGCAATAGTAATAGCAAAGTTGTCAGTTACTATCCCAAGTCTTTTTATCAGGTATTTTGATCTGATGGGCCAGAATTCTGAAATAAAAAATTTGACCGTCAAATTATTAAAAGTAGTAAGTAACGTCGTAACGAATGTAAAATATTATTTTCTCAAGACAATACTTGTTTATTCGTGCCCTCAAGAACTCTGCATAATTTGTAAACAATATATCTATTGATTTCCAATTAATAGGGTTTTTTTTACTTCTCAAATGCTGTGTAATTCCTTGAAATAGTTTTAATATGTATTATAATAAACCTTTAAATATACTCTATGAAATATGTTTGCACTGGTTGCTCAAAAAATCAACATATCTCTTTAACCTTTACCATTTAATCACGCGAAATGCATTTTTTTAAAAAAAGATCTATAAGTTTATCTATACGTCCAATAAAGTGTTAGAGAGTTTCAGACAGATATTAGAAAAAATATTTATTCACACTAGTCCCTCATAGTAAATTCCATATACTAAATTATTATTATGTTGATCTGTCTCTAAGACATGATTATGTTGACATATAATTAGTCTAATTGATACCTATTATTGCATGATGTCTGTATATATTTGAGATGAGTAATGACATTGTGTATAAACGGAGTACAAACGGCGAGTTAAGGGGTTTCAAACATTCATCAAAGAGCTATGGACAAACTCAATAAATTCTGCTGCCATTGAGTAGAGCATTAAAAATCCAAAATTCTTCACAGAAGAGGAAATATTTTGCCACTCAATATGATGCAAATAATTCAGCAATCTCACTAAGGTTTTGGAATTATTTGACGACTTTCGTAGGCATCAAGAACAAGACTTAGCATTTAAATCCTACTCTCTTGCGTTAATCTCATCAGATCTATATTGCCCTTTAATAATATCATATTTTACCATTACGGAAAATACTTCTAAAAATAATATACATCACTCAATAGCTCAACTAGAGTGTTTTTCCGGGGCGTTTTTAGTTCATAAAGTACATAATATATTAATCAGTTAATACTGAAAAATAGCCACCAAAATTCCTCCACGCCCCTCCCCCTTAACTATGATATGAACCAATGAATCAATAGATTATTGTGCTAGAAATGGTATTTCGTCCTTTATTGACACTGTTTAGTTCTTATGAATCTCTTAAACGCTTGAGCCAGGTAGAGTTTGGCTCGTTGGAAATGACGCACTCTTGGCTTCTCCTGTAAAAAGTTGTTTTTGTACAAAACGAAGTTCATCGCTTATTTCTTTCAGGCAAATTCTAAAATGCTCTTAAATGTATACTGACTACTGACAACAATACCCATGAAAAAATATATTATAAAATATAAAGAATTATTAAGTATACAACTCCTCATTTTGCCGTCCTTAAAAGTAGGCTTATTAACTTTACAATGCAGCAGATTAACATACTACTATACCATTACATAAAATATTGTAACCCTTCAAATAATTATACTTAGCAGATGATCTCAAAAAGTCCATTGATATACACTACTTCATTTTTAAAAACGTATAACTAATATATTAGAGTGATTACTATTAGTATTAGTACAAACCATGCCTTTAATAGAATTCATTTCCTTAATACGTTCCACAAATAACAAATCTACTGTATTTTGAAAAATAGTATTATTACTTTATTATTGTTTCGGGAGATTTAAATGCTCACATCTATTGAGATTCACAAGATCTTCTCATGATACCATTTCTCTTGCTTACATCCAATTCGAAAAATCCAAGTATCCAAAATAGAAGATAAAGCCCCAACTGGAAAAGAAACATGAATATGAGACAGAGAAGGGCAGAAGAAAAACTGCGGCTGTTTAAGGCAGCAAATGGACAACGAGGTGAAAAAGAAAAGACAAGCTAAGAACAAGCTGAGTGTTATCGTTCTCTGTCCCTGCTTATCGTCCGTACCTGTCCCATGGGTCAGATGTTCCATCTGATTGTCCCTTTCTCCCGATGGACCTGCAGGAAATCAATGCAAAGGCCAAAACTAATGTGGCGAAAGAAATCATTCCTGCAGTAACTTTTCTTCTTGCGTGAAGATGGACCTCTTTGGCAGAAGGACTTTTATCTTACTTTGTCTTGAGTTTTCTGATGTGGAAGAGACTCAATGATCCCGAGGATTTTGGTATTTTCCCCTTTTGAGTGCCCATTTTTGTTTAAGTAATATCGTCTTCAGTCGGAATTATTAGTAAAAGATTTTATGTAAACAATATTTAGAAAAAACATGTTTAAGAGAAGTAGATTCAACTTTAATTTGATATCTGGACATTTAAGCACTTAATTTTTGCAAGCTACTATTGCTTAAACACTTATTAAGCCATGAATATTCTCAGTTATCCAACATAGGTCGCAAATATTAATAACTATTATTTATATAAAAAGTTAAGTTTTTTTCGAAGCAATGTTATAATAACTTAGACATTTGGATCGCATTTAACTTCTTTATCAATCCCCCAGCGTCTAGCTTAAAATCATTGTTTTTTAAATCATATTAAAAATATGCAAATATTTATTGAACCTAAATAAATCAGCCATCTTATTGTCTACTTTCAATTTTGGATAAAGCTGTTTTTCAAAGTTTAATCTAAACGAAGTATCTGCAGATACTCCCCCCCCCTTTTGCGTATCTGTATGTAAGTAAAGGTTTCTGGATCTTCTTTAATTGCTTGATTTATTGTTAACCATTTTATAACACACGTTTTTTTGTGAACATGTACTCCAATTGGGAAAAGTAAGCTTTGATTTTCACCTAATTAATGGAATTAAAACAAAATTGCAAAAATTTTTGAAGTTATATACATAATTCTAATATAAGACATGTGGAGAAATTGAAAACCGAACATTTACTTCACATTCACCACGTTTAAATTTATTTTGAAAAATGACCATTCAAAATCTGTTATATGTTGCACTGCTCACATCTTAACAATTCATTTATTTTTAATTATTAATTTGCTAAGGACCATTTTATAAACACCCAAACACACACACACACACACATATACATACAGTTTCATATTAAAAAATTTGGTCTCGCAGCATTTAAATTCTGTCTTATCTTGAATTGGAAAGGAAGATTTTGGGGCATATTTTATGACAGTGTCTTCTATTGATCGTAGAGAACGGGTTTTACAATATTTTATTCCATTTTTTGCACTTCGGGGAGAAGCATTTTTTCGTTTGGATGCGTTGCACGTTTTCTTTGGCGGTCAGATTTAAAGGAAGGAAATTTTGAAGGAAATATTTCTTCTTTTTTCTTCGCTTTAGTATTCAATCTTTCTCTGATGTTTATGTCAAGTTTATGCACCACTTTATCGACATAACGTAAGTTATGCTCATAAGTTTTACTTGTACCTTAGTAATTTTCAAGAAAAAGTCTACAATTATCTGGTATTGAATACTGTGTATATTTTTTGTAATGTTATTGAAATATTTTTTGTAGCTGAAAGTTTAATTAATTTTTTCTAATTTAATGAAAAGCAATCCTCATATTGTTTTAAGAATGAATCCTATATTTTAGTATATGGAGGAGATGAACTTTTTTTTCTGGCCTTTTTCTTAAGTATTCATGAAATACTGTATATTTCAATATTCTAAAATATATCTGGGACATCATTTTCTTGCAAATCACCCTTAACAAGAAAGCTTTTCTATCTTACACCGCAGAATATCTAGATGTTTACATTCAAAGTCTTAATGCTAACATATTTGACTTCATATGTATATGGGTGTCACTTAGAGTACTGTTCCAGTAGCACTTTTATTGAAAAATAATACAAAAAATTGGAAAGTATCGCTATTTATTTTGCTAAATTTCTTGGAATGAAAAAGACATACAATGCTGAAATTGTATACTCTCCACCAAAAAATCGCCTCATGTATATAAATATATATATACTGTGTATATATATCCCATAATACAATAAACTACTTACAACTTAAGATGAAAGATATGCTGTTTTAAGCCATCATTTGCTATGATATACCAACCTGTAGAGCTTGTATTTGAACTACTTAGTAAAGTTTTGTAAGTTCTCGTGTAATTTGTTCATGCAACTAACTCAAACTGTTCTCAGTTTGCACATTCATCGATTTCTCACATCAGCAGATGAAGACTTTAAATAACTGGGATTATGGTTGCATAGTCTACAGGTTTCCTCGCTACTTAAACCAAAGCGTTTAACACCTCGGTTAAATACATCCAACTCCACCATACCTCGCATTTCTCGAACCCAATTGTTAGCGCTCAAATGGAGCCAACAAACCGCTTATCATAAAAGATTTTAGCTGAGGAATATAGTTCGCATCATCTCTTATACAGCTGTGTTCAAAATGGCTTGAATCAAACTCTCTAAATGTAGCGAACATTTTAAGCATCCGTTTTAATCTGGTATTTCTCCAGAAGCCCCTGCTGCTGGATATTTACATATTTTGAGTGTTAAAACCAGAATCCTTATCCTATAAAACTGACAAAGCGAATTATAAATTACTACTTTCAAAAATAGGCAGAGAACGTAAAGGCTCTGAAACAAAATGTAGAGTGAAATAATTAGATTTAAAGGAGCACATTTGGAAAAACTGACTTTTTTTTTTTTTTTTTTTGACTACGAAAGAAACTGATTTTTCAAAACTATGGATTACAAATCAGCCTCTGCATTCATAATAGGCGAGAGAGAGGTGCAAATATCTAAGATGACACTGATTAAAGCAGTCGTAGTTGTGCAGAAAAAATGCGCAGGCATAAGGCAAAAGGGTAGCTCATCTCAGTGACTTTAAAACACAATTCAAATTTATAAATATCTTGAACACATCTATATTTATAAAAATGGATATATGTATGCATATTTTTTGTACGTTTATTTCTCATACAAATTCAGTTTTTGTCGGTTTATCATCAAACTATGCACCTAGGTTCCTTGATGCACTAGAATTCACATAGGCGGGGTTTTGAAATTTTTAAAAAATCCAAAAAGCTCAAAATTAAAATTTTTTGTTTCAAAAAGCCATTTTCTTTCTATTTTAAATATATAGAGTAATAGAGATAAGCCTTTAAGTATACAAATTGGTAAAATTTAAAGATGAGTATTTTCCAACAAAGATTACGAATAACAATGAATTATCAATTTAAGGTTCACCTATTTCATTTCAGCTTAAAACAATTACTCCTACAATTATTTGTATTCAGCACTATTTGGTTCACTATTAAGAACACCTATATTTTGTATTAATAAGCACCCGAGCAACCCCGGGTAATAAGCTAGTTTTTGAATGTAATTTGCTCAATTTTATCGTTAAAACATGTGCCCTTTCTTCTTCGAAACGGAGGTTTTAAACGGAGGTTTTTTGTTTTTTTTTATCGCAAGTGCACTATTTCGTTACTTCTTCACGTGGATTTGTACCAGCGTATATCCTACTTTTATACACCACTATCACTGGTATCGAACCATAAAAATTGTTACCAGCTGGTATCACTAATTTCCGCAAGTCCCGAGAAATACTTCACGAAAACTGGCAACAGTTCCTTGTAGGCGTACTTGAAGTCATCGACATTCTAATGATCGGAAAAGACTGGGTAATATCGTTTGCATTCGAACACATCAGTGATGTCCCCTTTTGTTCTACTGACCCCTCGGGCCCCTGCGACTTGGCGTTTCTCATCCAGAATCTCATTTGCATACACTTTGCATTTTGGAGCAAGCGTCCCCTTGCTGTTGATGGACGCATTTAAACTGCGGTGACATTTCCAGATGTGGTTCAAAATATTCTGCGGGGCAAAGCTCGCATGTATTTTGGGGGCATTTCGTTTGTTGGAGGAACCGTTTATGTTGACTAAAACAGTTTCCGTCGCTTTTATTAGATTATTATCAAATCTGTCTGCAGTTACATATATATATATTAATTATTTTACTTAATAAAGAAGACACAAATGCTATGGAACAATGTGCATTTGCGCATTTAATGTGCTTTAGTAATTTAAGAAATTCCTTTTTTTATTTATTTTCAATACGCTTTTATTAGTTCCACTTATTTGTTACTTTGTTTGTTTGTTCATGTACGATGTACGTAATACGATATACTGTTGAATTTTTGCTGTATTTAATTGCGTAAATTGATGAAGGAGTTTATCTCTTTGTTTAATTTGCATCGTTAGCATGTACTTAAATGGGGCTTTATTTATTCATTTTTTTAGTATTCATTTTTGTAGCAAATTTCAAACATTCGCTTAATGTAATTGGTTTAATATTTTCTGGGCTAAATGTCAAAATATAGTGAATATTACATTTCAGTTACATTCAGCTTATCCTACAAATAAGGAATTATATTTTTTGTGCAGCTTGATCCCTTAAATTATTAAATATTTTAAAATATAGTTGTATGCGTAAAATTCACTGCTGTCATAGCCTTCCAATCCTTACAGAACACAAAATTATCTGAAATTACTAATATATTTTGTACTTGGAACAAAGGTTGTAATTTGTAGCAAAAATTTTTAAATCTTCCATTAAAATATAAATGAAACTCCAATGCTCCTTAAAAATTAAAAATGAAGATGGTATTTTTTGCATCTTCATATGTATGGATGCAGTTAAATAATGTATTATTTTCTTTTTTAGGTAAGGTTTCTTTGGTTTGAAGTGCATTAATTGGTTTGGTGAGTTTGTATTCTTTAATTTTTGGCTTTGAATAAATGTGTTAATGCAATGTAAGTCATCATAAAAATAACAAACTAGATTAAAACTTATCACAATAATTTAAATAGCTACAAAATTAATACCAAGGTAAAGTACCATTTTGTATTAACAGTCACACCAAATAAAAACACTAGGGAAAAAGTTAGAGTATTGAAGTAGTACATCATAACCCATGGTAAAATAATAGTATTTCACTTTAAATCAGAAGCACTTTGTTTTTTTACCGTATGCCAAGCTGCCTGTAAAGGTATGGATTATACTGCGTATTAGAAAACAGGGTTTTCTTCAACTAAAGATGATTGTGTCAGACAAACACACTTTAGGTGACACACATCGGACATTTCCAGATTCCTCAAGGGAAACGAAAAAAACGTACAGTACAAAAACAAGTAAATTACAAATGATCTCAAGTTCAATTAGATAAAAACATTAAAACTGATTTTTTTTTTTTTTTTTTTTTTTTTTAATATCATGAGTATTATACAGGGTGTCCACTCCAATCGTGGACCAATAGCTAATTTCTAAACCGTTAGAGATAAGCATATAGTTTATTTAGGAAAAAATCTCCAAATTACGAAAGGAATTTTGGGTCTATTCAATGTTTTTCAAAAAATCAAATTTTGAAAGAGTTACGAAATTTAAATTTTTATACAGCCCCCCAGTCCTATCAATCATATTTAGTAAAACATTCTTGACACTGTAACGTTTAAAACTAAAAAAAAATCACTCTTCTATCACAAAAATTGACCAAGTTAAGACGTTTTGAAAAATCAAGATTTTGAAGGATTTCGCATACGGTCCCTTAAGCGATCGCTCGATGACGTCATGAAATAATGCAAAATCTTGATTTTTCAAAACGTCATAACTCGGTCAATTTTTGTGGTAGAAGAGTGATTTTTATTTAGTTTTAAACGTTACAGTGTCAAGAATGTTTTACTAAATAGGATTGATAGGACTGGGGGACTGTATAAAAATTTAAATTTCGTAACTCTTTCAAAATTTGGTTTTTTGAAAAACAGTGAATAGACCCAAAATTCCTTTCGTAATTTGGAGATTTTTTCCTAAATAAACTATATGCTTATCTCTAACGGTTTAGAAATTAGCTATTGGTCCA
This sequence comes from Uloborus plumipes, assembly GCA_038373865.1. NCBI lineage: Eukaryota > Metazoa > Arthropoda > Arachnida > Araneae > Uloboridae > Uloborus > Uloborus plumipes. Next base: position 12,715 of record JAXGGA010000660.1, read on the forward strand.
CGATTGGAGTGGACACCCTGTATATTTCTGCTTGAGCTGAAAGTATCAAAAATAGATATATATTTCAATATGTGACACGGCGCCAGAGTGTTTTTAAATTTCATACATTGAGCACAAAACTTCGCCCCTCCTTCCGAGACCCTTTCCTATCATGAATACATGATGGTTTATATCGCGTTTCGCGAAATAATGAAGCTGCTACATTTTTTACTTTTCGCTAGCATTTGCTAACAACCGAGTGAATTCTGTAAATGTGTTTTCACTGCTACTACAGTGTCAATACAGTTAAAACAACCTGTTGTTTTTTCACTTTTCACGCACATAATAAACTAGCGTGGTGCTTTGCTCGGCAAGACTTTCAATTTTGGAATTTTTTTTTTAAATTTCAGCAAACTAAGTCTTCAAATTTCATGAATGGGGGGGGGGGGTTAATAATCCAGGCAACAAAAAATATATCAATATGCTATTTTCTTACTGCCTATTAATATTAAAAAACTAAGTGTATAGCTCCATGGTTAATACACAGAAATCGAATGACAAAATACAACATGAAATTTTTTTGAGATGTCTACTGCAACCTGACGTGACAGACAGCAATATGTATTTATCGATATAACAACCTAATGCTTAATTCGTTCCTTCGTATTCAATTAGTGTTCAGTATTTCTTCAGTCGGCGACTAAGGGAAAGATCTTTTTAATCAATGGCAGTTTAAGAAAGGTTCTCATTTATTTGCTTAACCTATCAAGATTCAAGCAGTCAATTCTCTTTAGATCTTTATTTTTTCTCAAAAACAATCCCCGCCCCCTCAGATTGACTCAACAAACATTACAGAAACTTTCGCTATAATTTTCAAAAGAAGAAAAAAAAAGGAAAATATTATCCGCTTTTAATTTTCCTTCCTGTTCCCCATTTAGAAGATTCCCTTCAATCCAGGAAAACTCTCATTATTTCTTAGTTTTTTCGCCATCTTACAAGGAGTGTCTTTATTTGGAAATTTTCCTTACTGAAATAATTTAGCAGCGGATGAAAAAGACGATTGCGTTTTAGCATCGTCGTCACCGTTTTTCCACTGGGGACGACGCTGAGACAAAATTAAGCGGTCGTTTGTGCTTTATGTTTTAAAGTAAAAATTAAATATTTAAGCATGTCGCGATTTATTTTGAAAAACGGAGAGTTCCAGGTTTTGAATTAATTATCGCGTACACTGCAGGCTTAGTGGTTGTTTTCTTAAGTACTATTACTTTTCAAAAGAAAAGAACATAACAAATCTTATTAAACCTCCTCAGATTACTGCGTTTCGAATACATGAGGATGTTCTTTTCTGGTCGTGGAACGTTCTCGAAGCACCGTATGTGAAAACTAATAGCTAATAATTTATCAGCGACAAGCAGTAACCTGATGCTTTCCTCCTAATAGGATACTACGTAAAAATCAAGTTCGCATTTTGCGACGGCAATTTGCCGAAGTGGAGTTTTCTTTTTCATATTTTGTGACTTTAAATCCCCAGATGATTTTCCGTCTTTCTGGCCGAGTTAATGGGGAAGTACATAAAATCGAAAGTTTCCAAGGTTTTTGGAGTCGCGGAGATTTTTATAGATTCTTCTTTTTGTTGGGATAGTTCATTAGCCTAAACTGTGGTGTACTTTGCTTGACTTTTTTTTTTTTGAGTTTTATGCACATTGACGTTTCTAGTACACATAATCACGTTCTTTAAAATGTACTTAAAACAGCGATGAATAAAATGTGTATGTCTTGAAAAATGTCAACTCTGAGATAAGTCTATGAATTAAAAATTGACCTTCTATGAAATTATTTCAATATTTTATCTCTACACACTTTGAAACTGTTTTTTTTTTTAAGAAGCATTACGTTTTGACAGTAATTTTATATGTTTGCACCACGCGTTTAAAACTCTGTAAAACATGCTTTTGCATGAAAATTTTTGACACAGATTTGCTAACCTTTTTTTTTTTTACTTTATATTCATAAAATTCTACTTTTGAAACCAAAGAAAAACAGATACAGTAGTCTTACCATATATTATACGTATCTTAAATTAATATGTACACTGCAAAAATAAACTGGTGCTTTTACAGTATAATACTGTCAGCAGAGGCTCCAGTTTAAAACTGTAAAATGCACAAATAATAAACTAAAATTAGCAATTTTACAGTTTATTACTGTTAAGCAGTAATTTTGCAGTTTATTAGTGTAAAATTAGCAATTTTACAGCTTATTACTGTATAATCAGCAGTTTTTGTAATTAGTTACTATATAGTTCGTTGTATTATACTGTAAAAAAACAGCATCTATTTTTTAGTGTACGAAGCTTATTTTTCCATTGAAAAAAACGAGTTTTTTATAATCCTCAAACACATATCGGCAATTCTTATTGCTATTTGTGCAGTTACAACTTCATAATATGTTCAATAAATAACGTGATTGAAAAGTAGTTCATTGAAATTTAGAGTTTTCAAAATCTATTTTAACCTCCCGTCCGTTGCGTGCGTAGCAAATACGTCAGCCTCCTAACAAAGTACATCTGAAAATATGACTTGTTAAATGGATCGAGCTATTAAAAGATGTTTTTACCGTTTGATATTCATAGAACAGCAAAGTACAAATTCGTAGACGGAAGTAATTTGGGTTCCACGTGGATTCTGTTTACCATATTAATGCCCCAGAATCACGTAACCCCCTTTTTCAATGCGGTTCTTTCATCGTAGCGTGAATATCCGTTAAAAATAAGTTAACGCCCTTCTTTCATACTTCACTCATTGTTAATGTTGGTCATAATCTTTATCCATCCTACACCCATTAGCAATACCCTGAGCCTTCTATGGACTGAAAAGTTGTTTAGCTGCTCATGATTTCTTTATTGACTGAATATGTACGACAAGGGGAATTCGGTTGAACTTAATATCATAATCTTCTTAAACCAAATTAGAAATTAGTGTGTATTTTGGTAACAACAAACACAGATGATTGGCATAGCAACAAAGTATTTTTCATTTCGCTTTTATGAATTTATTTATATTATTCAGACTTGATTCAATAGGGATAATTCCATTTTTCTAAAAATAAAGTGTTTGAAAGAATGATGCATCATCCCATCATTCGTATAAAAAACTGTCATACAATAAAAAATATACGTCACAATAAGTACAATTAAGTACGTAATACCTTTGTGCTCGAAAATTAAATTAAGGTCTATCAAATTTTTATCACACAAAGATGCAAATTACTGAAGCCACATGTTTCATGATTACAAGTAACCACTTCTTAAATGAATAAAGTGTGAACTTCAGTGTGAACTGTTATCTAAGAAACGCTCGGATTACTCGGCAATTTTGTCATCAATTGAATTTTTTAACGAAAAGATCAAATTTACATAAATACACATGAAACAGAGAGAGAGCTTCGGTTACAGAATCATTAAATTAGGAATTAATCTAAGAAACGTTTACTTTTCTCTTATATATTTAGAAACTTTTTTTTCAACAGTACATGTGGGTTTTTTTTTTTTTTTTTTTTTTTTTTTTTTTTTTTTTTTTTTTTTTTTTAAATATTAGAACAAAGTTCCTACGAATATTATTCATGCATCATTGTTGAAGCGATCTCACTATATTCTGGTCTGTCTTTGGATGAGTAACATGGGACCAAACTTCGTGGCTCTGGCCAATCGCTCGTTAGCCGTTTCCCTTGCTAATTTCCCAGCGGTCACCGTTGGTCTTGAAATTCTTATAGATGGGTACTCACAACGGTCATGCTGTAATAAAAAATGCTGGGATGGCACTTCTTGTTCTTTATTTTCCTCTTCTACATAAAATCGACTTAGCTTATGGATTTCATTACTCAGAATATTTGTCAGCTATTTGTGATGCATAGAATAGTTATTATCTATTAGAGAATATGACCCTTATCTTATGTCACAGTTCATACATTAAAGTCTAATTTTATCTTGAAATTACTACACTCGTGCTTAAAATTCAACGAAACAACAAAAGGAATTAATTGCAAAGTATATATTGTGCCTAATTTCTACCAGTAACAAATCTAGCAAAAGCAAGGTGATTTCTGACTAAAAGTTAGTAACCTGCCTGAAATTTTCCTGAAATCTTTCTAAATAACTCAGAAACCTTCCAAATAAATACTAGTCATGTTTTCGGAATGAAGAGGGAACCTGAAGAGATATGTTCATAGTAATATTTTGGCATCTACCTAATTTACCAGAAAAGCTCCGACGAACATAGTAGGGTCTGAAGCTGAAATAGAATTGTAAACAAATACATAACAGCTTGTTTGCATGAAACTCTTTCAAAGCTACAATATCCAGATTCTACTTTTTACTCTTTTTTGAGGCTTAGTCGATCTGGAGAGGCAGTGACTGAAATGGAGACAAAATGCCTGATCGAAAAGCTGAATGTATTTTCACACTGGTAACTGAAAATGTTTTCCCAACAGTGAGAAATTTGCATCACTGAAATTGCAGTGATTCTGGAAACTATTTTGAAAAAACTACTTATTTCTCACCGGAAACTGAAAAAAACTCATAAAATCCGGGAATGTTAACTGGAAGTAATCAGTGGCATTTTAGATTTTATCCGAATCTTTTATCATGAAAGATCTGTGTAGATGCAAAGAAAGTTTCTAGTATTTTTCTCAATAACCGTTTATTATTAATTAATTTCACAATTAATTAAAGAAACAAATGCTTTTCAAATCAAATTTTCAATATCTACCAAGTTTCGATTATGTATGTTAATGTGTGACTTTTTGCGCCATTTTCAGTGTCAGATGCATGTTATTTCCCTTATTCATTGGCTATATAAAAAAGGAACAACAAAGACGCAACATTCTTTTCTGACAGACACTAAAACATCATCTTCAGTCTCCACGACATCTGGATACAAGAGCCCATGATGTATTGAATTTCTTTCTAGTAATGAATCGTTGCCTTACGATAGAGGAAAATAATACCATTTTCCTAACTAGACACTAGTCGCCATCTTGGTTCTTTTCATTTATTTATTCTTTTTTATACCACTAAGTTAGGATTCAAAGTCTAACGGAAAGAGAAGGGGGGCGGAACAGCATGGAGTCCAACCATAAGGGCGTTGTTGTGGGCCTCATGAAATATGGATCGGTGAAACTCTTCGAATAAAATAAATAAACTGGGCTTGAAACTCCAGTTCTTTTACCATGGTTGGGTTGCTTGCATCTAGATTGAAGGCGACTGGCCGTAAAAGGCCGGCCGAAATTTGATTTCTTCTTTTTATTTTATTTTTTTTTCTCCTTCTTTCAGTATCCTAATCCTTTAATCAATACCCATTCCAGAATGACTTTTGTGCAAGAGCTTTTCTTGTAGATATCTCAACTAGGAAAAGAAGTAGTTTTTTTTTATTCAGTGCGGATATTTGGTATTAGAAATAGAAAATAATGCAAGTCGATTTTTTTACGGTATGCGTATGAGTAAAATTTAATTTAAAAATTCTATATCCGTTTTATTTTATAATTTGACTTGATACTTAATACATATATATAAAAATGAATGCATATATGTTTGTTTGTATGTTTGTTCCTTATACAAATTCACAGTTTTCGTCGGATTTACAGAGGTTCGTTAATGCACTAGAATTCACATAGGCGGTTATAAATTTTTTTAAAATCCAAATGGCGCAAAGTTCTTTTTTTTTTTTTTGTCTCAAAATGGCCATTTTCTTCTAATTTCGAATATATAAGCAATAGAGATAAGGCTTTAAGCGTGCAAATTGATAAAATTTAACACATTTTAATCTGTATTTTCCAACAAAGATTACAATTAACAATGAATTATCATTTTAAGGCTCACCTATTTCATTTTAGCATGAAATAAGTTAAAAACAAATATAAAGAAGCTATAATTAGCACCCGGGCAACGCCGGGTAATAAGCTAGTAAATATATAAATATAGATGTAGATGTAAATGTAGATATTAAAATTTTATTGACAGAACTAAAAACAATAAATTAAATGGAAGATAGTTCAGCAAGCATTAACGAACTATTTACAAACCACAGAAATATTGTGTTCAAAAAAAAAAAAAGAATGGCTATAATAGGATAGCAGAAGAACTAACAACAAAAATTTTCTAAAAGATATTACATTTCGTTTTCCTGTAGGCGTTTATGCAAAAACTAAGATTAAATATACAATTTGTAAAGCTTCTCAATACCTTTTTGAAATTCAGTTTCAAATTCTCTATCACGCTTGAATTATTTATTTATTTGAAAGTAACCATCCAAGATAGCATTTGATGTTCCTTCTTAATTTGTCTCTATTCATAAAATATCAATTTCAAAAAGATTCCCCGCTTGCTTTTCACAACGCTGCAGAAAACGACCACGGGTAACAACGAATTTTGAAGTGAAATAAAATGATGAGCAATCCATTTTTTTCTGGCGGCCATTTTCATCAACCGTGAAAAAAGTCGTCTGCGTTTTTCCGTGGAAGAGGTATACAACATTTGTTCGCTTTTTTATTCAACTTGTCTTTATTCCGTGTTCTAACTTTCAGTTTGTTCCTAAAAGCTATTTCATATTTCAATGTTCTTCAGTGGAGATTTTCTTTCTACAGGGCACGAAATAATTGTAGTCATGCCTTTGTGGAATACATAAATCGATAAAATACTTTGCGAAACATTTTGTTACGTGATTTTATTACGCAAATAAGATGTTAAAAATCCATTAAAACGGTTAGAGTTATGAGTTCATTTGTACCATTAAAAATATTATAATGCACGTTTTACTTACATAATGAGTACCAAAAAAAATTATATTTTTGGAATAAAATTCGAAGTATTTTCATTCTTGCAACTAAACGGTTGCATTATTTGGTCCAGAACATTCAAAATGATTTTATACTGTTTGCCTGAACTTTTTTATTGACACTGAAACAGGAAATTTCAAAAATAAATCAATGTACAGATTTTGCATTTTTGTGTAAATTTATATCGTGTATATAATGCAGTCACTTGAAAGCATAATTTCATAAATAACTTGTTAGACCTCAATATAAAATATTATGGTCATGAATTGTAATTCTCTACATTAAATTTATTAAGAATATTAACATTTCATTTTAATTTAACAGTATGAAAGAAATATGAATTACCAGATTTGTTTTAAAAAATATTTTAATCAATCAAATAAAGCTCTAAATATTTAATGTAACTATCCAAATACTTGTATTTAAGACCAAATTTCCCAAGCAGTTACTCTGACTGTTTTTAAATATGAATTAGTAAAACAATTATGTATATAATGACATAATTTGCGGTTTTTAATGTAGCAAAAATGCGTCATTACATATATCAACTAAAATGTTTTCACTATTATGTGCCCTGTGACGCAGATTTTTAAGCTGTTATGAATTCTTGAAAATCAAATGACTCTTAAGTGTTCGTTCACTGTCCAGTCTACCCTTAATATCGAAATTCGTATCCATCCCAGAATGAGATTTATTAGTTCCCTATCTCCGCCCGCGAAATTTTCTTCCTCTTTCGTGTCTTGATCGATTTCGCCTTTTTCCCCTTTTGACACCCATCTGTCCGCTTCAAAATCTCACTCACGTAAACGACTTTTTCTTTTGCCCACAAGTTTCGTTTTTCTCTCCATCCGTACCCGTGATTCTATTTTATTTTCGGTTGCCAAACCGAAAAGCAATATCGTACATCTGCCGCGAAAGCGGCTTGTCCCTTCTCAGAAAAAAAATACGAGTAGGAAAACTTTTCTGAGGCTGTTTTCTTTCAATTCCTCATCTATTCTTTTCTTTTTCCGCTGTAAATATGTTTTCATGATTCATTGCTAGTTTGATAGTTTTCTAACGAGGTACGGAGTTGGATATGTCCCGAAAGTTTTGTCGTCATCGGAATCGGATTAGCGTAATCAAAGTCTTCCAAGAAAAACAAATGTTTTACAAAGCTTCAAGATTCAATGAAAAGCAGATTAGAAACTTTTTTTAATGACTAGAACTTAAATTGATTAACAAGCTACCTGCTTTCAAATGAAATAAAATATTTAATCTTATTGTTTAAGAATATATACTGAAAAATGAAATTCGGAATTGGACACGTTTCGAATTTCGAAAGTTTAAAATTTTTGTGCCATAGGGATCAAATTAGCGTAATCAGAACCTTCTAAAAAACAATTAATAGTACAGGAAGTTTCAAGATTCAATTAAAAATTAATTAACAAACTTTTTTTTTATATTGGGATCTGAAAGTATAATTACAAGCAAGCTGCGTTTAAATGAAATAAAATACTTAATGTTATTATCCGGAAAAGTGTACAGAAAACAATTAATAATGTACATTAAGTTTTTGCTTCATAAATAGTTAGCTGACGTATTTGCTTTTTATTGATTGAACTGCTAATAAAAAGGTAAGGTCGTATCTCCCTCTCCAATATTGCGGAGACACCCAAGAACAAAAGTCCTCCAAAAACAAGAGCAAAATACCCCTGAAACACCTCCCTCAATGGTGCAGTCTTTGCCATGACCTCTTTTCAAGTCAACTTTTTTTCATGATTCATAAAATTTGAGATCATGAAATATGTGGGTAAGAAGTAATTGCAGTTATAACAATGATTTAATTGAATGCTTTTTAATTGAAGTATTTTCAATTAGAAATGCCAAGCGTGCCGAAGGTTTGAAAAAGTATAACTAGTAAACATCTTTTATTTTACTGCCGTCTTTCATCTCCTCTATAAAATATTAGTTAATCACTATCATTGTAATTCCTATTTCCTTCGTAGCTTTCACTCCTCCAAAATGATTCTCTCTCCTCCAAAAATATCAAGGAGTATTTTTATTCCTTACAAAATCCTAGGAAAACTCTACAGAATATATTTACATCGACTTTTAATTTACTCAAATTATTGTCACTACTTCGAATAATCGTTCAGTATATGTCTGAATTATCCCCCATTCTCAGTGAGGAATCACAATATGGGTCTACACTTTCGTTTCCCATGGTAAACACTTTTTTGTAACTACTTCCAAAGTGGAATTCTCCACTTACCGTGGGAAATACCACACTCAATTTCCCCTCGCGTGCAGGGAGTCACGCCGCTCCACCAGGATCATCCCCATTTCTTTCTGATAAGTTTCGATGCACCCCCATATCGTCTGCACACGCAGACGATGTCGTAAAGATATGTTTGCACTCCAGAAGGTAGTACACACTTGAGAGCGGGGAATTGTTTTTTTAAGCTTTCTTGTTGCAGTCAAACGTTTATGTAGAAAAAATATTTTTAGGCATAGGTTTCCGAATTGTTTTTTTTTTTTTTTTTTTTTTTTTTTTTTAAGCTTTCTTGTTGCAGTCAAACGTTTATACAGAAAAAAACATTTTTAGGCATGAATTTCCGAATTGTTTTTTTTTTTTTTTTTTTTTTTTTTTTTTTTTTAAGCTTTCTTGTTGCAGTTAAACGTTTATGTAGAAAAAAAACACTTTTAAGATCAGAGTATGGGTTTCCTCGTCTATAAATATTTTCTCATGTTTCTCACTGTTGAATGAATGTGTTTCGACACTTTCAATTTGTTTTTCTTGAATTGTATGTTGTGCCAATCGAACATGCAGCAAAGATTATTTATTTCCAACAAGTGCAAATAATGTCGATCTCGTAATAACGAAGAGGAATTTGTCATTTACAAACTGCAACAAGAGCTAATATTTAGAAAAGTGCCAATTTGAGTCCCAAGTGAATTTTCACTAGTATTTCAATAACTAGTTAAAAAATAATTTTCTCTAGAAAGAAGATAAGGTTCTGCTTTCATTTCATAATAACATCAGAATTTTTTTTTTCTTCTGAAAATATTGTTTTTATACATCAAAAATCAGATCGGTAACGTGTCCCCAGTAGCAAAGCTTAGCATGCAAACAGGTCATGCGCACTTTCTAACTTCCCAAAAAAAACGCACTTGCACAAAAAACGATTCTATTTTTACCCCTTTGTTAATATTTTATTTCATTTTTGTTTTAATCGATTTCTGATTTTCTAGCCGATGCGAAATAAGCGTGTCCCAAGTTCCGCAGTCAGAGTGGTAACAATAACTTCCGATCTATGTTTAAGCTCCCAAAATCATTTCCTGCACCTATACCACGTGATACTGAGTAGCTGGTGGGATGTTTTATCGAATCGTAATTAAAAATTTGCATTTCTGCATCTAAAATTGTAGGTAAGATTTTTTAAAGTGATTTTATAAAATGTGTGTCATTTGAGTCATCAGATCTGTAACACGCTCTAAAATGCGCAGTTTTTATTCTTTTAAAAATTATTTTATATAGAAGTATAGTCCTTTATTATAAGTGAAAAAACCGCGTGTTTGATTTTGGTTTAGTGCGATTGACTCGGAAATAAAAAAAAAAAACTTTGTCAGTTTGTCAGATCGGTAACAGTCAGAGCGGTAACATTGAAAAGCAGCGAATATGTTACAGAACTTATTCACACGTTTCAGAATTATAAAAAGCAAAAATCATAGGTTTTAGCCATATATATTGAATATTTTTGTTCTTAAAAAATGAAAAGCAATGAGTTTTAGTACAATTGCTTCATTTGTGGTTTGTATGACCAAACAATAGAAGTTAGTAAAATAAGAAAAATTGACACTGCAGAAATTAAGTTAATTAATTATTATTCTTTATTTATTTTTTTTTATTTTATTTTTTGGTGCTTCAATTTCTCATAACTTCGCTAAATAACTAGATAAAACTAGCATGCTAAATTTGAATTTCTGATCAAGAAATTAAATTTCCTGCAACTAATTAAAGAAAAGCAAGCAGCAGAGTTGCGTGTTGAAAAAGTTGAAGTTGTGTGTTGTTTCAAAACAAAACAAGTGTTTTAGTAGCTTCGATTTGGTAATCTCATAATTTATTTTACTAAAAACCTTATCGCTCATTTTTATTTCCAAGAAATACTTTTTTATAATGAAATTTGATTTTTTTGCCTAATATATATATTTTAATATAATTATCTTAATTCTATGTTAAAAATGCAAGGAAATGATATCATATTTAGAGATGAAAACGAAGACTGAAAGCATAAACTCAAATATGTAGCTCATATTAACATCAGATCTGTAACATTCATCAGATCTGTAACGGCTTAAGAGTGAGTAATCTAAGAAGGGGGTAAATAACTTCCTTGACCTCCCCCCTTTTATTTTCTTGTATTTAGACCCAATTTAGACTTCAAATCCAATATTAGTTTTTTTCTGCAAAAAAAATTTTTTTTCAGAAAACTCCAACTTCAAATTGGCACTTTTCTAAGTATTGGCTCACAAACCAGTGTTCAATCACTTTAAATTTTTTGAACTTTAAACCTTCTTGTTGCAGCCAAACGTTTATGCAGAAAAAAAAAACATTTTTAGGATCAGATTATGGATTTTCTCGTCTATAAATATTTTCTCATTGTTGAATGAATGTTTTTCTATACTTTCAATTTTTTTTCTTGCATTGTATTTGGAGCCAATCTAGCATGCAACAACGATTTATTATTTCCATCAAGTGCAAATAATGTCGATCTCGTGTTTACAAAGTGGAATTTTTCATTCACCGACTGTAACAAATCAGTGTTCAATCACCTTAATTTTTGCATTTTAAGGTCGATGGTTAAAATAGTAAGATGTCATTACTATTTAAAATATTTCTCTGGTTAGAAAGATTTTTGTTTGAGGTGATACCATTTAAATTTCATTGTTTAAAAAACTTAAAACTCAATTTATAAAGAATAGTGCTTTTGAGGCTTGTTGATTTATTCGACACATAATAACAGAGCAAAGAATTGGTTCCTCGTAATTACTTTAATATACTTTCTAAGCTGTGTACAGCTGATGTTTTTGTGATTTAACTAAAGTTATTGGAAAATAACTTTTTGTAGATTTTAAGCAGCCGAATTTTCTGGGAAGTCTTGATTTTATGGTCGATATGTAAGGAAAAAATAATTGAAAGACAATCCTTTTGAACACTTCAATGGTATAAGTGGTATAAGTAACACACATGGTAAATATTATGTATAGTTTTATATACTAAACATGTATTTGTTGGCAGATTAGGTATTAGATTTTGTTTAGAGAAATGGACTCGTTAAATCTTGATTTAAATAATTATTAGTTATTTTATTACTATTTATTCGACCTGAAGAGGTTTTTAAGACTAACAAGAAACCTGTTGTAAAAAAGGGGGGGGGGGCGATCATTAAAGTGAAAATGTATGATAAAAAACACAAATATAAACATATTATAAAATTAAATTGCTTTCCCAGTATAATGAGCATAAAAATGACATTTATTTAGTATTGTGCTAAACTTCCATGTAGTTCAAACGTACCTAGAATGCAGCAACAAACATAACTTGCTAAAAATGTGTACTATGCAGTTCGATTTAAAATTCAAAAAACCCCAAATGACATATATTATCTGTTTTTAACAGTGAGTATCTGTAAAAATACAGCAACGCAGCAGTGAAGCAAAAATTAAAAGGAAAAAACATATACTTAACATAAACATACTTAACATAACATAACTTATAGATGAAAATATAATAATAATAATAAATATAAAAATAATAAGGGTTTCAAAACTATGAAGGAATTCGTCATGTAAAAACAAAAAATAGAGAAACGTTTGTTATCTCAACCCCAAAAAATAGCAATTTATTTACTCCTGGAATGGCTAAAAAATTGTTTTGTTTTCTATCCCTACATGTGCATGATTATTTAAGGATAAATAGACTTTGTCAAAAAAGAAAAAAACAAGTTTATAACCGCGCGTAATCTGCTGGTTCAGATGAAATATGAAATATTTTTCACAATAAAAGCAACCAGACAGATTTCTGCTTTTGAAGAGAGAATTTTTTACACAGACTTAGCGAGCGCCATGGCTAAACAAACTAGGCTTTTGTCATGAAACAAAGCGCTACGAATCTCCAATGTCGCTTCCGGAAAATCAAAAATCCCTTTTTCCCTACGCTGTTATGCATTGTTTATTGTTATCGGAGTGTATTGCGTTTCAAATTTTTTCCCTATGCATGACGCTGCCGTTGCTGTCTTTAAAACAGTGAAATGAATAGAGTTTTATTTAACGACATTTATTAAATTTGTAAATGTCTGCATTTTTATTGTTATTATAATTATTACTGAAACGTGAAAAAGAAATGGGGAAAATATGATAAAGGCAAAGCTCAAAAGATGTTCCTTTAATATTTGTATACTGTTCATTTATCTCATAATTTTCTATCTGACCCTATCTATTATGCAATTTTAGATATTTTAACACAAATATTAACTAATGTTTTGCTTCTAAAATTTTCTGGAATTTGTAGTGCAGAAAATAATTATCTAATAGAAGGTTTCCTCGAAGAATTGATTTCGATACTAATTTTTAAACCATTTCCTTAAAATTATAATTTGAATTTCAAAATACAATTTATTTACTATGAATAATACTTGCGTAATTAATGCTTTTTTTTTTTCAAGCTCGATTAATGTGGTTTTTGTGTAGCACCAGTATTGTAAGTAATATGCAAGTAAAAGTAGTATCATACACAAGTAGTATGATGTAAAGTATTGCAATTCTTTTATAAGGGATCATCAATGTAATATACTAGCTTTTATAATTTTTAGAGCAAGATATATCTTTCAAATTGAAAAGTAAAAATTTTGAAAAGCAATTAGTTTAAAAAGGAAAAAAATCTTATTTCTTGCAAGAGTGTGTTCAATTACCTAGTTATTAACACTAAATGAGAAGAGAATGAGCAATGCATTATGAGAATGAATTAAAATTAGTTAAAATTCTTAAAAATAATCTAATCGGGATGTTCTTTTTAAGTAAAATGTAATAGTTTTTTAAATGCGTACATAAATTAATGCATTTAACAAGGAATTGAAAGACACGATTGTAATAGCCGCTTAGTTTCAATTTCCTTAAAAATTTTCACCAAAACTCTATATTATCTATTTTTTACAAATAAAACTGATAAAGAATTAAATCATTTCAGTGTTTTAATATAGATGTATCTTCATTTTCATTGCTTAATGTCAGCGCTTGTCACTATAATAATAATGATAATAGTGCTAATAATAATAATATAATAATAATAATAATAATAATAATAATAATAATAATAATAATAATAATAATAATAATAATAATAATAATAATAATAATAATAACAATAACAATAACAATAACAATAATAATAATAATAATAATAATAATGCTATACAATTGAATTATCTATTTAACGAATTTCCAAGGACCACAAAAAATATTCCTTAATTAGAATAACCTTTATAACAGATGTCTTCTAAAAGTTCAGTAGATGGTAAACGACTACTTAAAATAGTCTCTAAGCAAAGAATGTCTTTAAATAGAGCATCGTTAAACAGAGAACCAACTGCAATAAAAATAAGAAAAAGAATATAACGATATCATAAAAATAATATCAATAATGATCTTTATAATAATAACAATAATAATAATAACAGTAGTAGTAGTAATAATAATAATAATAATAATAATAATAATAATAATAATAACAATAATAATAATAATAATAATAATAATAATAATAATAATAATAATAACAATAACAATAACAATAACAACAACAATAATAATAATAATAAGAAGAAGAGGAATAAATGCAATTCAAATTAAATTACAATATCAACAAAGATATTAATAATAAAATAATAATAATAATAATAACAATAACAATAACAACAATAATAATAATAAGAAGAAGAGGAATAAATGCAATTCAAATTAAATTACAATATCAACAAAGATATTAATAATAAAATAATAATAATGATAATAATAATAACAATTAAATAATAGCAATATCAATGATAATTTAGGAAAAAAATAATAATAATAGCAACAACAACAATTTTAATATAACTAATAATTAAGTAAAAACAATATCAATGTAAATTTTTAAAAATAATGATACTGATAATAATTATAATCATAATAACACCGCAAAACTAAACAAAAGGCATTCTACCGTTCATTGCCCCTTATCTTTTTTTTTCTTTCCGTTACTTTAATTCAACCGCCTTTCCTCCATCACACACACACACACACTGATGTAAATGAATAAGTCACTGGGAAGATGCTTTCTCTGCTACAACCTTCAGGAAAGGTTACGTACTTATGTAAATTTGTTTTTTTTATAGACACACATATTATTTTTCAAACTCTTTGAAAATAAAAACAGCCGAAGTGGAGGGCCGGATATCACGTGACGCATCCACATGTGTTCCAAAGTGATGAGGGAGGGAGAGCGGTCCAATGGGAGCGATTTTTGACTCCTCGGCCATGTGTGCTCTAAACAATTCTTCACTTGTGTTTCTGTTGGTTTATTTGGATATGGAAAAAGCATTGCGTAGGGTCAATCCACCAAGCACCGTGTTGTTTTACAGGAAATGTGTTGGATGAAATGGATTCTGCTGTTTACATTCTTTAGTAAGCAAGGATTCAATACAATTCACATTGTATACAATAAAGTAAACAGAAAACAAAATGCTGATATTCTCAGTATAAGCTTCAAACCTGCACACATTTTTAAAAATGTGTTTTAAAGTTGTTTTTATTCAAATTTTTCCTTGTAGGTAGGATGAAAAAGCAACTCATATTGTAGATCTTGCCCTTTGATTTTTCCACCTGGAAATATATGCTAAATCTCGCTTCAAAATGTTTGTCATTTCTCTTCAATTTGCAGCATTTTGAAAAAAAATCTAACAATATATATTGGCTAACACCCTAAGCAGACTTCTATTTCGGCTTTGGGTGGAATCAGATTCCTGATCAATGATAAACTATTAACTGAATCGGAGTTTTTATCACAAAATCTCGAACCCATTATCTACGCTCATTGATAACACTAGGGAACATTGATTTGACCGTCTTGGATCTGTGACTTGTTTTTGACTAACTTATAGCCTTTCAGTCCAAAAAAAAATCTCCGATTAGGCTATCAAGTTTTTTTAAGCTACATAAAGCAAAAAGGAATCAATTCACAAAATATGGTATGTTTTGAAAAAATATAGGGGAAAAATTTGGGGTTAAATATCAATTACATACCTGGTATACAGAATGTTCACCAATTCCTTTTTATGGTGGCTGGTGAACGCAGAATACCTTCCTTACCGATTTTTTTTTTATTTGCCGTGACAATATAATGCCTTAAAGTTTGTCAAAAATACTTGTTGTTATATTTTTGAAAAAAAAAAAAAAAAAACTATTTCAGTCTACATCAGTCATTATTAGAGAAGTATGGCTTCCTACAATGCGAACTTCACCGTGCTAAGTGGTCACATTCTCATAAGATGAAGTTAACAAGAAGTTCTGTCAAAAACTAAACGAGCCTACTTTCCCGTACATCGACATCGGCATTCTAGCATCTGATCATTATTCTCTTGATTATCTAAGACTAAAAATTATGTCAAACATACCTTTTTAGCACTTGAAGCTGATTTCTAAAAGCAAAATATACCCCTCTCATCAGATGAAATAGACGCATAAAAAGTAAATAAATGAATAAATAAAGTTTTGTCGCACCTTTTAAAGAATGTAACTGTTACAGTTCTTCCGTAGAAAAATTCCTCAATTGTTTTCAAAAAAATAATTAAAAGTACAAAGTACATCAAAACACATTTTATCAAAGAAAGAAAAAAAAAAGAAAAAAAAAAGAAAAAAAAAAACTCGTCCGTTGATAAAATGTCTCGAATTTCACTTTTAATCTGTTGCCAGTTGTTAAATATAAATAAAGAATAAAATGCTCTCGTGAATGAAACATTTTTGTTACAAAAAAAATCGTCTGCCAAAAATAATAATAATAATAATAATAATAAATTCAATAAAACAAATGAATAAATAAACAAAAAATTGTCTGCACAGTCAGTCATTTTTTTTCGAACTGTTTACTCAAAAATTATTAGGGGTGACAGCTTGCTTGAGCGGTTCAATGTTGAACGAAAAATTGTTCAAATCGGAAATGTAAATACGGGAATGAAGTATCCTTGAAAAGTTCTTTCCAACAAAAAAAAGTTTGTTCAAATCGGACTGTTCATTAAAAAGTTAGTATCGCGGGACCGGTTATTTGAACGGCTCAAAGTTGAACCAAAAATTGTTCAAATCGAAAAATCAAATATGAGAATGAGCTGTACTCGCCGAGATCTTTCCAACAAAAAAAAGTTTGTCCAAATCGGAATGTTCATTCAAAAGTTATTAGGGGGGACAGACAGACAGACAGACAGACCGACCGACCGACGCACAAATTCCCCATCTCAATACCCTACTTTCAAATTTTTAATTTTTCGATATTCATTTCACCTTTTTATTTTTTGAACTTGGCATTATTTTTCGGACTTGGCGATATTTTTTTTAACTTGGCGATATTTTTTGGACTTGGCGATATTTTTTGGACTTGGCGATATTTTTTTTAACTTGGCGATATTTTTTGGACTTAGCGATACTTTTTGGACTTGGCGATATTTTTAGATGCATTAAGCCACTTTTAATACTTTTTTCGTCTTGCTTTTATTTTTAACGGGAAAGTAGGCTAAAAAAAAGTGAGGTGGTAGAAGAAGACTAACTGCAGCTTTGTTATCCGCCTTACTATTTTTCTCGAAAGAAATTTCAAAATATATCCCTGTATATATGTTACTAAAAATGTAAAATGTTTCCTTGTGTAGTTGATAGGTTTAAGGTAGACATATAGAACTGGTTTTGATAAATGAATAAATATATACGGATGTAAATAGATACGCAAATAAGGACAAGTGGGCAAAAAGCGATGTTTAAAAATTAATTGAAAGGGACCAAAGGGCAGAATTTCAATTTTTGATTCTTAATGTTGGCTGAAATATTATTTCTTATATGAAGTACAAATAAAGGTAGATCTGAAAGGTTTTGATTATATATTATCTTCAGAAATTTCATCGTTTGGAGTTTTTTTGTATTGCACCTATGTTTGTTAAAATACATGTTTCTAATAAATACTATAAGCTATAGATAGATATTTAAACATCAGTGATTTCTGGGAAATTACAATGAGTACCAAATAGCATAATCAATCCAATAAAAAATATATGTGTTGCAACATACACAATTATACAATTATAAACGATTTTTTTTTGATTAGGACAAAATTTAATTGCGAGTAATTATATCAAATATTAAAATAACAAGACTAAATTAAAAATGCATCGCTTGTCTTCCATTTTGCATTGAATTTTAGTAAAACATAAAAGTTAAAATCGGAAATAAATAGCAATTTAACAAATTCAAGACAAAAGTAAAAATTTAAATGGGAAAATGCGAGCTAGTAGTTTTAAAAGTTTCTATTTTTTTTTCCTGAATGTCATTGAAGTTTATGTAATGGTCAATGTAAGAATAGGATAAAGGGCAAAAGCATTACTTTTAAAAAATATCGAAAGAAAAAGATAAAATTGAAAAAATAATAAATTTTTGGACTGTTATGTAATTTAAGTAGAACAAATCAAAAAAATTGCTGACAAAATGCGGTAAACAAATCACATTAATAGTGCCTTTTTTCTTTTTCTTTTTTTTTTTCCTTGTACTCAATTATTCTGAAGTCACCAGGAAAAATTTGACTAATCCGTTTAACTCCTCCTTAAGAAACAAGACTTAGCAGAGTCGTGCCTGAGCAGAGTTTTTTGATTACTTTCTTCCCGGCCCCTAGCCACTAAGAGTAAAACAATCATCCCATTCTCAAAAGATCTGTTTTTAAGCAGCTGCAATAAAACATCCTCCCTTCCCAGGGAAGCATGGTGCCAAGCGATCGCCGTCGCTCGACCGAACCACCCCCTCTTTTGCACTCCACTCAAAGAGCTTCTCGACCGCGCGCATTAAGAACACAACCCCAGATAACACTCACCCGATTCCTTGTTCGAAAACGTTGAATCTCAGCTTGCCCAAGAATGGTCGCGACACTCTGCTAATTGCCGCACTTTATCAAGAGCCGCAAACAAATCCTTTGCTGGATTTACGTCGTCGTGTCCAACCATCATGAACAATTTGTTCGCGCTTCGTTGATGCACGTGGTTAAACCTCAACTTTGCTGTGCCCAAAAGGATACAACAGCACCGGGAATGTTTATATAAGTGTGTGTTAAATCCATAGAGCAAGCCCGCTGTGGATCGTCAACTTCCCGGTGTAAATCTCCTGACCCCAGGATTTAGTGTCATTGTGGGGTGATTTGTCATAGTCTGGATTGCAAGTAAGTGTGCCATGTTTATAAGCCAGAAAGTAATTGTGTGTTAGTGGAATGGAACTTGAATTTTAATTAGTTCGGTGTTGTACTTAGTTTGCAATACAGTACATGATTTCAGGACATTCATTGAAACGAGTTTCAAATGCCATGGCATATCAGTATTTCTAGTATTCTTAATCACAAGTGAATCCGGTAAAAAAAAGTCCATTCGACTATGCATATAAATCTAAATTTAATTGCAGAATCTTACAACATCGTTAAAGTTAACTTTCTTTTTATAAAATATTATAGTTAATGAGACGGATAAAAATATTTTAACAGTGAAATGACAATTTTATTTTTACGTCATTATTTAAATAGAATTTAGTTTTTCACTATTATTAATAATTACGTTTTAAAAAATATTTCTTGGTTTTTTTTCTGTCTGGGTTTGAATTGACTGTGGTATAATATTAATTAAGTAAATGGCAATCATTTAAGATGAATTAGTATTTTCTGACATATTGCTTCACCTTTCTCTTTGCATGCTAATTTGTAATATGTTTCAAACATAGCGTAACTTACCGTAATAATACCATCTTCTTTCATCAATTAAAAGTAATTGTACGAGATTTAAGGTGGAAATGCGTATGTAAAGTCGTTTCAATGTTTACTTCTTTGATTCTTCGAAGTCGATGTCTGCTTCTTCAGTTCTTCGAAGCCAATTACTTCATTGCGCTAAGTTTTAATATTCCTTCATGGAAAATTCTAAAAATACTTCTTTCCTGTAAAATTTTATGTTAAGTGATAGAAAATTTAACTTAAAGTTCATCAGCTCTTATGCTTATGATTTCAATACCAAGTATTAAAGAGCAAACAATTTTGGACGAAAAATAACATTATCAAAGTGATGCAAATAATTGGCGATTCCGAGATTTACTTATTGCCTTAAATATTTGGCAAGTTAAGATTGGAGTTGAACATTCTGAAATGCATTGTCAATATTAATGTTTCAAACCCTGAGCATTATCGTGCTATAAGGCTGGGCGTGCAACTGGCAGTTATTATTTTTTCCTTCCTTTCCTGAAATAGATGATTTAATATCATTGTGCAACATTTACCTCTGCAGCAGTCTTACTTACTTGACTTACATATAGTAGAGAATTACAGCTACACATATTATAAATTTGCTTTTTACTGCTTAATAAAGAATAAACTATTATTAAGAAGATGAAAAATGTATCGTTGCAAAACATGAAGTGTATGTCTGCTCTTTACCCTAGAAAATATGCTCTTCTACCTCCTTAAACAAAGAATTGAGCTCTTTTATTACAATTTCTACGAAAGCAACATTAAAAATTTCCGTCCTTACTCAAGAAAAATATTCTCTATGCATATACATTTATAAAAGCAAAGATTTAGCGGATTCAAGTATTTTATTATTCTTTATTTGCTTACCTAATACGTAATTTTTCTCCTCATATTTTTTAGAACGCGATACTGCAATAAAAATGCACCAGTTTAAATCGCGTGTTCCACCAATCAATTTTCAAATTTTTTTACCTGAATGGAAAGTCGCTGTTACATTGTTTACATTTTCCTGCTCTTTTAAATATTTTTAACGGCCGCTTTTTTTACAAAATATGTCTTTAATAATGTTATCTCGATGTGTTTCTTCTTGATTCCGCAGTTGTTACAACTTACAGATATGGCACTAAAATATGCAAGTTTTCTGAAGTTCATTAAAACTTTATCTTCAAAGATTAATGGATATTAAAGTGTTTCGAAATCATAATAACGAGTTGTAAATCTAAAATTATTGATTCGAAAAACTAGTTCTGTGTGAAAAATATGAATAAATATCGCCTGAAAGTAAACTAAATGAGCGAAAAAATACTCACTAAAATCATTTCCAGACTTGAAGGAGACAGTAGTAACAACTGAATTACTAAAAACACGTCAAAGATTTTTGGAATAAAAATTCTCAAAAGACATATTGAATTGACATCGTAAATTTGGTATGAATATTCTCGGTGTACTGATTATACCACAAATTGAAATAAAACTTTTCAAAAAGTTAACCACGTAAGAAGACGTTACTTTTTATAGTATAATGTTTTAGTCTAAGTTACGTAGTCTAACACAGACAAAAGAGTTTGGATTGAAACTGAAAACAAAAATATATTTTTGACAACTTACTTTTTTTTTTTTTGCAGTTTTAAAGCTCGTTTAAACTAAAAGTGGTAAAATCTACTCACAATTTTTTTCCGATCGCCAAATTTTCATTTTAAATTGATTGCAGCATTTTTTCACACAGCTGTTTTTTAACTCACTAAGAAAAAAGTTTCATGGAAACTCAAAACAAATTTTATTTGTAAGTTTTGTTGTAAAGCTTGAAAGAGAACCTCAAAATTGATATTGTTTTACTGTTCCTTTTACATAAGTTATTCTTTTCCAGTTTATCTGCACTGGTTCATTTTTAAAAATAATACCGCAACAACCGAAATGGTTTCGAGAATTATGTGTTGAAATACAGGATTTTTTCGCATATAAAATCGAAAGTTAAGAATCTTAAAACAAAATTTTAAAAAAAATCTTCAAACATCTAAAGTTTCTCACAGTTAAAGATGCTGCATTGTTTTTGTTCACTTTTAAACCTCCCAAATTATTTTTTGGAATTTCTTCATCCACCAGCAGCAACTGCAAACTACTCTAAAAACTTTGCTTCTACCAATACTCATTTGGGAATTTCGATAACGGAAAAATCCCTCCTACGAACTCCAACAAACTTCTTAATTTCTCCTCCTCAGTCACCCATCCATCCGCACTTCCTAAACATTCCTCACCCATCTTCCAGATTCATCTTTGTCTTCCAGTTCCTGGTCTGCTTGCAAACTGGAATCAATCCGCTCATTGTTCTCCACTGTCTTAACCCTCATTTGAGTTTGTAAACAGAATCCAACCCTCGAATGTTGCCCACAGTTCGCGGTATGGCTGATTGTGGGCTGCTTCCGTTTCTCTTGTTTGCTGAACCCCTTTTTTTCACCCCTCAATGAAAGTTCTGTCCACACGAGGAGCAGTTAAACTCCCGTGCCCTTTAAAAACATCCATACTCCATGTGTCTGGCTTGTTAGACCATGATTGCATTCTTTTCTTCAACATTTCTCGCCATATGAAACGCAATTCGTCATTCAAGGATTTTCTGGAATGCTAAATTACTGGCTTTTTCTATAGTTAACTTTGCCTGGGGATGAATTTGTTCTTTCTAAAAGTGTTTTCTTCTAAGGTTAAGTCTTATCGTAGTTGTTAAAGTGAGTGCATTGATCCAGAACAATGAAAGATAATTTGTATATTTTTAATTTGAAAAATACTTATTTATTTCTTTCAAAAAATGAGGTCCAACCTTAAAATTGAATTCTTAGAAAATTTAATGCTAATTGCTTTCAATTATAGACTGAGTTATTAACTAACATATTTTTTATGCAAAGATTTACCTCTGATTAAATTTTATTTACGTTAGTTTGCCACCCAAGAGTATGAAAATTTTCTTTCTTATTAAAATAAAGAAAAATTAAATTTCGATGCCAAGGACTTTTCCAAAATTCAATACTATAAGTGCTGGAAAAAAAATAGTAGAGCATTTCAAAAAGTGTGTGATTATTAACTACCTTATTGTACTTGTAACACGATCAGTATCAAGTAAGTCGAATTTATCTCATTTTGTTAATGCAATTTGAAAATTTAATTTTAAGAATTAGTGTGTTTCACAATGTCCGTAAAAAATGTTATACCTGACCTCTAAGTTATGAAGAGTAGTTCATAAGTATTGATATTTTTAACAGATCTATTAGTTCCATGGTACTTTCCATAAGGTCTTGAACATGGCCGTTAAAGCATTTGTTGTAAAATGTAACCAATATAGTTTTGTTAGTAAACTAAAACTATCGTTTTTTTTCATAAAGAATCTATTAATTTAAATATTGATTCTCATACCTTAAAGCTTGAAATAATACTTCTTCAAATTTTTAGGAATTCAAATTTCAAAGAGTTTTTAGGACTAGTTATATTACTCATAACATATTTATAATGGATCTTCAAATTTTTAAAATGCTATCGTAATTTTAAAATAATGCATCAGATTATAATAAATATGCAGTTCTGTTAACAGTTTACATTAAAAATCTTATAATAATTCCTACGTGGAAGTATGATAAACGTATACTAACACGGCTTAGTTGGGTAGTTTATCCTTTTAAATAAGCCTTTTGAAAATGTCCCAATCCTAAGTAAACCATTTTTTTAAATAAACAAATTTTGACGAAAAAAAGAAAATTTATTAACCATAAAACTAATGCTTATTTCACTAACACATAACAAAGACTTTTTTTGCCCACTTAGAAGTTTGGAAGTAAATTCCATGACTTTGCTTTTCTGCATAATGTGCCGTCGGAATAGTAAATCAGAATAAATGCTGAGTTTTATAGTTGAAACTGGCAACACAAATCAAAATAATGCCCCTTCATTTAGGCGAACCTTCATGATAAGAGCCTTTTTATTGATAAGAGTTGCTGCTGCAAAAAACAAATTGCACTCTGCCCAAAAATTAGGTTTTGCAATTCAAGTTAATTGCTTCATTTCCTAGAATTATAACTCCTTTCAAATCATAATTTAAGGGACATTTTTCTGTATTGTTTAGATTACTGTTAAAGCATTTATTCTTGACGTATCAAACGTTAGTTAAGACATTTTTCTTTTTTGAATTTTTATGCACAGTTATTTTGTCCGAGCAACTTCAATTATAAAAAATAAACCCTGAACTTAAAAACATTAATATGAGTTGCATGATTTTCGTTGGAAAATTTTGTAATTACTATCAAAACGAAGCATATTTTATTCATATAAACACATAACATGTGTTTTTTTTCTTTAAAATTGGAAAAAAACCATAGATATCAATATGTTAACCCTTTCAGTACCAATTTTTTTTCTGATTGAAAAATTTCTAGGAATCTGGGGGAGTTTTCGGTAGGACAAGTGCCCTATTGTTCTATCTAATCATTTTATCGCGACACATTTATCCCAGTGGCATTGAAAAAGAGACTGAAAATACAATGAAAAACTAAATAACTTTTTATTGGATCAATTTTATAGAGTCATTGCCTGCGGGACATATATGTCCCGGTGGTGCCGAAAGGGTTAATCTGGTAATAATGTGTGTGTAAAGAAATCACAGCGTTTCAAAGCAAAAAAATACATTATTTTGGAACTTAAGAAGACAAAAAAATCTGTTCGAACATTTTCAAAACAAAAATCGGTAGAGGGGGGAATCACATAAAACTGAAGAAAAAATAAATTTGTTTCTGTAAAAAATAAAAATAATAATAATCAAGAAAAGAACACCGATTTAAATATTTAATTAATCAACAGTTCACATATCACATACATTTGAGTAGGTTTTTAATAATATTTAAAGTTACAAGATTACAAGGAGTTGTAAAACCTTATTCTAAAAAACATTAAGAAGATCTTATTTTAGTTTTAAATGATAACTGTGCAAGCTTGTTTCTTTTAGTACTTGTTGCGAAATCTGCCAACGACAATTCTTTGAACTAACTAGTTTGTATTTTTTATTTCTTTTGGAGGTTTAAATATTAAATATACTCCTTAAAACTTACAACATTATTTATGTTTATACACTTAATATATTACGATAAAAACCGCTTGTTTTATAACTTAATCTATTTCTCCAGGGATGTCATCTGGTTTCTATTTATGTTTTTTACTTATATCTTTTAATTTAAAATGTAAAAACTTTCAGCAACACTTAACATAAATTTCACAAGTTCTTATCGAAAAGGCCTCCAAAAATATAACCATTGAAAAGAATGAGATTCTGTAAGCAGATAAAATGCTCTAATAATCCCCTTTGACTACATTTCCGGCAGAAAAAGAACCAAAAAGGATTTAATGCAGTTTTGCTCCAGCATAAACAGAAAAATGTGTCTATACCCATCATCGTAAATACCTTATTATATTCCCCATTTATTTTTCTTAACGCTGAAACATTTAAGAAGATTACGAAGTGTTTTTTTAATGATATATGCATTGCAGAAATCAATAACCTTTCTTGAAAACAATTTCCTCGTGTAATTACGTAAATGTCTTTCAGTCTAGTTGCTCATGAGCTAATGCTCTTGTTTTTTACGGAATAAAGTCTAATTGAAAAGCATTGCTCAAGAAAATTAGCTGAGATTAAAAAAATAGTTTGAGTATAGTTGAAATGATTAGATCCGCAACAAAAATATCAGTATATCTGATATTATCTTGTCATAAGATGCTCTGATATGCCCGGAGTTATTTGATTCGTAATTTATATCTTAAATATGAAAATTGCGAACGATTTGTGAAATCGAAAATCATAAATGTGCAAAACACCGCATTTCATTTTATTTACTGTGAAAATGTAATGATTGAAATGCGTACGTAATATCATTATTATTCTTTTTTTTTTTGAAAACTCAACTTGTTTCATAAATTATTTTTTTTTTAAATCTTTTCGAATTTTCTGAGGCCATTTCATTTGTGGGTCTTTTGGAAAGAGACTTGTCGATGTTGCCTTGACCTGCTATAGGCTCTAGTGAAGATAAGGAGGAATGAGATATTATTTTATCGAGTCAATAGTTGAAAAAGAAAACTTTATCTAAATATGTATTTGCTTCAGGACCGTCATTTTGAATTTTTACAGGGAGTGGGGGCAAAGGAAGTGTACTCAATGTAAATGACACCAAAAAACAGCAAAAACCACGTCCACATACGTATAAATATACATTTATTTCTCTAAGTCAGAAAGAGTAATTGACCCTACCTGACACCCAGTAAATGACTGGACTGATTTGCTTAAGGAACAGGGTTAGTTTTTATTTTAATACGTTTCAAATATTTATCTAATTTAGTTTAAAAAAACAAAGACTTAAGTCCAAAAAATACAGTTTTTTGGAACTAACTCCAAAGCCCTCATTTGCCCTTCCTTTTCACTAGAGCACATTGAAACACATTTTAGTGCACAGTTAGTCAACTGAAACATTAAGTATTAAGTTCCAGCCCTTAAGCCATAGGATTAAGGCAGCAATACATGCCTTACCATGTCATCGCCAAGTCGGTTATTCCATCCAGAGACGTCAGTGTCGTCCTTGTTATGAACTCATCAATCTGGAATAGGAAGTAACAGAACTAGAGGCAGATTTAATCTTATAGAAACTAAGAGTTTCGAAAAAATGGTAGCTTGTGTAAAATTATCACACTCCTCAAAAAAAATGTGAAAGTGAAACATATTTTCTGAATAAAATTGCTTCAAACGTGTTTTCAATGTTTACTGGAATTGGGGGGTAGAATTACATTATTATTCCACTATCATGAAAAATGATAAACTTCTGCAACACACAAAGAGTGTTGCTCAATTATATACGTTATAATTTTTAATCTTAATGACATTGATTAAGTACAGCCCTAATTCACATATTCCCGAACTACAACAATAGAAAAATCCCCAGGTCAGGCTAATGTCTCTCGCTCTCCATTGAAGATTTTTCTGCTACTTCATGAAAATCTCCCTCTCATAAATACGACTGCATTTATAATTTTCAAAGACTACACAAACTGCTTCGACCCCCCGCTGTCTTCGTCTCTCCCCCAACGCTCTTTTATGGTAATCGAAGCCCCGACAAAAATGCTCCTTTCCACGACTTAAGAAATGAATGATTTATATAAATCGAGTGGCTGACCTTTCTACGTAAATGAACCAAAGTAGCTTCTTCTGTTTCTTAACGACGTCGTTGCCCCCCCCCTTCCCCCCTCCTTTTCCACCCTTCATGAATAAATCATTTTTTTCAGCTTTACTCCCCACTGGGGGGCTGCGAGAGGCAAGAGTTAAATTCGGATATCTATGCGGTCGATTCGAAAACATTCGAAGTTTTCTCTCCTCCCCCTTCATCGTATCTTCCGTAATGGAACTCTTAATGGAATCGCCATTTTAGACAGTTCTGGTTCTGTCTTGTTGCTGAGTGATACAAATCATTTATTTGCTATTTTTGTCCCGTAATTACTTTCACATACCTTTTCCAATAGCTTTAAATTACTGTGGGATATATTTAGTATTCGTTTGTTTAAATTTAGAACACTTCAAATTCGAACGACAAGATTATAAGGTACTCCAACTCAAGTGGACTTGAACCTTTGAAATTTACCCTCGCCATTCTTTAAGTATGTCCGATATGAAATGGTCGTCACACTGTCCCCTGGAAAGTGCTCATTTTATACGTCCACCGTCATAACTTTTGAAATCAGTCTTCATATGTAGCTAAACATTTCGTTAGATTCCATCGAATTCGACCTTATATCTCGTTCGGATTTCGAAACAGAAATTCTATTTTCGCTGTTTTCCATCACTTGACGCCGTATGCGACTTTATTTAGTAGCGCAGGGCCACCTTAACGTACCTCCACACCCATTTTATGAATATCGCAGTTAGCAGTAGCCGTTCTGAAGATCAGAGGACAAGAAGGGACTTAGCGGGCGCATCATATATATATGTGTGTGTATATATATATAACTCATTCTTTGAGCGTGAGCATAAAAAAATAAATTGCCATTTCTCGGAAGATTTCTAATATGGTATAATTTATGTTAATCATTTCTTCACTATTTACTCTTATTCAAAATGTTCCTTAACTTAATGAAGCCTTTTCCATTGCTAACACAAGTATTTCTTTCTGCCTCCATAATCCTGCAACCTTTTACCCCATGGATTAAGATCTTTTTTATAATATAATTCTGTGTATCTTTAGTCTAGGATTTTAAAAGGAAAAGAAACCTGGTTTTAAATTTGGTACCAAACAATTAGTAGATATATATTTTGTTTCTCTTGAATGATTATTTATTAATATCACTCAAAGGTCGTTTTTTAAGTTGATTATTCTAACATTATTCATTTACTTATTTGGAAATGTAATTTGAAATTGCATAGACATTTTATAAAAACATTCAATCTGATTTATTTAGAAATTTAAGGGGGAAAAAAGAAGCATTTCTTTAGCTTTTCTTGTGATTCCTTCGTTAGACACATTAAACATTAAAACTTTTCAACTGTAAGTGATTTTCTTCACTCCAACCGTAGTTTCGAAAAAAACTGGCTATAGGCAGTTAGCTGTATTTTATTTCGTCGTCAGAAATTAGGTGTTTTTGTCCTATAGTTCTGATTCAGATTCTGAGAAGAAAGATACTCCGTAATGAGTGAATAAACTTTTCATTAAAAATTCACTATACATTTTCTCTAAACTTAACTTATTTTTTTTATTTGTTTGTTTTTAAATATGTATAAGCATAAGAATTTGGTATCAATGATATGGTCAATTTACATGGAAACTACTTGTTTGTCTATAAAACGAATTAATTTTTGTTATAAAATAACTTTAATATAAAATAAGATTTAAAAGTTTATTAAATGAAGCATTAATAAATATTTAAATTAAGTCATCAAAATATGGAAGGATCCACTAAAAGATTAAAACAAGCCATTAAAGAACTATACAAGTTTCAATGAAATAGAAAAATATCCACCAGCTAAACTGATTTGCAAAGAAAGCTCCATTATGAGGAAAATACTTCGCCAAAAAATAATTCATGCAATTAAATAATGATATACTCCACAGCAACTTAAGTTGACACTGAAATCACTACGCGTGGAAGAAAAACAGAGTTAACAGAAAGTTTCTTGGCGAATTAGAGGAGATCGCCAACTGTGAGTGAACTCTTATTGGCTGGCGCGTTCGATTGAAATGGATTACTCTTCCACGCTACTCCGTTCGTAAAACTGAAAATATTAAGAAAATTACGAATATTATGACAAAAAAAGGCTACATATGCGTAGATGAAACACTCTAATCCGATTTCTAAAGGGAAGGATCTATTTTCACCCGAAATTCGGACACCGCGCAAGGAGCTACTTCCTTTGCTTGGTCTCAGCTTATTTCTCTATAGTCAAGAAAGGTTGCAGTCGAGTATAAAAATCCCATTGAATGTAAAACGCGAAGCAAACACTGCTACGGCATTTTTTAATTTTTTTTAATGCTTTTCTCCAAAGCAGAAAGTAAACAAATCGCCAAGTCCCAATGTACTTCTATTCCACAATCCTTTCCAATTCTTTCACCAATCTCTTCCCCTCAATACCAAACAATCTAGCAATCCCCGCACCAATCCTTTAACTCCCGTACCAATTTCTTCCACAATCCTTTCCCCTCCTTACCAATCGTTACACCAATATCATCCTTTTTCCCTTACGTATTATTTTGTGTATGTAAGGAAAAAAAAGTCCCATACACTTTCACTTTGATTTAAAAACTGATTTTTCAAAATCTCAAGAGAACGTTTCTCTAACACTTTGAAACGAATCTACTGCACGAATTGAATAACAATATCACATTGTCACAACTTGTACTATAGAGCAAGACTTCAAAGGCATCTAAACGATTTCACTCTACGTATTCTTCGTCAGAAAATCCCGCTTTACAATTTCAGACTTCCAATTCCCACGTGGACTGATACAAGGTCAAAAATAACGCATCTTCACTTGATTAACTTAAACAAAACTTAAAATCTCATGATGCAGCGTTTGTCGACTGAATTATCTCGAATTCTGTCCTCTTTAGCAACGAAATAATTATTTCATTTTCAGAAACAAATCTGAGCACTCGCATTTTGAGAGTTCCCTACTCCACCCCCTCCCTCCCCCCTCCACCGATCCCTTAGGAGAAGGTAATCTTTTAAAAGAGAAGGCAGAGAGCCCTTATGCAAATGTGTGCCCTATCCGAAAGTGTTATTTTTCACTCTGATTACTCTGCTGGGGCCAAATCTCTAGCCGTATAATCAAGTTAGCTGCACCCGTAATCGCGCCTGGCAATAAAAGTGTTTGTCGTTTGCCTCGAACAACCTTTTGGAATCTTCCCGATTGCCCCGGTCGAGACAAAAGCAGGCGACAGTGGTTGTTCTTCACGTGTTTGCACAGCGCGTTGCGGCGGTGTTTGTCTCAAATCGCTTAAAATCCAACGAGAGCAAATTAAATAGCTAATTTTGGGGAGACAGATGGGTATGTATGCTGCTTTTGAGAGGGACTTTATTGCCTTAACAGATTTTAACGTTTCTGTTAGTGCTTAGCTTATGTGGGAGTAACGGGTTAAGGGTTTTATGTTTGACCAGGAAGGTGTTGGGCTCAGAGGACCTGTGACTAAGAAGATTTCGAAAAATGACGAAGTGAATTGAAAAGAAGCATTCAAGCGTTTTCTAAAGAAAGCAATCTAAAGTTGATTCAAGCAAGAGAAACAAAATCAATCAGGTATAATCAGACATTAAGATAAATAAGCATTATCCATAAGAAAATAAGCAAAGAAAATAAACAAAATAATTTAAAGTAAAGGTTGAAAAATGAAAAAAATATTTAAAACGTACAGTGAAGAGCATTAAAGGGCGCTATTATGTCGAACCAAGTGAGAAATATGTGGAAAAAACTACTAATAGATGAACAGGATCCCTACATTTTCTACACGAAGAAGAAGAATTAAACAGAATACAAAGAAAAAAAAGATAAACAGGGAAAAAACAGTTAAACGCTACATCTGGTAAACATTTTTAATAAACCTAATGAAACATGGTGAAAAAGGACCTTCCCGTGAACACAAACTAGATGCAGATCAAATTTAACAAATACAGAAGTTTAATGCTACTAAGGTTCTTAAATATTTTCACTAGGTTCAACATCAATGTAGAAAGTAATCCCCCCCTCCCCCCCCCCCCCCCCCGATGATATTTTAGCGGAATTACCACTAAAAATTGCATATGTAGTTGATTATAAAGAAGCAAAATTAGAAAAAAATGTCACGAAATGTGAAACTATTTATAAACACAGTGGTGTAAGAAACAAGAAATAATTTTTAAGGATTGAAAAAGAATAAGCTTAAGTCAAAATTAACAAAAACATGTTTTCTTTAACAAAAAAATAGTTATTTGACATATTTTTAAGACACAAAAAACTTAAGCTATTAATTAAAGCTATTACTTCTTGTTTAGAATTAATCAAAAAAGCATAGGGTATCTGGAAAATGCTTTAACCGAAGTAAAAAACTTAAGCCTCTATATGAATGAAATAACGAAAATTAGCCCATGAAACGAAAGCAATTGGTTTAAATACTTTAAAACACAGATTTTTGGAGTTATGAGTATAGAAAGGTTTTTGGCACATAATTAAATTTCGCTTTTACTCTAGCTCATACTGCTCATGCATTATGATTCCATATGCATCATTAAACTTCAATTTCACAAAACATTTACAATGCTAGTCATAATATGATGCAGCTTGAAATGTCATAAGCTAGAAACTTTGAATTGTGGTTATTGAAACGGACTGCTTGTCACAACGCTGACGCTAAACGACAACGACTACGCAAACATCAATTATAGCATCTACTGTTGCGGCAAAATTGTGGTGACTGCAAGTGAGTGTGGACAGAAACTTATGCATTTCAATTGCAATGTTACTTTCTTGGCGAAATCATTTTTAAATTCAAAAACTTCGAGGTTGGAAAAAAAATTACCAATTTCGCAATAAAATACTGCTGGACTGTTTTATTAAAATTCCTTCATGTAATTTATTTTTTATTGAAAATTTTTTTAATAATATTTTCTTGAAGTATTTTTGTTTTTTCGTTTAGTGTGTGGGTTAAATAAAAGGGAAAAACATAAGACAAATATATACACAGGATACGACATAAATGACAAGAATAAGTACAAAAACTTGTCTCTACAAATATCATAACTTCAAAAAGAAATGGAAAATAAACAATTGGGTTTGGGGAAGGCGGACTATAAAATCATACATCCGCAATGCAACCTTGTGGAGTGCATTTGTATAAAATAAATATCTTATGAAGTGTCAACTTGGTTAGTTTTGAAACTAATTTTTACTGCAGCACAATCCTGTCAGCTTGTCAACATAAAAAGGCGATATTTGCTTGCCTGTCGCATACGAATTGATTCATCCATTCTCCTGTTTCTCCTGTAAAGAGAAACATCAGAAAGAACTACATTAATGCTCTAAACTTGTTTTGCTGTTGTTAATTATACCACTCGTGTGCCAGATCACGAGTTAATACCTCTACCCGACTTAAGGTGGAATATGTACGGCTTTCGTTTTAGGAGCACCATGAAGGTGGAAGTCTGATTTAGCTCAACACACATTAAATAAGATCCGTTTGTAAGTCAAGCAGCCATTCACAACACACACACATTCAACAGAGAAAGGACACGAACAGAGGAGACAGAAAGTACATCCATGCCCAAACCGGGATTCAAACCCGAATCCTCCCCATCCCGGTCAAACTTCTTTGATCACTAGACAAGGTGACAGGCTGTTCTAAATTAATCATGTTTAGCTTCATAAAGTACCAGTAAATAAAAAAACTATTCCGTGTAAAATGGATATGTATGTTTAAACTTTTAATTAGATTGTTACTGAAAGTGTCTTCACGCCTCACAATTTTCTCTTACCGTTATTTAAAAATTTTCCAAGGAAAAATTTACTGTGACGAAAATAAGATTTCCGAGATTTAAATCTTATGCTATCTCAAATTACATGGGGCCCCCATTAAACGCGGAACAGAACATCATTTCACAAGGAAAAGGGACAATTTTATGACTCTTTTTGCCTTGAATATCCCTATCTCATATTTTTCCCCTATTTATTTCCCTTCCTGAAAACGCATTTGCGTGCGAGGTTTCATAAAAAACCCATTTGCATGCGCTGAATGCGGACTTCAGTGAAAGCGGATTTCGCGTTTTTATTATCCGCCGTCTTAAGCCACTTATCCGCGTATCATAAATTCTAATCATCTGAGCATCAAATGTCCCTTCTATGTTCTGCCAGAACACAATTACTTCGGCGCCCGTAACTATCTCCAAACCTTGTAAGGATGATGGCGTCTTTTTGCAAGACAACGAATTGGAAAGTTGAGCATACGCGGAGGTCTTCACTTTTTCGCTTTATTTTTAAAATATTAAAATTGCGATTGTTCGGGTTCCTCGTGCAATTTAATTTGTGATCCTGCTGTTATGGTTCTTTTCATGTCGTTGTCGTCAATTAAATGAGATGTCGTAATTAATTGAAATTCCGTGATTAGAGACTGAATAGGGATCAAAAGATTAAAAAATTGGTTACCTATAAGTAGCATCATCGTTTTATTTTTTATTCCTTTCTTGTTCTTAATAATCAATTGTTTTGGCTATTGTCTATTATTATCTGAAAATTACCCTCAATGGATTAATTTTTTGTGAGTTTCTATTTAATAATACAATCTTCATTTGAATCTTTTATTTACTTTGACACAAAGCAAGACCCAAGTGCCAATCTAAGAGGGGAATAATGGGGTCATGACCCCTCCCTTAAACGACCAAATATGGCCTAAAACTGCATTTTTTGTATTTATGTTATGAAAAAATTGCCAGGTACCCCCGTTTTTTGCACAAAATTTGTAACTTGACCCCTCCCTTAAACGACCATATATAGCCTAAAACTGTATTTTTTGTATTTATGTTATGAAAAAATTGTCAAGTACCCCCGTTTTTTGCACAAAATTTGTAACTTGACCCCTCCCTTTACGAAAATGACCCCTCCTGAAATAGAAGCTGGATCCGCTCTTGATAATCAAGTACAAATTTGGTAAAGCGGCTTAAAATCTGGGACATAAACAAGGAAATTTATGGTGATCCTTTGAGGGACTCACCAGTGGTAACTTTTAATATTTAAGTTCTAAAAACGCGATTTATGCAAATTTTAATGATGTTGCGGGAACGAGTCTAGGGGTTCTCTCCCGGAAATTTTTCAGAATTGATGTCAAACCTTTATGCTCAACATTCGAAAATAAGTATACAATCGAGTCTAAATAAGGTCTGAACCCGCCCTTGCATAAAACATTCAATAATTCGTAAGTTTCTCACCATTGTACTATTACGAAAATACATCAATAAAAGATATTCATAAAATGGAACATTAATTATATACACTGGCGGAAAAAAAAATCCCAACACCAAGAAAAAATTATTGTAGAGTAATGAAATTTGGGTAATGCAATTGTCTAGTTAACATGTTTAATTGATTAAATGTACAAGATCACTGGCTAATTTAAGCTCAAGAAAATGCTGTGCAAATGTGAAATTATGTTAATTTAATAGAGTGTGTAACCTCCAGAATTTTGAAGGCAAGCCTGCAAGCGTGCATGCATTATGTCATACAGGTGCCGAATGTCACTTTGTGGTATGGAGTGCCATGCTTGTTGCACTTGTTGTGTCAATACTAGGACCGTCATTGCTGACTGTGGATGATGCTCGAGGTGCCGTCCAATGATATCCCATACGTTATCAATTGGAGACAGACCTGGTGATTTTGCAGGTCATGGTAACATGTCAGCACTCTGTAGAGCACATTGCGTTACAGCAGCGATGTGAGGGCGAGCGTTATCCTGTTGGAAAACTCCCCCTTGAATGCTACTCATGAAGGGCTGTACTACTGGTTAAATTACCAGACTGACGACAAATTTTCAGTCAGTGAGTTTGGGATAACCACAAGAGTGCCCCTGCTGTCATAGGAAATTGCTCCAGAGACCATGACTCCAGGTGTGGTCCCGTGTGTCTAGGCCGTAGACCGCTTGGATGCAGGCGGTCCCCTGGCCTCCTTCTGACCAATATACAGCCAACACTGGCACTAAGGCAGAATCTGTTTTCATCAAAAATTACAACAGATTTCCACTCCGACCTCCAGTGAGCTCTGTCTTGACACCACTGTCGTCGGAAACGGCAATGGTTTGCAGTCAATAGAATACCGGCTACAAGCTGCCTGGCTCGGATCTGTCCTTGAAGTAAACAGTTTCTTACCGTTCCTTGGGTCACGACGGTACCAACTGCAGCTCGAATGTCAGCCGCAGATGCAGTACGATGCGCCACAGCCGTACGCAAGATTCGGCAATCTTCCTTCTCAGTCGTGCCACGTGGCAGCTCGGAACTCGATCTTCTTGAGGTAGTACCATCCCTTGACCATAGCTTCCAATAATCATGCATGGTGGAAACATTCCCACCAAGTCTTTCTGCAATATCGCGAAATGAAAATCCACCTTCTCGTAGCCAAATTGTACGACCTCGTTCAAACTCGGTGAGCTGTTTATAATGGCTTCTTCGTCTTCTTAAAGGCATTCCTGGCTAACATGAACGCAATTCGTCAAATTTCACGGAAAAATAATACTCACGAGCTTCACAACACGCTTTTAAAACAAGCCTTATTTGCATGTTCTGAGTGACGCCAGCTGCGCCACACTTATGCGCGGAGCGCGAAATTTCAATCGATGTCATCTTTCAGTTGTACAAACACGCCTACCAAATTTCGTTTTTCTAACACAAGTCTTTCTTGGTGTTGGGATTTTTTTTCCGCCAGTGTATATTCTGTATTTCGTTATCCGCTCATTGCTTATCTTCATTGAAAGTCGTCTTGATATAACTTATTTAACCATCCTATTTTTCTTTACACATAGCACAAGGGCTATCAACTTTAATAAAACTCTGTATAAAATGTTGATAGCGTGTTAATAGAAAAAAAATAAATGTTTCCTTACAAGATTAAAAATTATTTTACTAACCTAGTTGAGCTACCTATTAATGCATATTAATTAAGAAATGAATCATAAAAAATATTTTCTCCTTACGTAAGATCGTATATTGATTAAGCTGCACGTTTAAAATAGCTTTACATAAAAACATTGTAAAACTGAACTAAAGTTTTTTTTTTCTTTTAATTCTTCATCTTTTATGCTATCGATAAAAAAATTCATTTTTTAAATTTTTTATTCCCCTCAATGAGGAAATCTAATTAGGAAATGTTTTGCATACGTGTTTCGCTAACCTTATTAAAAAAACACATTTCAGAGGGGAAAAAATGCTGCACCATCAAGTCCTATAATAAAGCTTCGCGAGAAAGTTCAAGTTGGCTCTGCATTTGGCGAGAAAAATTTCGACGTTTCGATTAATTTTCTCAGTTCCGAATAATTAATCACGAGATGATTCAGATTCGGACTTTGAAGCGGTCCTTTTGCTTTTTTTCACCACATTGATAAGATTTTGACCGAATTTATTAAAAGAAAAAATAAAAAACTCTCAGAGAGGTATGCAAAAAAAGCATGAAAATTCCATTAATATTTTTTACCCTTCTTTTTCGCTTAGATTTCTTTCTGATGGAAGTTATTAATGGAATAAAGCATGGAAAGGACGGAAATAAGTTCCAAGAAATTTCGATTATGTGTAGAGAAAATGACTCGTTTTGTTTAAAAATGCTTAGATTGCTTACCCATGTGCGTTCTTTCATTGAAACTGGGATTAAGTTTAAGAGAAGATTTTTCCAAAGATTAAACGTTTCAAAAGCAGTTTTCTTATGAGACTAAATCTTTATTGCTTTTGAATTGTTTTTCTTTTTAGTCTGTGCACTGTCTGGTTCAGATAAAATAAGTTAGTAGAAATAATATAATTAAAAATACTGTTTTTTGAAAAGTTTCCGACTTTTGACTACGAAAATATTTTGTTGGGCATTTTAAACGGTTAAATAATGCTTCAGTTAGTTTAACAAATCGTTTAGAATTTTTTATTCAAAATTCGCAATTTATACAACTCCGCAGTCCGCTGCATTTTACTATAGCAAAATGTCTGTTATATTTCGTTTTGTTGATATACGTTATCATTATTTAAATAATTTTATGGATTTGGAAATCCTGTCTTTGTTTTTCATAAATCTTCTCGCTATTATGTCGGTGTATTAGCAACTTCATACAATGTGTTTTTTTTTTCTTTTTTTTATTATTCAATTTCGAGAATTTATATCCCAAAAAGTTTTACAATCTCTCCCTGTTACCCTATCATAATACCTTATTAACTCATTAAAAAAATTAGGCTCAAATTTCTTAAACAGCATACTTCAGAAAGACTCACATACAAATATACCTTTACAGAAACCCCATAACATTCTAATGCGCCGTCTATAAAGCCAACTCATATCTTTTTGGGTGGTGCGCTAAAATATTCCACGGCTATTTATGACTTAAGCCTAAATCTTTTCCTGCTTCCCATCCCAGTCTCCGTGATCCAATTTTTCTCAACAGAGCGTATTTAACTGCACATATAAAACTCATTGATTGTTAAATCTCCTAGCGCTGACCACTGGTACACGAATGGTAATGGTTGTTGAGCGGTCATGGGTTTTATACAGCCTCTTATGTATGACTTTTACGATTGTTTGCTCAAGTAAGCTTTACATTTATTTGCTCATTCATGATCTTCTTTGAGAGATAAATTTGGCTTTTACCTATTTGAAAGGATACTTTTTTAGACGTAGAACATTTATGCTTGATTATGAGGTTAAAAAGAAAAGGTTATCACTTTTGAAATCATAAAGAATCAAGTAATTTTTAGCTCGCATTTTTTGTTAGATGTCCAAATACACTCGTTGCTTTTATTTATTTTTATTTTTTTTTATTTGTTTATTTATTTTTGAATAATACTTCAAATAAAAGTAGTGTTTAATTCTGCTATTTTAAATACTTATATATTTTGTTTTACTTTATTTTATTTATTTATTTATTTATTAAACATTGCAAGCAAAAGTAATTTTTAATCATTCTATTTATTTACTTCTTTATTTTATCTTATTTTTTATTTTTTTATTTACTTTTTTTTCAATTAAACACAAGAAATAAATTAAAAAATAACGAGGACAATAGTCCTGAAAAAAATTAAAATCAGTTCAAATGAATTTATTTAAACTTCATTATCTGAAAATTAGAGGAAAATGAATGAGCAAACGTATGTGTAAAATTGTTTTTTCTGAGATTAACAAGTTTCACTTTTTTTTCTTTACTTGCTCGCCTTACATCTTTTCTGTATTAATCGTTTTGATATTGATTTTTTCCCATGGAGTATTTTTCCTAATGTTATACATTTTTACACACACACACACACACATATAAATACAGACAAACAAACAAACCTACATACATACGTACGTGTAAGTATGCGTGGGTGTGTGCATGTGCGAGCATGTAAATTTTCGTACTCATACAAAAGAAAAGCATGCTACAATTTTCGTTTCTGACTTAAAAATCTTGCTGTTGAAGATGAAAAAAAAGCATCACTTCAATACCAAACGCTTGAAACATCAATAAATTAAGTAAGTAAATCTCATAAAGACTGCTTAGTCATTCAGGCGAGCTACACCAATATTTCATCCTTTCACGTATCAGTTTTTCTTGCGTAAACAAGTCTAAAATATACTTTAAAGGTTAAGTGCTGAATGAAATTTTAGTAATTGAATCTCAACACTGCTTTTGAGAAAAAAAAATGTGCCTTATCTTCTTTTATTATCGGCTGTTGCTCTTTCAAGAAGCTTGAAGTGATTTATCGGCTGTCGTTCATAACATCGGTTGATTGATATTTTAATATTTAACTATATTTCTTTCGCAGACGATTTATCCATCGATAATATGGAAGGATTGGTTTTTTGAAAAGTTTCTAATTGCAATTTTTGCATTGGAAAATTTATCGATATCATTTGAATTCATTTTTAAGATTAATGAAACTTAATTTATTTTAAAGAAATATTCACAATCTTCATGAGTATCTTGCTATTGATTTTGTAATTCATCTGCTGTAAAAGTACATATAGATCCATTTATTTCGCGATATAACATAGAGTGCGGGGGAAGGGAGACTAACCTGTTCGGTCATGTTCCTTGCTAACTTAATCTTGACTACGAATTAATTGGCTTGGTTTAACTTTTTTCACTAAAGTATAAATTTCAACCATCAACAAGAACGGGAAATATTTTTTAAAAAAATCTGAAAAAGTTTCATCCGAATCAAATACATGGTGGCGCAAAACTTTAAAGAGTTTTATCGCAGTTTGAGCTCTACTGCAGGTACCACATTTGAGCTTAGCACGGCAGGATTGTTTTGGGGGAGGGGGGGAGGGACTTGGTTGCTAGTTTGAAAATTAAAATTACAGTAAAATATCACGAAACTGTTTTTTTTTATTCGCACCTATCCGCATCCAAAGCATATTCCATTCTTCACTTGAAACATATTAGACCTCAAATTTAGGCACGGCCATTCCCTTTCATCTCTATCCGCATCAATTCTGTACCTCAGAACCAGACTAACGTAAGTCCATTTTCGTCATTTTTCAGTAGAGGGGAAAGACGATGTATTCGACAATCGTTTTTCCCCTTTACCGAAAAATGACGAAAATGGACTTACGTTAGTCTGGTTCTGAGGTACAGAATTGTTCTTGCTCATCAATTGTTTTTTTTGGGGGGGGAGAGGGGCTTGATTGCTTGTTTGAAAATTAATATCACAGTAAAATATCACGAAATTAGTTTTTTGTTTCTCACGTATTCGCATCCAAAGCATATTCCACTCTTCACCTGAAAACCTGTTAGGCCTCGAATTTAGGCAGCGCCGCCCCTTTCATCTCCATCCGCGTCGCCAATTGTTCTCTGTTCTCATAAAAGCCTCCCTCTCTCTTTCACAAAGCCCTCTCCACTGTACCGCCGAGACATATTGAAATTTCCTGGCAAGGGGTTAAAAATCTTACATAAACTCCTTGAACCGTGATTCTGCTCTTTTCGACGAAATAGACGAAGCTCTTTGAAGTGAAGTGAGAGCTACAGACGATAGGTTCAAGAAGGGGGGGGGGTATGTTTATCCCCGGGATTTCAGACGATACACGGCCCGATTGTTATCCTCATCCTCCTCCTGGAAGTATTGCTTCAAGGATATTGCCAAAGTTCTTAAGATACTTTTTTCGTCAGTATTCTGGTACATGGTAGACAGCTCAACCGGAAATGTTCATTTCTTTCTTCATAATTTCTTACATAATAGTTATATGTGAAGAATTTTTACAAAATAGAAAGAACGCATGGGTTTTGGCTGTTATTATGTGTGTTTTCTGTGTAGCTCTTAGCCAGATGTTTCAATTATTTTAGTTCTAATGTAAAACGCGTATACATAAATTACATGTTCAATTCAACGTATTTAACTATGAAATCAAAAATTTGAAGTATTGCAACGTACCTTTAACCTGAGCGACGAATAATACCAGTTGTTAGACTTCTACCTTTGCCCTTTGAATTTTCCACGATATCTTTCAATTAGGGTATCTTTTATCTTTTTCTCTTTTTTTCTCTTTCAATTTTTGAGTTACATTTTCCTTCGTTAATCTGTTTTTTTTATATATAGTATTTCATTGTATGTTTCCTTTATACAGTGTGTTAAGAAATATTCAACTGTTTTATTGTTTTTCTAATACATTGGTTTTGTTTGTTATTGTTTCTACATTTGTTTTTTCTTTACCTTTTTAGGTAAGTTCATATTTCATCTTCATTTTAAAGAAATTTTTGGTAAAGTCATGTTGGTAAGTTATGTTTTTATAGTTAATATGACGTGGTTTTTGTTTATTATGAATAAAACCAAGTGCACTCTAGCTGATTTAGTCTAATGTTTTTGAAATTAAATATAAAAAAAAAAAATAATCTATTGAGTTGATAAATTTGCTAAAGTACAAAAACTCTTTTAACTTTAATGTTATTTTATATTACGTTGTGTTTGAGTCCAAAATAAAATTAGCAACGGAATGGATTTCAAAATTACTGCTTACAAGAAAACCGAAACCTTAAAAAAAAAATATATATATATATATAATCTTTCAATGATATATTTTTTAATTAATTTTGATTTTATATGCATCCTAGCATATGAATATTTACATGTAAATGTATTATCGAAGTATGATTGCACTAAGGCTTGAAACAGGGGGTTCAATCAAGGGGGGGTCTGCAATTTCAAAACTAGCTGACCTCTCGTGGCATTCTTGTATGCCATAATATAGAGCAAATACTTCGATGACTGCTGCTCACTTCTTGATTTATCAACTAAAAAAGGAAATCCACACACATAAGTATGTTAGCAAAACAAAGTAAATAAGTGAAGGCCATTTTAATACTTTAAAGTATCAAACAATCATTTCAGTGCTTGTACTCTTTGCTATTATAAGACAAATTCATAAAATTACGAATCATGAACAAGGCATTGAAATGTATGCTTTTGTTCTCTTTATATTATTGACAGGTATACGAGCTAGAAGCAGCTAAAAAATGAATGCACGTAATACCTGAAACGTAAAAAAAAATGTTAACTTACTTGGTAAAAATGTTTTTTCTCGTTGACAGGTTTACCAGCTGGAAAGAGCTAAAAAATTAATACTCGTAATACCTAAACATAAAAATATATATAAACTAATTTGGTAAAATTTTTTTTTTCTCTTTATTTTATTGACGGGCATACTAATTACAAATAGCTAAAAAAAACCAATGCACATAATATCTAAAATGTACAAAAAAATAACTAACTTGGTAAACATTATTTTTTATCTTTATGTTATTGACTGACATACCAGCTAGAAATAACTAAAATTAAATACACGTAATACCTAAAACGTAAAAAAATAGCTATTTTTTTTAAAATAAATTTTTATCTCCTTAGATTATTGACGAAAATACCAGCTAAAAATAGCTAAAAATGAATATACATAATACCCAATACGCAAAAAAGTATTAACTAACTCGATAAAATAGTAGACATATAAATAACATAGCTAATCCTCGACCTCTCAACAAATCCTGCCATTACTTGATTATCTATAAGTAGTTACTCTTCCTAGAAAATTACTTCGCGCCGTCGAATTAATGGGAAAGAAATTCGATTTCATGCAAGTGCAATTTTTTCCGACCAAGATTAGAATTCCTTCGCTTTAGTTTGCATTATTACTCAGATGAAAAATATTCCAACAAAAAATGGCCCAGTTAATCAAATTTGAATTGCACGGAAACTCAAAATACAGCCTACCGTAACTCTTAAATCATCTCACGTCCTCACATTTTAAAAACAAAATACCAGCGCCAATAATTACTATCTAAATTTTCAGGTATTTTCAGAGCTAAGCCTTCTGTGAAGTTTAATCAATTAAAACCTTTTTCATTGGCGACACTGCGTATTGGTAAACAAACTGAGTAAATTATTTTAATGGAACCTCAAGCCCTTTTCTCCTCTTAGAAGCCTAATGATTCCTCTTATATAACACCCCAGCACTTAGGGAAAACTACATCTTCCCCATTCTTGCGTATATTTTCAATCTACGTGGATTAGCAAGGCAAACAGATCGTACTCGTGTATTGATGGACCCGCATAAAAAATAAAAATCGAAAGAACAACTTCGTTCCATACATTCCACCGGTAGGTTTTGGAGAGAAAAAGTCGTTTGCAACGTCTCCAAGATCATAGACGAGCCCTTGTTCGATTTGTTTGCCTGGAACGTTGTCAGCTGCCATCGTTCCCATGATCCTGAGAGACACAGCGCTATTTTGTAGCCATACAGCGAGATAATACATTCATTCAAATCTGGCTGGGCTGAAAATTGAAATGTTACTTGCCTGTGAATGGCGCTCTCTTTTTTTTTTATTTCCCACTCTCTTAGTTTGCGTGTTTGCATTTTGTTGCACGTAGCCGTCAAAATGGCTGATACACTGCGTGGTGTTGCAGGAGTGTGCGAGAGAAGCTTTAAACGTTGTTTTAAAGGGAAGGATCGTTTGCATGATGTTATCTTTTAGCATAAAAATTTAATATTACTTAATG
Organism: Uloborus plumipes; assembly: GCA_038373865.1. Taxonomy (NCBI): domain Eukaryota; kingdom Metazoa; phylum Arthropoda; class Arachnida; order Araneae; family Uloboridae; genus Uloborus; species Uloborus plumipes. The sequence continues at coordinate 55,793 of JAXGGA010000660.1, forward strand.
ACTAAGTAAAGAAAACATAAAGAATTAATATTTGCATATAACTTAACGAAACGGTTCATAAAATGTGTGATTCTTTCACACGCTTTTCAGCAAATTCATTCTGAATAATTGAGCTTTCGATTACTCAAAATCAATTTTAAAATCCTCCTTTAAAACTGTCGTTTTTAAAAATCAAGAACGATTTTATTTAACATTTACCTTAAATCCTAAATTTTCTATTAACAGTCGCATTTGTTAACGGGTTTATAGCAATTGTAACAACGAGTACAGAATTTAGCGGATAATTATTTGACGATGACAAGCTAATATTAGTATAGAATAATTTCGCACTCATGTAGTAGTATTTTACTGACTTCGTTATTTATATAAACACCTACTTTCGTATGTTATAGTTAAACTGACTACATTTATAATCCAGCCATCTATAAATTGTACTGATATACTAATTGTGTTTGTGTTTCTCATTAATGAGAATTACAAGGATTTCTTTATTGTTTAATATAAACTCTTAAATCAGTCGCTTCCTCAATTTTTCTTTTTAGGGAATGTCATTTTTTCGGATTTATTAATAATTACGCGTTGTAATTTTAAAAATAACAATAGAAAAAATTCGCCAAAGAACCTTAAAGTACCCGCTTCTTAGATAGTTTATTAAAAATCACAATTTTCGCCTAACCACCGGCAAGTTTTAAAACATAATTTTTTAAATGCAATGTAAATAACTTTTATGATAAGTAATCGTGAATTGTTTTAAATAAAACTTAATGGAAGAAACAAAACTTTAAATGGCAATTAAAGAATAATATATTAATACATACAACTGTAACCATTTTAGTTTTCCAGTTTTTTTAACCCCTATTCTGCAGTTAGCAGTGCTAAAGTCGAGTTCTATTAAAAACAGAGCTCCAACATGCCCAAACTAGCTCTTGTAGAATGTTTTGAGTGAAATAACAATATGCAAAATAGGTCTTCGTGAAATTCATTATAATATATTTATGCATTAATTAATTAAAATTATTATTTGTGTGCATTTTATGAAACAATGTTTAAAAATCAAGAAAAATATCTCTTGGGACGGCATGTCACTAAAATTTGGCACAAAAACATTTACTCAAATTGTAAATGCTAAAAGGTTTCCTGTAACGAACCAAAAATGTAAACTATTCACTGCCTTGTAAAAAAAACAAATTATTCTCGTTTAATTATATTCGTCCCTTACATTAATGTGTGAATATCTCAAGTACTAAATACAGTGGACGCTGGTCGGTTGAATCAACTGCTTTGATGAATCAAAACGTCAAAATCGGAATAAAATCCACTATTGTTGAAGATGGACATTATTGAATCATTCGCTTTATTGAATCAAAACTGATTAGTACAAACGTGATTCATATAAGTGGGTGTCCACTGAATTATGATAATAATTACAAATTTATCAACTTTATATTGGAAACAAGCATTAAAAAAAACAATTTAGCAAAAGATGAGATGAAATTACATGCTCTGTCAATTGCAAAAAAACAATCACCAAGAAAGGAAGATATAACAGTGAAGTTAAGCTTTAAAAAAATAGCTCCTAAATTTTAGAATGCTTCCCATGCCGAATTATATTTATAAAATTACTTACCAACCTATAAGAATCTTTCTTGTAGAGTTATATTTAACACAAGTAGAAACAAGCGAATATCAAAAGTGCACAACATAAAGATAAGAACTATCAATTTCATTTTGCTTTCAAAATAAGCATTCAAATTAATTATTTTTTTAAAAAGATGAGATCGAATTTTATGTTCGATTAAATTACAAACGAGTTAAATTTTAAAACTCAATTTTCGTAGAAGAAAGATGATAAATTAAAACTTTTATATAAAAATTTTTATTTCCAAAAGTTAAAATGATTTCCATGACAAAAAAACCTGCATAAATTACTCACCAAAAGAAACAAATATTTCCTGTGGAGCTACAATCGTACCTAACAATTGATAAGTGGATATCACAAGTGTCAAACATAAAAGTAAAAATTGCCTATTTATCACTTTTGCTTTGAAAACAAGCATTCAAAATACTTCAGTTCTTCAAAAGATGGGATCGAATTCACCGCTCGATCGCAAACGAACGAAATTTATAAAGCTCAATTTCCATCAAGTACGATTGAAAAATTGCAAATCTGCAACATCGATATCCTTCTGACATTTGCTACATCGCGATGATAAACCATCAAAAGTAATAGTGTCATCTTAAGAAAGTCTTAGAAATTCAAATCAAGAAGGAATATTTTAAATCTTCGTGCAAAAACCTGACATCTTACATATACAAATTCCAAGTATCGTAACGTACTTCATGTAAATCTTCCGTTAACCTGTTAGTGTCATCTCCGATTTCCATAGTAACATATTTCTTTTAAATTATACCCCATCCTCTTAACAAAACAGTCTTCGAAAGAAATGGATGGGGGAAAGAAGAATCGTTTCCTCCAATGGTCGTATTCGATGTTTCTCAAAGTCAATATCATAGATTTGGTCGCTTCCTTCAAAAACGATTCTATATTCAACCGTTTAACATCGAAATCGGACAAATATGGGAAGCGGGGAATAAATCGATGAAATATCATGTTTCGTAAATTTCACTTTTCGTTCTCAAAATAAGTAAATAAAAATTACATGAAAAATATTTCCCATTTTGATCTTAGATTCCTTCTTATTCCACTTTTTAAATGGCTCAAATCGGTACGACAAATCGATGACTTTATTTCGGAATTTCTTGGAATTGACGATAAGTATTACAAATTCGGGCAAAAAAATCTGACAAATAAAATAGAAATTTAATCGAAATATTTTGGTAGGCCAATTTTTAGGACCACTCTCTTGGGACAGTACATTCTGAAGTGAAAATTGATTGCAAAATTGAATTTTGTATCTATCTAAATTCACTTGTAGAATCCTCAGACATTTTTTAACTGTAAAGAGTTTGTGTGGGAAAGCAATGTTGCTCCTTCCAAAATATTTTTAAGAAGATTGTTCTATTTATTTTGCTTCAGGTGGTAGCTAAATTCTTTTTTGGTAAAGATTTTTTTCCTTTTAAGTGATTCATTAGATTACGAAGTTGTACTGAGACAGAAAATTCATTTTATAGATCATGCTTTTTAATATTGAAAAATATAACAAATAGAACACAAACTATTAACACAGCAAATTCAAATGGCACTTTAAGAAAACTGAGTAAATCACAGCCTTTTTTTTTAAAAATACTTATTACTTTTCAACAGGTAATTAATTTAGCTTCTATCATTTTTTTACTGAAACATCAATTTACAAAATTAACCCAAATCTGAAAGATCCAAATGCAAAAGCAATCTTATTTGTTCAATGTCACCACGTGCTAAGGTTTTTTTTTTTTTTTTTCAGACGATTCAAAGAATTTCTTGTGAAAACCACAGGACTTTCTTCTCTTTATTGACATGGTTCTTGAAACTGATTTCCTTGTACTAGTGTGGTTTTCTCATGGATTCTTATTATCTTCCATAATATATGATATCCTCTGAATTGATTCGGACACTACTTTTCGACTGTTGACGGAAAGACTATGGACGAAGTTCAATTAGCTTCCTTCCTTACTCCCTGCTTATCACCGCCATTGGTATTTTCCATAATTGCTTTTAAGTGATGCATTTTATGATTTCTAATATTTAAAAACTAGTAATAAATTAGTAAATAAATAAAAACACCGCTTTGTGGTACGTCATAACTCACAATCAGTATTTCAAACCATTTTCCAATGCTATCTAGGTACATTTTATGCCTAGTTATATATAAGTGCCCAGCATTATACATGGGACATTGTATTTTGTAATGTAATGCTCAACTTTAGGAACGCTTGGGGCTAGTGAAAAATGTTTATAAAATAGAGCCTTCGTAAAATTTAATAGTTTCATAACAATGCGTTAGTTACTGAAAGATTAACCTTTAGAAACCGGAAGGTACACATGTTGTACCATAAGCGGTTTTTCTTTAGGGGACGGGGTTGAAATTTTCCCTCGAACCCTTAGGAGCAGGGGATTTTTCCAAGGTTTCATACGGCTGGTACGACAGTTTATACCTTCTCTTTTCAATGGAAAAGAAATCTATGGTTCAACTGTCATTGAACCATAGGCTATATACCAATACTACCTGGGTCGAAAGAAAGATTTCTATATGAACAGCCCGGATCCAAAAGGTTAAGATATTTATTATTTTGGTGGCCTCATTTATTTAGTTGTTTTCCCCCTACCTTTGTAAGGCACAGAAAGTATAAATAAAACTCTTTTAAAAACTGCATTTAATATATTCATATCTGCAAAATCTCGGATGCAAATAAACAAACGAATCAGTGTCGTCTAAGTTCAGTTTGAGTTCAAAAAGCCACCTGAAACGTGGCCAAAAACGTAACAATGTTTACCTTCTGCGCCGTTTACCAGGAGTCAAAAGACCTTAAATTTTTGGAGGCACTTGATACAAGAAAAGAAATGTACTTTCCTGCAAACCATTTGAGAGTCAAGTAGCGATAGCATCAAGGGCTTTTTGAGAATCGTTTCATGGCCATGGACTGGAGGAATCTTCTGCGCTACCATCACTTATTCCTCTTAGAGTCTTTATTCCTGTTTTATTCTTCCTCCTCTGCCCCAGGTTGCGAAATATTGCTATTTTCTTACCAAAAAATATCTCCGAGGTAAGGTTTTTGATTCTATTCTAAATGAAAGAAGAACTGAGAAAAATGAGTGAATAAAAAGAAAAATAGCGACTCGGAGGGGGGTATTGTCAACTTTAGGAACATTTGTTGGAAAGGGAGAAGGAGAAAAAAAAAGGCCGTAGTGTTTCGAAAACTGGTCTGTTTTCTATTTATTTCGCCTTCTGTTTTTCCTGGGCGTTTTATTTTGAAACAGTTTCAACTCCTTTTATATTGCACGGTAAAAGATGCAGAATTGTGCGTGAAGTTCTTTTCCCTTCCTACCTTCTGGGCACTTTTGACATCATCAATACGTCAGATCTGCCGCACAAATTGCGATTTTCTCCCCATCTTTTCTTCTCTTCTATCATTCTATTCTTTTCCCGGCGGGAATTTCATGTTTGTACACTCGGCGGTTTGTGCATTTATTTTTCCGTTCTCCCTCTCCTTCTATATTCAAGTTCGATTTTTGTCTGTCCATTACAGTCGTTGAAAAGTTCAGTCACTCGCCTTCCAGTACAAACAAAAACCGGGCATCCAATTTCAATTTTTGTATTCGATGCGCCCCTCTCCCCCCCCTGCCCACCCCCCCCCCTTCCTCGTTCGCGCTGTATTTCTCCCCACGGACCGATTGTTGATTCTGGAATAGGAAGAAAAGGATTTCGATGGAATGGAATAAAAGCAAAGTAGGGAGAAGAAGCGAACACGAGCGCAAAGAACTCTTGTTTGTATAGCAGGCAAGTCCCATCCTCATAAGCCTTTCTAAAATGCCCTATCACCACTGCACCATACATTGTCGTTTATAAATCTAAAATGTCTCCTCTGTCGATATTTTGGAGATCCGACCGTGACGGTTTCATCCCTTGGGTTTCGTACGTAAATCTCGAAGAAAATTGGGGGAAGGGAGGGTTGCTGCCTCATCCAAGTTTTAACCTCTTAAATTATGCGTAAAAGCAGCTTTCGTTTAAAATCTTTCAATTGAGGCTAGTTTATTGACATTGACGTAACATTTTAGTTTTATATTTTAAATTGTATCATATCTATTCGTGAAAGATTTTAATAGTTTGATTTTGAAGATAAGCTATGGTGCTTGCCTTCATGTCTTTGTTTGTCATGTACTGTTCAATGCATTAGAAGTACTTTCACTCGATGTATTTGAGCTATAATTTTTGAATAGTCTAGAGGGCGATTGCTAACATCTTTACTATTCAAATAAAGACACTCAAGTTAAAAAGTATTCTGTTGGTATTTTCTTAATAAGGAACTTTTATACTTCAAGCATAATTTGTTGCAGAAAATAATTAAATCCTAAGTAGGATTTGCCCTAAAGGGTGATTAAAATTTTTACTTTTCTTTTCTTGCATGTGATGTACCAGAAATAACACAGCTTTGTATCCTGATGCATTCTAAAACAGCATGTTTTAACTTTGTATTTCTTTTCAATCGTTACTTCGTCTAATGTTTCCTGTAAAAGTACTTACTTGCAAACAATGGCTAACTTTTTTTTTTTCTATTTGAAAAATATTAATGGAAGAATATTCAAATTGACGAACGTATATAAGTTTCGGCCGTTAGACAAATCAGTCAAAGCTCGAGTAAAAAGTATCCTACTGAGTTATAAATGGGTACTTAAGCGAATTTTTTTAAGCGGATAAACCTTACGGCACTTTAACAATTAGTGCTATTTCAATAAATAAAATATGTCTTGAGGATATTCTGAATTTCTTGATAATTTCACAGGTACTAAAACTAGTTAATTACAATACGAGAATTCTTTCGCCATTATAACGGACATAACCAATGAAATTAAAATTCTTATCTATGTCACTGCATTTTAATTTAATAAAATCTTCATACAGAAATACACTCATATTTTACAACATAAACGTACAAGTTTGTTTTTTCTTCTTTGTAATCATTACGGCTAATGAAATATAGATCTTTAAAAAATTCATTAATAAAATGATCATTACTCCAGTATAATTTATTTGATCATATAAATCTGACAATTCAAGATAGTAAACTTACATTTGGGTAGTTTTCAAAACTAACTGAAAAATGTATGAATAGTATATAATAAATATAGGGTGTTACCATTACAACACATTCAACGTAAAACTTCAAATTTTAAGTGAGGTGAATTTATTTTTTGCCAAATATAATCTTCTATTACATTCAAAAGTTCGCTAAACGTAGAAAGCTAGAACCACTTTGAACCTTCCCTATATACCATCCTATTAGAAAACATAATTTTCTTCTCAGCTTCAACCACTTCTATTTCATTCTGCTTGATTTATTTACTTTTTTTTTTTTTTTTGTTCAGAACCATCATAAAACTCGCATCATGTGTTAAAAAAATCCTCTAATTCTGGCTTCACTTTTTCCACTTGAAAAAGAAAGGTAAATCCCAAAAAGAACTAATTTTGATTACGGAAACTAAAAAATAAAAAAAAAATCCAAAATAACAGTCAAGAGTAAACTTCCTATTCCAATACCTAGAGGTAACAGGTTTCGTTTTTAAAGCCCCAATTTAATTAATGGATATTTCTGGGCGAAAAGTTTTCGGTCCCTGAAATCGTCTTTTTCTACCTTCCAAGCACTTTCAATCTAAATATTTACATAAAGTCTTCAAAAGCGACACATTTCGACTTCAGGAGTTGCTTCAAGTATACTTATGAATATTGAATGCCATCTTATATAGGGCAAGATTTCTCCAAAATTGCATTCCGTGAAATGCGGGTAGAAAAATGATTATACATTATTTCTAGAGTTTTTTGAAGCATTTCTGTTTCTATTTAATGACTTCAAAGATATTGTGTTTTTTTTTTTTCCTTTGAACTATGTAGTGTTTGTTTATGGCCTATTATGTACGGAACATAAGCAAATACTTCATCGTGATTCGAGTTGTTATTGCAATTTGCAGCATTTGTTTAAGCGCTTTTGAAGTAAAAATTCTTTTTTTATACTGTATCATCGGATGAAATATTGACTTATACTTCGTTTATTGTATAGATGATCAATAAACTGTTTAGTCCTTAACTTGCTTATCTGAATGTGTATCAACATTTTAGTTCAGATTGTCGCTTAAACATATACACGAGTTATTCAAATATTATTTTAGAGTTAGAGAAATTACTTTGTGTACCGTGATCTTACACGGTAAAGTTCAGTATTCGTAGAAATGAGTTTTTGAGAAATTTGAAGAAATGCATTTAGAATTCCCCAATAACAATAGTAAATAGTTGGAATTTGGCGGGTTTTTTTTTTTTTTTTTTTTTTCAGGAGCTATTTTGAGTGGAAACCAAATAGTCCAGGTTGTAAAACAAAGCTTTTGACAAAAATGCGCAAAAAAAGGGAAATTAAAATTTGCAGTTACTTTCTCTTCCTTTCACACGGCAAGTTGAAACAAAAATTGCAAAATGTAAATTACGTTGAAAATTTGTTTTTGAACAACTCTATAAAGATAAATTAAGTAAAACCACAAATGCGAATCTAAGAATTTATGTTCCCTGACAACAAAATATTGTTTTGCAATTGTTGGATTGGCATTAATTTTGAACATTATCATTTTATTTTTTCAATAGGCAACGAATTGCTCTTCGAAAAAAAAATTATAAAAATATTGTGCAATAAGACATGTGCCTGCTTTCAGATCTAGCATATAATACACCACTACGTCAGAACATCTTCACTGTTTGCATCATAGTGCGAAACGGATGCAATGACTCTTAAAATTCATGTACCCCATGTACCTGCTCCGATTCAATTTCATCAAAGTTGAGAAATTTATCTTCAGAACCCCAGTCATAAAAAGGCAAATCACTGCAGTCTGTTGGCCTGCTATTCCGTCCAACAACATAGTTGCCATTTATCGTTAGCGGAACTAACTTTACGACAATTGTCGTCGCTCGTCCTCCCCGAATCCAACGCCAAATTAGTCGCCAAAGGAATAGTCTCCGAGCAGTTTTATTGTCTTGCTTAATGGCTGACGTTACAGTCAGCAAATGTCTTTAGTCTCTTTCCAACAGACATTTAGCCTGGCAGATGAAGTCGTTTCGACTTGTTCAGAAGAAGCTCGCCTGTTAACAGTCAACGAACAGTAAAAGAGTATCAACTACAAAACGGAGCAAGCTGTAAAACTAAGGTTTCTTGGAAGTGGAAATAGTGGCTATTTAGCGAGAGAATCTCTGCACCTCTGAGTTGCCTGTTGCCAATCAACGAAAGGAAAATATTTCAAAATGAGTTATAAATTCGGGAAATAGTTCTGATTCGTACGTTTTAATGCAGTTCTTTAAAAGTAAAATTCATTTTTAAAAAATCATGATTGTAGCGCATTTAACTGCCAATTTATAACAGAAAGTGCTTTTTGTCAGGCATTCCGAAGGAAATAATCTATAATCATAGGCTACCGATGTAATCTAAAAGTTTAGAAAAAGAACATCATGCTTCTTAGAAGGTTATTTGGTTTATTCTTTTCGACATGATATGACATTTTTCTAAAGTAACTTTATCGTAGCCTTAAAAACTGACATATGTATCTTGAACTTTCCAAAAATAGACTTAATGACGAATTAGGTCCTTCAAATATTTTGAAAAATCACAATTCAGTTAGAAATTTGTCTTTAGTCCTTTTGTATTGTACGAATTCGGAAACTATTTGTTAAGTGTAAAGAACTCAATATTCAGAGAAAATATTTAACTCACAGGAATGATATGAATGGACTTCTAAAATCTTGCATCTAGTATCCAAGAGAGTATTTTTTTTCATTTGAGGTGTTTCTATAGCTTAAGAACTTTCACTAGAATCAACTGAAAATAAAAAGAGCAAATCATACCATTTAAAGAAAAAATTAATTTAAAAAAAAAACCTTAAATTGTCATTAAATTCCTGAACTAAAAGTCTAACTCAAGCTTCCTGTTTTATGCAGAGATCTCACACTACTAATCATATAATTTGTTTTTGGGTTACAATAAACCAATTCTTTCATGAGCAGTATTGAAGTACATGGGGGAATTCTCTTCTTCGAGTACAAGTTATTAGCTTAGAAAACTGTTTCGCTATGTAATTTAAGTATAAGAAATGAAAAAAGATGTTTATGCTTTTCCAAAACCCGTGTTAGTCTAGTACCTGCTATTATGAATTTATACACTACCATTCGCCGAATCCTGAATCTATGACCACGTTTTCTGAAAATGACTTCAAACAGCCATGAATGTCATATTACGGCAAGCATGAAATATTTCACTTCTTTAATGCTTTAACTTCAAACTTAAACTAACGTTAACGCAATATTCATGAACATCAAGTTTTCTTCTAGTTCTAGTACTTTTTGGAGAATCTAGTATTGCGTTTGAGACCTACCACAAAGTCCACGCAAGTAAACGATTAATCCGAGCCAAAGTCAGGTCCAAATGCTAATGTGACGTCCCGTTATAACGAATATTAATGCAACGAAATCTCCGTTTCATCGAAGTACATTTTTAATCTCGAATTAATTCATATTAGATTACTTGAATGTCATTGCAACGAAATTCCCGTTAAAACAAACAGCATTTGCGAAACCTCAAATTTTGTTGTAAAGGGCTCACTGACAACTGAAAATCAAAACGGGGACAGATCCTATTTTTAAGAAACTTCAGGAATAATAAAAAAAAGTTTGAAAACTTAATTTTAAATATTTGTCTTTACATCCTTTTTTAGAATAGAATGTACCGTTATAAAACTAATTTCATTTTTTTTTAATATTATGTTGCCTACGTGTAATTAGTTGCTGCTCAGTTGAGATTTCCAGTTCTTACTCCAAATGCATACAATATTTTTTAAATAGGATTTTCAACAAATTAACCACTTTAGTTTCAAAATAACACAGAACACATTGCAATTTTTTATTTCACTTTATTCTTGAATGTAGCCAGCTACAGATATATATACATAGTATCTTAAATGTGACATAATTTGGAAATGTCTCGTTGCTGTACAGAATGATAGATGATATTTTTCTTCATGTAGTTCAATGCGAAACACAAAACAGACAAAAAGTGGAGCTGTCTTCAATTTTCCCTAAATGGAAAGATTGTCATACTTGCATTAAAAAAAAGTAACAAGGGTTAGGCATTACAGACGTTGGGGCAACGATTAGGGACATTACAGGCGATATAAACAATCAGTTTCATACATATTTTTGTTTCTGTACAAAAAAGGCTCTGACTGATTTTGCATTTCAAAATGGATAAAGTAACAGAAAAAAATCTCGTTGCATATATAAAAATAAACATGTTGGCATTTTTCTCCCCATAAGGCAATTTGCCAAACACATCAGCTATTTACACATATACGTCAGTAGAATTCTGCCAATTTCTGTGACCCTCAAATCGTCTGACAGTTGAATTAACCCGTCAACGCAGCAATGCTTTTGCCAGCGATGAAAAAAGAACGAACTGCAGGAAAGTCAACCGAAAAAGAAGTAATAAGGAAATAAGAAATATCTGGGGGAAATCCCTTCATAACCAACGTTTTTAGTCCAGCAATATAAAGCGAGGTTTTCGCGATCTTGATTAATTCTTTTTCATAGCTTTAGCGTATATTATTTGCGGGGGAAGAAATAGCAGTTATTGATAGGTATGCGACTAGTATACACTAATTGAGTTGGGTATCTATTCGATTCGCTTATACATGAAGTAAGATGTATTATAAAAATGCATTTCCAAACCCTGCATATAGTAGCACATATTAATACATTGCAAATATTGAGCTGTTGTTTTTACAGTATACTACTGGTAGCCGTGGCTCCAATATAAAACTGTAAAATGCACAGCGATAAACTAAAACTGTCAATTTTACAATTTCTAAATGTAAAGTTAGCAATTTTACAGTTTATTGCCGTAAAATTTAGCTGTATTATAATTTTTTTATTGAGCTGCAACCTATAGAATAACCTTAGCTGTTAATTTCTTTTAAGTTCTACACTGCAAAAATGAACTGTTGTTTTACGGAATAGTGCTGACAGCCAAGGTTACAATATAAAACTGTAAAATGCACAGTGATAAACTGTAAAACTAGCAATTTTACAGCTTCTTACTGTAAAGTTAGCAATGTTACAGTTTATTGCCGTAAAATTTAGCTGTATCATACTGTAAAAACAGCAGTATAATACTAGCAGTAGAGGTTCCAGTTTAAAACTGTAAAATGCACAGTAATAAATTGTAAAATTAGTAGTTTTACAGTTCATTGCTGTAAAATTCGCAATTTGCAGTTTATTACTGTAAAATTGGAAATTTTAGTTTATTACTGTAAAATTAGCAATTTTTACAGCTTATTACTATAAAATTATAGCTGCATTACATTGTAAAAACAGCAGTCATATTTTGCAGTGTAGTAGCACATATTCATATAAACGCGAGGAGTGAACGAAAGAAATTCGCTTCTGCTACCGAGTGGGTGTGGTTATAATTTTGTTTTAACTAGACTCACCTCTCTATGTTAAATTGCTCATGTGTGGTCATGGTCATTCATAGGAAGAACTCAGTATATGTTGAGAGATTTCACGAAGTAATTAAAAAAACATATAGGGTTTGCTGGCGAATTTTTACCCAAAAAGTGAAGATTTCGTGATTATATTTATATTCAAGGAAACCACACTTATGTGGCTGGACAAACCAACTAGTAAGAATAAATTACTTACACCATACTGAGGTCGAAGTGTGATCAATAAGCAATTTTCTGATTTTCTAAAACAAATTCTACTAGAAATATTGTGATAAGGGACAGGCATTCACCTCGACAACGCAGCCGCTTACACAGTGTTTAAAACCAATCAGTTTCCTGTACAACTTTTCTAAGAAACTTACTGTTAGCATTTGTATTGTTAAATCCATCAGAATGCTGGAAAACAATTAATTCGTCTCTTTTTTTTTTATTTGTCCCTCTCTCATTTTTGTCTACAATTGTCCTTTTTTTTATGAGCAGCAACCTATAGAATAACCTTAGCTGTAAATTTCCTTCAAATTCTAATTATTAATGCTATTATAAACCTTTCAGATATTATACTTTAATCATCATTCGAGAGTTTACTGCATTTTTCACCACAAAGCAGTTATAAAATACATCATCTTGCACTGCAATTTATTCATAGATTGCTTCGCATTTACCTACTTCTCTAAACATTACACAATATATCGTGGAAGTGAAACACACTAAGTCAAAAAACATGATTTTGGGAAAACGCTGATCAAAAAATTTTTATTTTAACTTCTTTGGAATTGACACAATTAAATCAAATTAAATTATAGTAATGGTATTTTTTTGGTTATTACGGACCATTCTTGAGTCTGGCATGCTTACTTTATATTATTATCCCCAGCATAATAATGTTAGGGCATTAATAATTATCATTAATTATACGACTTTAGTGTGTTTCACTAGTATATCATTGCATAATAAAGATATGACTTAGTGGGTTTCACCAGTAGAAACAGGTCGTTTTTGTGCGTGAGATAAACTAAAAATCTGAAAATTAATAATTTTGACTTAGTGTGTTTCACTTGTAACCCCACGATATTAATTGTTATCGCCAAATTCCTGTTTAATGCAGCAACTTATCATTTCAATATTTGCTTTTTTCTCTTCTGGAGTTATTAAGAAACAAAACGGTTACTTAGATGAGTATAATATCTGTAAGTTCTAGTTCCCGACTAGTGTGATGCAATTAGAGATTGTTTAATTTTTTGTCCGTTCTTTGTAAGTTCCAGAAACCTATAGATAAGTTTTAATTGCCTTCACAGAATAAATCTACGAGCTTCTTAACTTTTGTCGCTCTTGTCCGCTATTTCTTCTGTTTTTCCAGAAAGATTGTCTCAGAATAATGGGCGTAGATAAAAAAAAAAATATTGCAAAACAACGCCAAATCTCTCCGCCGTTTATTCAGCCCCTAATTTTCCACTGAATCATCCATTCCGAAACATGCAGACGCAAAAGAGGGTTCGAACTTTTCGCATATATCATCGAACACAAGTGCGCAAATGAAGAGACGAAGGAGACTTCTGCCACAGAATCAGATCAATACTCTGAATATGCGTTCTCCAGATTTAAGTGGAAGAAAATGTTTTTATTTGGGGATGGTACCGCCCCGCCCTTTCGCTGGCATGCATCTATTTTTGAGACGGATGCATCCAGCAAGGCAATAAATCTTCGTAACCCACTGAACCCCTTTGAATAAAATGTCCTTTTCTGGCATTTAGGATTCGCCAGCTTTTGGACCCGGCAAGGGACCTCTCGAATCTTTATTCTATCTCAGAAACCATCACTTGGTGACGCGTGTTTTTCGAGAACTTTTCTTCCCTCATCAATTTTTGAAATTTGAGTTTGGTAGTAAAGTAATCCGTCTCTCCTTTATGCTGAGAAAATATTCGTTTTGGATTTTGTAGGATGTTTACGAAATGATCTTTCAAAATATGTCCATTTTGATGAATGGACTGAAGCTTTTTTTTTCTTTGGATTTGTTAGATTCCGTTTTGTCTTTCCATTTTTTATTTTATCGCAAGAAGCAAAGGTTTTCAAATATAGTTTCAACATTTTCGACTACAATTACTTTTTTTTCTTAATTTATCAAAAAGGTTTTTTGCATCACAATATTTTAAGTCGTAAATTGCAAATATTTGCTTTTCTTTGCAGAGGCTTCCAAAACAGTGTACCATTTCTTTCTCAGTTATTATGAAACAAAATGGGATGAACTTCTTATTTTCAGATTTTTCTTAGGTTAGAGCTTGTTCTTGGTTGACTGAGCCTCAACTCGGCACAACATAGAATAACTTGTAATTAAATACACAGTTCCGTAGAGAAAGCCATTTCTCCATTGAATGTGCGAATTTTGAAATAAACGGGCAAAAGTGTAGCGTACGAGGATGCAACCACTAATTTCCAGTGGATCCAAGGCTCTTTGCATTACAGTAGTCTACGGCAAAAGTTGGTTTCGCGCATGCACTTTTTGAAACTTACCCATGTCCTGCTTGCATCTCGGTTGGACCTGGAACCGGCTTCTCTTTGTGGATCTAGTTACTATTAGATCTATTTAATTTCCAGATTTATATAGACAAAACTACACCCAGGTGTACAAGTGATTTCGAGGGATTTTTTGAGAATTCAACACCCCACTACTGGTGGCTATTTTAGGCACTTCCTCTGTACAACAATGTCTCCAATGATGAAAAGCTTACCCTTGCTCTTTTAAACGTTAAAACTTTCTCCAAAGTCATATTTTCCAACATGTTTTATCTACATAAGGCAAATCATTGATCAAATTCAGTGTGATTTCCATTTGCTTATTTTTCGAAAAAATGAAAATTCCATCCGTGTGTCCTAGGTGCTGTGTGATACACACATAATAATCTTGTCGTTTAAAAATAAAATTAAATAACTATAGAACACCAGAGGTACCCACGGGGGGGGGATTATGGCGCAAGATGCGCCATCAAAATTTTTAGGTGGGATTTCTTAAACTTATTTATTTATTAATTAAAATTTTTAATTTTTTTATATAAAAGTATTTATTATTTTTTTTTAAGTTATATTATTTCTTTTAGTTATTCATTATTATTATTATTTTGTGTGTGTGTGTTTGAAAGTTCTAGAAGGGAAAAAAGCAGCATTGTAATTTATTCCTTCAGTGTCTATTATTAAACTTTAATTAAATGATGAATTTCAGTGACGTAGCGCAGAAATTTTAAAATAAAATGATTGTAATTATACTGAAAATATGAATAAATAAATAATATTTTCAAAAAATAAATGAAAAAGAAGGCTGAAAATAAAAATGAATAAGCACAAGAGGGTTGTGAAAACTTTTTTTGGGGGGAGAGGGGATTTGCGCCATTGAGCTTGGAGGGGATGGGCACCCCAGTAGAACACTGAAAAATGGAACAATATGATTTGTTGTCTTCGTGTGGAAAGTAGGACCAGCAAAGTTGTTAGTTAGACAGGTACGCGTAGAGAACTAAGTGTAGCAGTTAAGAGGGTATACGAGCAAAAGCATGCAAAGGTCACTACCGGGAAGAGAATCCTCTTACTTTTACAAATAGTGAAAACTATTAAATGTTTGCTAATGCGCAGTAGGATAATATCAAAATGAGTCCAATTTCTATAACAATTAATGCTTCTTTGATTTCATGCCCGACCATTGAGCTACATTATATAAACAAAACATCATCACCGCACCATTCATCACATTTTGGATTCTTTCAGCTTTTATGTATACTAAAAGAGAAAAAATACTCTAAATTATTTATCAACAAAAGTAAAATTATTCTTCCATATTTCGATTCACGAAACCACAAAACAATGGCAGCATTTCAGACTTCCATCTAAAATGACCAATGCATTTTGACTTCCTTCTCAAAAACTGATGATCCTACCACCATTAATAATATCTTGTATACATTCAGCTTTCATATGCAAAAACAAAATTTCCAGCCACTGAAATATTGAAACAGTTTTAGATTCCTCATTCACAAAGCCTTAAGACAAAAAGCAATAAATCTCACTGTCGTCTACACTGGTAGGACCATTCGTTGAAAACTCTGTGACGTATATACATCTCACCCCCACCTCCCTCTATAAACGACTCAATGTCGCCGGAATGTCGGATATTATCCCTTTTATTCGATCCACCCCCTTACTCTTCCCTCAACCGGACTAATTATCCGGGTCATGCCGCTTCGACAATTGTCCTGCCGTGGTATGATGGATAGCCGTTTATGGAACTCGCCCCCATCGTGGCTTGGCTCGTGGGCGCCCGGATGTAATTGGCGTTCTATCCGCGTTCTACCGAAGTTCCTTTTTAGGGCTAATATCGTCTGCACCGATCTTTATCACATAATATTAGGATTTAGAGAAAATTTGGCCATGGTGGAATTGTTTTTTCGAGTCAGCACTTCTGTAAAATAGCAAAGATGAGTAGGAAAACCGTTTATTGCATCGGAAGTTATAAAAGAATGTCGGTTGGTTCCAAGGGCGGTCACAGCTTGTGATTAGGCAGAGGTCATAGGGGAGGGGGGAGCGCAAAGTACAATTTTCGAGCTTAAATGGGGGCTTAAGAGGAAATTTTAATAAAATGACTCCAAAAAGTAGCTTAAACTGTATTTGATACCTTAAGAGGGGTCCGCCTTCTTGGATCAGCACCTCGCTGGCTCAAAGTAGAGCTGCGGAGTTGGAATCAAATAGATTTTGAGATGAAGGAGTCGGTACAGGGGACTCTAAAATTCCAGGAATCGAAGACGAGAAAGGTCATTTTCTTTCCAAGTCTGCAGCTCTACCAAGACAGGGAAGTCAGAATCGAACCGGGAATCGAATCAATATTCCGGTCGGATTCGGATCAGTAGAATTTTTTTTTTTTCCGCTTATTTATTAATTTATTTATTTACGTTGAAGTTGCTTTATAAAATCATTTACCGATCCAGTTTCACTTCAAAACTGGAAAAACGATAACCCAACAGTCGGTAATAACTCATTATATAAATGTTATTTACATAAATGTGTGTTCCATCAATGCC
Organism: Uloborus plumipes; assembly: GCA_038373865.1. Lineage (NCBI taxonomy): Eukaryota > Metazoa > Arthropoda > Arachnida > Araneae > Uloboridae > Uloborus > Uloborus plumipes. The sequence continues at coordinate 73,037 of JAXGGA010000660.1, forward strand.
AACACCAATAACCCATTGGAGCAAAGAGTCCTTTTAACATTCAATTTCCGTATAAATACAAAGATCTTCATCGCCAACTTCAAATATCTCCTGTAACAATACTATCGTACCAATGGCACTTCTAAAACTTCCTAAAAGACACACCTTGTCATCGTACCGTTGCCAAGCACTCTGCTTGGAAACCTTATTAGTGCCTGTGCAAGCACTGCAACATGTAATGAGCTGGATTTGGTGGCATTATCATGTAGGGACGTGCGGCAGCTTTTGAGGAGATTAGCAGAAGGCTGCGAAACCCCCTTCAGTTTCAAGTAGGACACTCATTAAAGCTGCTGTGCAACTTTGCAGGCATTGCTAGATCTGTTTTGTATTGATCTAATATTAAGAATGCATTAAATTGCTTCATAATTTATTTTGTTTAATGAATAAAGGGGAGAGAACGTAAATATTACTCGATACAGCTTTGTTTATTGATCATTGAGTGAGTTTTGCATCAGAAAAAAGAATAATTTTCTGTACTGAGATAACCTTATCTCTACAATGGAATTTTTAGAAATAAATCTAGCCGCTAGGAGCTTTTTTTTAAATGCTTTTGAATTGTTTTTGAAAATTTATCTTTTTTTTATTTTGTTTCTAAAAATTAAAATTAAAATTTAGCATCGTAAATCTAAGTCATACTCGAATCATTTTTTGTGCGAAAATAAGCTTCCATCATAGTTTCTCTCTCTCTTCTTGCTCTCCCCCACTCTCTCTCTCTCTATCTCTCTCGCTCTCTCTCTATCTCTCTCGCTCTCTCTCTATCTCTCTCGCTCTCTCTATCTTTCTCGCTCTCTCTATCTTTCTCTCTCTCTCTCTCTCTTCTATCTCTCTCTCTCTATCTCTCGCTCTCTCTATCTCTCTCGCTCTCTCTATCTCTCTCGCTCTCTCTATCTCTCTCGCTCTCTCTATCTCTCTCGCTCTCTCTATCTCTCTCGCTCTCTCTCTATCGCTCTCTCTCGCTATCTCTCTCTCTCTTGCTCTCTCTATCTCTTACGCTCTCTCTATCTCTCTCGCTCACTCTCTCCCTCTCTCGCTCATTCTCTCGCTCTCTGTTATATTACTCTCTTATATTTCACTTTAAATTTTTAGCTACTCTCTTTAATATTTAGTTGCTCTCAGTTAAATTAAAATTGAACATTCGAAATCTAAATAATGCCAGTTAATAACTTCTTTCTTCAAAAAAGCATTCCACCGACTCCGCCTGCCGGCTTACGAAAAGACCCTGGCAGTCATTCTACGGCAGTCGGTAGGTGCACTCAAAAAAGCATTCAATTATGCAAGAAAAGGTCTCTCCATTTCTGCATTAATTTCTTATCCTTCATCCCTTTCTCTGTATTTTTATCCCTCTCTTTTTTTGTCACACTCGTTTTTTAGCTACTGTCTATATAATTTAATTACACACAGTCAAAAATTAAAAGGTAACATCTTAACTCTAAAATGTACGCAATTAATTACATTTTGCATTAATACATGCTCTCAGTTGAATATTCAATACAAATACAGCAATCACAGGTCTAACCAGATCTTTCTAACATTTCTATACCATACTTATTTATCTCAGCTAAACACAAAACCTTGCAGATTTCTTCTCACTGTACTCCTATCATTTCCACTGATTCTTCTTTCGCCCACCAACTCTTGACGCTGACAGACAGGTAATAAGGCCGAACGGTTCTAGGAAAAGTAATAGTCCGGGCTCCAGGACACTTTCGCCACTACCTACAACCGCCAGCTTTCCTTCGCTTTTTTCCCCGCACTAATGAAAAGACATCTTGGCTGATTTGGGTATTATAGCCGATTGCACTTTTTGTTTCGCTCCAAGGATCCCGATTTTGCTTTTTTGCGGAGACTGGTTATATATAGGGGCTTTATTTCTTTTACCTTCTTTTAATCTAATTCACCTATGCACTTGTCGGTAAATGGTGAATAAATTGGATCGAGGTGCAGTGCATTGCAATTCTATTCATCCACTGACTATCTTATATTCTTGGTTACATGTTTTTATGACATTTGAGCATGTTCTGTACTTTCATTGGAAGACATCCGTCCAGAAATTTCAATAGCGTAATTTTACGTGAAACTTTTAAACTTCTTTACAATGTTATTTGAAAGTCTTTGGTTTTTCTCTAAAATTTCAGTTATTTCTGAGATGAATAATGCCATTGAAATAAAATGAATCCATCTAAAATAAACGTATTTTCCTGAAATATATTTAATTACATTAATAAAATTATTCCAAGTTCCCTACATTAATCAGATTTTGTAGAATTCTGATACCACAGTAAAAAACAAAAACAAATTGTTTATCACTAATCTTTTGTTACGCATTTTGACAAAAAAAAATTAAATAAATAAACGATAATATGACAAACTACGGCACTAGCAAGCTGATTTGCTGACTACTAGTGACATTAGATTCTTATGACAATTTTACTAGACAATGGTATTTCTTGAAAAAGTTTAAAAAACAGCTATGTTGTTTGCAAAATGAAAACGACGCGAAAATGTTTCTTTTTTCTGATGTTACAAGGGAAATGAAGCAAAATACTGGGAGGGAGGGGGACGAATCTAAAACCAAAAGTTCTTAGAGATTACGAAATAAACGAAAAAATTCGAGAAATATTTTGATAACATTCCTTTCATATTAATTGGTCCTGTCTCACATTATGTTGACAATTTCATCATTAGTAAATATGCATTAACATAACGCGCTTATTAGTCAAATGAGTTGCTGAAGAAATCAACTGTTTAACGGAATAGTTTCTAAATAGAAAAAAAAAAAGAAACATTATTTGCACACACAACGTGTTTGATGTGTCAATAGAAAAACTTTGAAGAAATAAATTCTATCTCCTTCAAAGTCCTTCAATGATTCAATCATTACTTATTTAACCAGCTTAAATTCAAACTTTAAAAAAAAGGAAAGAAATTTACATAACTTGCAAAAAGGAAGTATTCAAGTCGGCGACCACAAAAAGTTCAAAAAAATAAATTCAATCATTATTTCTTTAGGAAAGGAAACGAATTAGGGGTGGAAAGGAATGATGCCTAACTTCAAAATGAAGAATTTAAAAAAAAAAAGAAGAAAAATCGAGTCCATAGAATTTTTCTTCGGAGAATGAATCTTGATGAATTGTGTGCGAAAGAATTACTATTCCAAATCGTTTTCCCTTTAATTACGACCATCTGTTTCAACAAAGAGACAGTCGCAGTAGTTCGGTGTAAAAAGAGGGAAAAGTTTCCAAAAAGCGAGGTAGGGATGGGGATAAAGTTAAATCCCCATTGATCAACGATTACATTGACTGTGAAATGGGGGGGGGACAGGGAAAAACGTTCCGGGATCGATGGGAATGCTTTAATTTGAAACAGGTGATTTAGAAAAATCATTTCTCGTTCTGGTTTTTTGAAGGTTGCTGGAAAAAGTATTGAAAAATGTGACGTAATAATCTGTGGGATAAGGAAATATTTCTGAAAGAAGTTGTTCAGAGTGATGTAATTATTTTTGGCGGCATTTTTGCCGATTTTTTTTGCGCTAATGTTAAAACTGCATTATCTTTAACTTCATAATCTGTATTTAATTACTGAAAAGTGATTGAATATTACGACACAAATATAGCCTCGTAAAAGCTTTAATTAATAGATTTTTTGCTTACGGGGAATTTCAGAGCAGGGCTTTCCACAAATGCTTTCACACTTTTTTTTTTTTGGTGATATTTAACCCCCGAAATTCTTCGTCACAAGGCACAACACTTCACCTTAGCCCTTCCCCATCATCATGCTAAACTGCTATGATAGAACACTTAACTACTAAAAAGGAAACTTAACCCATAGATCTTGGTGGTTTTTTACGAACTCTGGAAAGTAGACTTATTGGCCAAATGTGAGACCGACATAGTTGAAAAAGTGATATATAAATAAGGTATGTTGAAGAAGCTAATAAGTGATGTTGCACTATCTAAGCATTATTGATGCATGCCGACAGAAGACATGGACTTTCAAATCCCAAACAAGAGCACCATGACATGTTAAAAAGCAATGTAGGTAGATACGTAGTTGTGGGCAGTTCTATTTCAATAAAAAGCATCAATTGTTAGCAACATGTTAGATCCGTGTTTCATTGCATGAAATTTATGCGAACATGGACTCGACTTCTTTGAAATGCAATTAAATTTTGAAGATTTATAGAAACCTTATTCATGTTTTTTTTTGCTTCGTAACGGACGTATCTTAAGAGATGCGTCCGTTACGGAGAAAGTATTATTATTTCAATATTCTTCTATACATTTTTCGAACTTTAACTGCATTATAAAGAAGTAAAGACTATGTTCTTCATAAAGTTCGTCAATAAACAAAGGATTAACATATTTCCAGTCTTTGTAAGCTGTTTTGGTAAAAACTAATACGTTTGATACCGTAGAATTGCAATTGAATGAATGTAATCGTTATTTTCAAAATAACTATCATTGAAAGAGCATGCATCCTAACTCAAAAGAAGTTAGTCTTTTTAAGACAGAAATAGTGCTTGAAAATTATTTTCCCCCTTCTTTAAAAAAATTAATAATTTTATTACATCTTCAAAACTTTTGAAAAGTTAGAAAGGAGTTGACAAAAATGGTTAGCATTCTATTACTTTTATTCTCTTTTTTTCCCCAACTTTCTTTTTCTTTTCATACGAAAACAAAGGGTAGAAGTGATTTTATTAGTTCTTTTTCAGATATTGATTAATAAATTGTTGCCTAGCAACGACTTCTCTATTTCTAGAAAAATGGAATTCAATTTTAGTTTTTGAGGACTATATACAATTACTTTTAAAAGACATTTATTTTTCACATTCAGTTCTTATTAGATGTCTCATTACATTTTTTCTTGGACGTGATTTTTATGCTAAAAGTATTCTTTGTTTGATTAAACGTTAAAAATGTGTTTTGAAACAATCAAAAAATAAGATTATAAAATAATTTAGTTAAGCTGTTTAGTTATATTTTTGTAGTACCAGTCGAATTTTTTACTAATACTCGAAACTCAAAAATAATGCTATTCCATTTTATTATTTTAATGCTACTTGTTAAGTTCGATTTAAATAACTGTCCAAATAATTACTGCTATTAGTACAAGGATTGAGACAATTAATGATTAAATTAGCTCTGGGTGAAAGTGTATTTTGAAATTAGTTTCACTTTTCTCCTTTTTCAATTATTAAATTGAACCTATTGACGATCAGATCATGCAGTAATAAAATTCTTATATATTTTATTGGCGTAAGTTTGTAAAGAATGTTTTTCACTATAAAATTTAATTAATTATGTCTTTTATGAATAAACTTTCGAAACTGACAGTCTCCGTTAAATCCCAAAGTTAGAGCGTATAATGCTATGTGTTTCAATTACAGAAGATATTGGGTTAAAAATTGCAAGCCGCCACTTTCTGTAATAACAGAAGTACACAATAATTGATTCCGAAAATATTACACCAATCCAAATTTTTTTCACAGTAGTTTTTCAAACTATAAGATACATTAAATTCAATGAATAAAAATTCAACGTATTTTTCACGCATTAAAAGTTTTACCTCGTGCTTAGAAAGTTAACTTTTGCTTTAAAAATTGAATCGCTTTCAAATTACCGAAATTGTAATTCGATGGCAGCTGGAATTACCAAACACTATCAGGAGCGTTAGCTTTCGGCTTGATCAGTCTGTAGACTTAATCTTTGAAATGATTTTTACAGCTAAATTAAACCCCTGTGCTTATCTGGTTTTTTAACTTCCAGGTAGACATAACCTTTCCTTTCCTATCCCAGTGCTTAGAAACAGATGCAACTAGATTTTTAGGGGATTTTTAGGGGTTCTCCCAAGACCCTTGACTAAACACATGTTTGCCAATCCATATGCATATATGTACACTTATGTTTATGTGTGTAAAGTCTGTATGTTTGTAGATATGGGTTCAGAAGTAACAACCCTTCGTCAAACTTTCTCCTGAAAAACATTTTGTTAAGTCTTCAGACTCCCGCTGGAGCTGACAACTAGCTAAGAGAACAACAGTTAAAAATTTCAAGCCTACCCAAGGGTATAAATTCCTACTGGAATCAATATGAATCCTCCTCATAGCTCCCACTTAAAGTTGTATCCGAAATATAAATAAAGATTCATGCACACACATTCCGGATGACTTAAAGAATTGCAATTTTCAAAATTCCTGAAATTTCCCAGTGTTGCTACCGGGTTTTTTTAAATTGCATTAAAAAAAAGAAATATTACACGAAACATGGCAACGTATTTATTTTTCTTCCAGAAGCGATGCCAACGGTTCATCTTCCATATTCTTGATGGGATAACAAATATTAAGCCTTAAAGAGGCTATCAGAAGCAATAGCCTATCTTCATAAACTTGCTTTAATGAGTTGTTTCACAGAACATAAAGCACAACTTATCTTTGCGCAGCCTTAATGAATACCAGAATCGCCCACACTAAAACTCAGTGGAAGGGGAAAAAAAAGCTCAGTACGTCATGAATTAAAACAGCAGTAGTTGTATCTTTCTCAGAAGAACGAGTATGAGCCTGTCATCGAACAAGAAACAAAACTTAACCCCCAGTTTCATGTAACAGCATAATCTCCATCACTGTTCTTGTGTTCACTTCGACCTTGCGCAGGAGTCCTTTTCTTTTCTTTTCGCTTCGTTTTCATGTGGTCCTTTTGACAATAACTCCTTTGTTTGTCATCTTTTCGGCTGTTGGAAGCACTAGAAATTGGATATCCAAAAACATTGTGGGTCGCTGCGGAGGAAACAGGAAATAATCTGATAGGGGCTTCTACCAATCCTTGTGCTGTTCAGAGAATCACTGCAAACCAATTGATATTTATCGCTTGTTACTCTTTCGGAGAATTTTTCAGGGTATTTTTTTATTAATTATAAAAGTCTAAGCTGTCATCAATATTCGTACCATTTATTCCCTTTTTATTCACAGATCTGAATTCCACCTAATATGTTGAAATGCGTTTAAAAATAAAAAGAAACGCAGAAGTAAAACTTCAGTGAGTTTAAATTGTGTGCTAATATGCACATACATAGCAAAAATGTATTTAGAAGATATATACATATATAAACAAATATATATATATACTATACACACAGCGAAAAAATACAAAAATTTTACTAATTTGCCTTGCATGCATGAAAGTTTTGACTGCTTTTGATGAAAGCATTGTTTTCCAACGCAAACACAAAACTTTTAAAGTAACTACACTAATGATGCAGATTAAAAGTAATAGTTCTGTAACAATTTATTCAGAGGTGCTGTGCACAGGAAGGTATCTTAGCACAACTAGCCATTGAAATTTTTGCAGGATTGTTTTGACAGGTCCAGTTTCTTTTTGTAGTTAACAGAAAAGAGAATATTCCTTTTGAGGAATGCACCGTAGCACTTGACGGGGGCACTATCACTCTTCTATAGGTACTCTTGCATATTTTATGTACCAACAAGTCAAATTCGAAATATATTATTTTCATATTTCTTCATGATACTTTAACAAATAGCTTCCTAATTTTTGCTTAGATGCAAATGCATCGATGTAGCACTTCGTTTTTTTCTGCGTTACCGTAGCTTTGCAAAAATTCGGAAGAAATTTAGTGCTAAAGTATCATTTTCCTAACACGTCGTTTCTTAAGTGACCATGACCCTTATGCGTTCTCCCGAAACGGTCATTTATTAAATCTCGAAAGTTCGGAACGATCTACTTCATCGTGTTCCAGCCCGTGCTAGTTGTAAGTCTGCCTCGGAGATCAAATGAGTCATGATTGAGTGCAAATGTGAACAAGAAAAACGAGACTCGGAAACGTGAAACTGCAGACTGCTTCAAAGCTAATAGTTTTTCTTGGGGCGAACCAGGAAGTGGACATTTGTTTAACCTCAGATATTTTTCTTTTAGATGAAGTGTAAAACGCTAATCAATTTCTAGTACAGTTATATTTGACTAGAAGCGTTAACTGAGAACGGAAATGTTTCATTTTAAGTTGAGTGTTTGTAAAAGGTATTAGTTCATTCCTTTATTGTTTGATAAACTCTTTTGGATGAATATTACATTCATGCATGGAATGAGTTTTGACAACATAGAGAGTTACCGGGAAGAAATTAACTATCAAGCTCAACCATTTTCGTCCCTTGAATTTTATTGCTTGCAACAATTCAGAAACATTCAAAATAATTTCAAATTTAGAAATGACGCCATTTAATACATTGTCGTTGTCACTAGAAAATGCAACTTTTCAAGAAACTGATTCAATCTTCAACTATCAATGTCATCTTAGTATTTTTATATTTTAGTAGACTCTTGATTAACCGGGATCTGATTATCTGAGCCCCCTCCCCCCTTAAAGAAAGAAAAGGAGCATTCCTGCTAAATGGGAGAGAAATAACTTTGTAATATTATATCTAGATTTTAAGAATTCTTGTCACAGCTTTCTTATTCTTTCACATAGTTTAGTACTCCTAATTCTAAATACCTTTATATCATTTTTCAAAAGATTTTCATAAGTGATCACATAAATTGGATTATTTATACGTTATCTCATCCGGACGGAGGCATTTCCCAGCCATCTCGGATAATCAGGAGACAACTGTACATAGAATTCTGTTTCCGAATTATGGATATGGATCTAATGTGGTATCAGGCGTTGCACCTTATGCCACATTTACCAAATCCACCTAAAGCGGTTTTCAATGGCACATTACGACTGTAGTTACGACGTCAATATTTCTAAAACCTATTTTAACTGGTCAGAAAAACTACATTAGACCATGAATATAGTGTCCCTTTCTCACCTAGGCAACGATCTATCCTAAACACAAAACTACTATTGAATTTCATTAAAGGTTACTGGTGATACATATTACGACACTTTATGATGAGCATGATCACTAGGAGGTTTACGCAAAAAGACAGCATTCTATTGAATCCACTTACATTGGGACATACATATGATGTCATTTTCAAACCTATGCTCAGAACAATCCTGAAAGTAAAATAACGAATGAGTTTTAGATATTGTCATTTGTAATATGCATTCATGACCAGCTTAATCATCAGTAGAGTTATGTTCGGAGACAGCATTCTATTGAATCTGCTTACGTTGGATCATATGTCTGGTACAGTTTTCTAACCTCTGCTCAGAACAATTCTAAACGTGAAACTACTAACAAGTTTATTAGAGAACTTCATGACCTGCTCAATCACCAATGGGTTTATGTATGAAGATAGCCATCTATTGGCTCATCCTCAAGTGTCAGACACATAACTTTCTTTCGTTCCTTCCCTTTTTTTTCGTCAGGCTTTCTTGTAACTTCCAGATTGGAAGAGATGGCTTGAAATCTCTTAATATCGCTCGTAAGTAAGCTTCACAAATATCGATCACACACAGGCATTCTTACTAATATCATGAAACTCTGCGACCGACAATCCGTCGAACGTGCTCAGCCTTTTAATCTCGATTGCCGCCCTCGAACGTGCTACCGAGAAGGTGGTGGGGGAGAGGGTGGAGGAGGGGATGGGGCGAGATGGAAGATTCTCGCCTTAATTGAAAACAACGCAGAGATGGTGAGGAAGACGAAAAACTGCCCGATACTGATTTGCTAATCCCCAGCGACTAGACTTAGTTTTATGAGATACTGCCATAGCTGAATGATGCCGTTAGTCATCGCTTTGGGGATAAATGTCCACTTGTTTAATTGCCTCAAATCGATCCGTTGGAACAACTGGAGCATCTATTGTTCTTGGAGATAGAATGCATGGGCTAAGGTGTCTGGATGTTCGGTGTGTATGTGTATGCGATATATATGATATATGTGGGGGGGGGGGGATTTTATACTTTATTTTCTATCATTTGATCTTTAAAATCTTCAAACACAAATATTATTTTGCCACAAGTGTAACTTTATTTAATTACATAAGATGATACATTTCTATACACCTGTACGACTTGTAAATTCCTAGTATGGGGATTTTCTTTTAAACTGCGTTTGTTTTTAAATTGAGTCTTTAATAGATATGTTGCTATTAATTAACTGTGCTTTTTAAAGTCAAAAATGCGACTGTGTTAGAAAATTTTCAACAATGTGCATCTATATTTATATTTAGATATTTATCCTGTGTGTCTGTACATACGAGTGAGGTCATAAAAATATCCGACTTTTTGTGAAAAATAGATGGATATGAATCAAGCGCACTTACATGAGATGAACATGAATCTTTCTGCTCATGCGTATCCCCCCCCCCCTTCCAAATTTGGAAAACTAAAGGGTGTGGTGGACAGTGTCAGATGTTGTCTAATTCTTATCCTTTTAAATGAAAAGAATTTCGAAGTCAGAGACTACAAACCATATCTTTAAAAAATCTAGGAACGTTTGATCGTAACTATATGTTTGATGTCATCTGCATGTACATTAACAGCTATCACCACGCTGAAGTGTTAAGTTTATTAAAAGGTATAATGACTAATTTTCAGAAAGAAAAGTCAAAAAATGATGTTTACGCATTCGTACATAAACTAAATTCCACCAAGTTTTTTTAGCAGCTAAAATGCAAAATAGGGTAAGTAATTATGAGAAAATGAATGATCAAATATCTTTTAAACTGATATAAAATAAATATATTAATTACTTTTCGTGTTCAGTTCCCAGTTATTCACAAAAAATTTTCAGGTTAGTAGAACGAAGAAATAAATAATATTAATGAAGCAAGAAGCTATACATCGCAAGAAATTTATGGTTTCGGAATTTTGTAAGATTCTAAAGGCTCCAGAAAAAAACATGGGATTGATTGTTTTCAAATCTCAGACGATAATTGTAAGGATTTTAATAATTGTATTTGAAGATCGTCAGAAATATATTTTTGCTTTATTGCGGCATGAATAAGATTTGTAGCATACACTTATTATACTAATTAATATTTCCATAATTAATCTTAGACTTCCTATATATTTCGGTTTCAAAATGAAAGAATAAAATTAGTATGCTTTTATACCACGGTCAGCAAATTTTTTGGTTCTTTTTAGCTTAAGTTCAACTTTTCTTCGTCTTTTTTTTTTTTTTTTTTTTTTTTTTTGAACAATCCTTAGAACTGCCTCCCTTCTATTTTGCATCTTCCCTATGAGAAATAAGAAGTGAATCAAACATACTATTATAGCTGGTATGTACTTATTTAAATTATGTAACAAATCAACGTTTCATTTTAAATACTTTCATCAAAATTATCGTTTTATTGAAGTAAAAATAGAAATCAACAGTATAACAAAAAAAATCTAGCTAAATGTCTAACGTTGAAAGAAAGTTACTGCTTCTGTCGTTTGCAAAAAAAAGATTTTCAGTCTAATGATAATGCTCCAGCTAACATTATACGATAAAAAAATTAAACGTTCATTGTAGCAAAAAGCTCCATTAAAAACGAAACTCCCACTTATCTCAATTAATTTATTCTAGAAATTTTCATTGGTCTTCCAAATCACGTGATCTCTTCTCATCTGTTCACTTTTTTTCTTTGTAAATAAAATTCTTGTTCAAATAATATTTTTTCGTTTTGTTGAAATTTCAAACGAAATGTTCCAAACCATCCCCTAAATTAAACAGAAAAAGTCTCCAATCATTTGTGTTTAAAAAGAAACCTTCCGAAATCCAATTCTCACCGCAAACTGTAAATGACTTCTGCTTCGCGAAAATTTTTGTTCTATCGCAAACAAATTCCTTACAGTTTCTTCAACCAAAATCAAAGTTCTTAATTAAATTTCCCTGCATTGTTCCTGTCGTTTAATTCCGACTAATTAAATATAACAGCGCCATTCGTAGCTATGTCTTATCGGCTACCGAATTTGTCTTCTGTTTACTTCCCGTGAATTTGCGGCAGCTCTTCGTCATTTTTTTTCCTTCCCCTATTGCAGCTGAAAAAATCTTTTTCGAAATTTCTGGAGGGTATCCAAAAGTTGATACATTATAAATTGCTATCGGAGTATATGCTAGCACGCAAAAATCACATTTGCAATCTTATGTTTCACTGATATAAAGCAATCGAAGAATAAAAAATGTTTGTAAAGTTTCCTCGATAGAATTCTGTCAATTCATTAGCGTGTCTGATTTTTCGTTAAATAAGAACAGAAAATAAACTGGATTTGAGCCATTTTTCCTGGTTGGATTTGAAACAATTAATTTCTCATTTTGGTTCAGTTTTGTAATTAAATATTTAACTCTACACTTTCCTGATATTGAACTTTGGAATGTAATTTTGATTGTTCTTAAATTGCAATTGGTAAAGCGCATGCAATAAAATTAAATACTTTTAGAACATTTTATTAGTGATAACATTTTTTAAACCTTATCATCCAGTTGATAAAAAATTAACTAGAAATATATTTATAGAAAAGCTGTATTTTCTTTTACTTGAAGTGCGTAACTAATAGCTGATGCCAATTTTTTGTAAATTAATTTAAAAAATTTTAAGTAAACAAAAGTTGATTCACATTGCTCTAAATTCTCGAAAGCATATCAAAAGTCAAACATAATCTTGTATGGCAATAAAAAGACTTGTTTCAAATGTTCAAAGAAAAAAAAGTATTCAAAGAAAAAAAAATTCACCACATTTTGAAAAGTTGACGCAAGTTGCAAGCAACATGTTACCAAGTGGGAAAAATGCATCATGTCTTTCTTTTGTTAGCTATCAATTTTAGAAATAAGAGCCTAGTGTAACTAATGCTTAAAAAGACATGTCTTGGCCATTTGTAAAAATTAGCAAAATCATCATGCAAAAAAAAAGTGATTTGCTTTTTTTTTCCGTATTAATTTCAAACACTCTTACTTTACATTCAAGCAGCATTTTATAATTCATTTGTACTATCAGAGCTGTATATATCTATAACATGTATTTTTGTTTGCATGGTGCTTTTGTATTTTTATCGTATTTAGCATCGATGTTTATATTTGTATTAATTTCACGAAGGTTTGCAAAAATTGGACGCAATTTATAGACAGTTAATTTCCAGGGAAAGAAGCATTACTGTGATCCGTATATCAGAAGTTATCGTCACATACACACGACACTTGAGCACAATTACTTCAACGGTGCCATTAGAGGTTACTATCTCTGGTTAATCTTAAATTTCCGTGTGTCACCAATATATCTTCACTTGCTAAACTAAGTGCCTACAATGAAGCCTACTAAATGTAAGCATTTTTTAATCTTTTATTTACCTAACATTTAAGTGCCTACTAAACTAGGTACCTACACTTTAACCTACTCAGTGTAGGCACTTTGCTTAGTTAGCATTTTGCTTAACCCATTAATGCCTAGCGTCCCTTTTTAGGGACGGTCGGAAAAGTGAGTCTGAATTTTCCAAAAATAAACATTTCAACCAAATAATTGTGTTCAATTATTACTTTGGTATTGCTTCAATTCCATATTAACAGATTGCAGCACATAACCGCTGTAAAGTGTGATCTGTAGCCATTTGATTATGATCTTTATCAAAAATTACATCGTTCGCAATCTCAAGAACAAAAAGCTAAGTTTTTAAAGTTATTAACAAGTAAATCTATCTGTGTTTGATATATGTGCTACTTTGATCGATGTTTTAGTTTACCTTTTTTTGCAATTTTGTAAATTTTAAATTTTTTTAGGATTTTATAGCAATTTAAGAACGTCCCTAAAAAGGGACGCTAGGCACCAAAGGCTGCATTGTTTAACCGTTGCTGATTTCTTGCTTAGAATCTATAATTTATATCAAAGAAGTAAGTAAATGTTTTTAGACTGAAAAACAGATAATAATTGACATTTTTAAAACTTATTTTATTTTCAAAATCTAATTAAATTAAATTAATTAATATATATAAACTTAATTATACAATGTTCTTAAATATTTTCTCTTTTTATTAATTACAAAAAATACTCAAGGTAAATTTTGAAAGAAAGCTATTTCAAAAATGTAATTCTTTAAAACACTAATTATTCCTTATATTTCATTACTTTTCCATTATGCATTTAGGTGTTTATTATTGTTTAGTCTGACTGTTGGGGGAAGAAGCCCTAAGCTGTTTCAGAAGCTTAGCATTTCACCTTGATGTGAAGAATTCAAGGATTGCATATGTGTCTGTTGTTTGGGAAAGGGGGGGGGTTGCAGATTTAATTTCAGAATTCCCTGAGCGTGCCAATTTTGATCTCTACTGTGAGAATTTATTTACTTCTCTTGCGCTCCTACGTGATTATTTGTCTCAGCAAGGTTTTGTGCAAGAATTGGATTAAAAAATGCTCATGAACTGAAGTTACGTCAATATTTCCTTGTTCTCTGAATCTACTTCCCAGTTTATGTTAATTGCTGCTTTTATTTCTTCTTATAAATTGTCATTTTCAATATCACATCGTAGGCAGATAAAAAATTTTGGTAAAAAAGTATGTACCCTCTGGTGCCTAGCGTCCCTTTTTAGGGACGATTTTTCTTTCTTAAATAAAAAATTTATTTTTTAAATGATAATTTTTTAACTATTTTTCCTGTCCATTAAACACTATTTGTAACCAGCATACAAAGTATCGTTGAAAAATAAAATGTCAGGCATTAATGGGTTAAGATTAAATTATCTACACTTTAACAGTGCTAAAACAATCATAACTCTACACACACACACACACACACACTGTAGTCTACACTTTTGCCGTTGAAAAAATATGCATCTAAGAGCCTTTCTTCTTATTCTAGAAACACAAATGAGGAGACCAAGAGGTTTCATCCACAGGTGGCTGAGTCGGAAAATGCGGAGGCTATCCTGGCAGAATTTTTCTTCGACGACGATCTTGTTCATCTCCTTAATGTTCCTGGAGGCCTGTGTCCCCAAAGTCAACGCTCAAAACACGCCTAGCTCCTACACGGGTAAGTGATGCAATAGTACTCGTGATAATATATATCATATAGCTGAATTGTATTCATAATCTGGATTCATATCTCAGAAAAAAGCGTAACCAGAAATATCGCTAGATGTTATTTTTTCACCTTTTTTTTCCTATCTTCTATGATATAAAAATACTTTTGTGACCTTTCTATTTTTTAAAAAAAGACTAACTTTCAAGACATAAGATCGAATATCGCAGGGAGAAAAAAAATGGTATACTATTATGCATTGTGTATTTCAACTTTACTCTGCAAAAAAACTGAAACGCTCACAAGAGGTTCTGTACAATTATTTATCCTTTGAATTGTTATACATTTTGAATTTAAAAATCATTAACAAAGATATGTTTAAATCAATATTTTTTTTAATTTAAATAGCTTTTTATTCCCGTTATCTTCTCTACTAATTTTTCCGTTATCTTCTTTACTTATTTTGACAGTACAAACTGTCAAAATAAGCTTGACTAAATCTGAGAGGAGTACTCGTATTTTCGATTTTCTATGCTTGAAATATACTTGTGAGGGCTCTAAAAATGTATCGTTGTACAGCAATACTTGAAGAATATGAGTCTCATTAATAACGTGCATCCATAAACTGTCAGAAAATACATTTTGTAGCTCAAAAATAAGTCCTTAGGTACTTTCGTAGCTCAAAAATACAGCCTTTATATAATTTTCATAGTCAAAAAGTGCAAACCACAGATACCTTTAGCAACTCAAAAGTAGTCTTGCTATTATTTTCAATTCAAAACTGTAGTCCTAAAAAAAAATTTTCGTTGCTTAAAAATGTTGTCCCGTGATTTTTTTCACAGTTCAAAAATGCAATTTAAAATTAAAAGACACGAAATCCTAAGCCTACACAAAATTTAAGAGTTACTTAACACAAAAACTGAACAAAATCTGAGACTCCCTGGGGCCTCTTTTTACTCGGGTTCTCTTTACTGTGTAAAAGATTCCATAAATAGCTGAGCTTTAAGCTAACAAGATTGAAACATTCCACGGGTACATGAAATTCCAACCCGACTCGACATTTCTGCATTATACGATAGGAAATAACTGAAATGTTCAACAAGCATTCAAAATTTGGCTTTAGTAAAATCCTCAAAATTAAATCTAGGTCGATATTTCCCGGATTCAATTTGCAAGCATGTCCCTTTCATGATCCGGCACCCCTTCCTTTTCATCCGGCTGACAGAACTGGTGCCTGAAACTCCTATCTCTGCAACCGGAAGTCATAGAAAGAAGATGAATTTCCATTAATTAATAAAATCCGCCTGCAAAAGAAAAAGAAATTATCCGTTCCTTCTCCGAATCGCAGAAGGGGGTGGGCGACATCCCCAAGCAGAGGGGAGGAAACTTTTAATTAGTTTTTGATACGATACAAAACTTGGCTGACACGTCGGGAAAGAAGGATCCATACAGCCCCCCAACCGCTCAACTTTTCCATTCCAGGACATAATGCTATTTCCTCTGCAACCCCATGAGTACGACAATCTGTTCGAATGGTAGCTTTCTCCCCCCATTTATAGCTTTTCGACTTCTAAAATAGGCACTTCTTAATGGCTTTGCTCCGTATTATTAGATGATGCTGTTCGCTTTAAAGGGGTTCGGTTTTGTAAGCCCGTTAGCTTCTAAGTGAGCGATGATTATAATTGAGATAAGTTAATTGAAGCAGAATAGGGCATTCTTCCACGCTGGAGTCTCCATGAAGCCAATAGGAAAAGACCCATAAAGGGATGGCTGTTTTTGTTTTCTTTGATTTTCCAACTTTTGAGAAATGTTTACGTCACTTAGATATCACTTAGCTGGCTCAAAATCCGATGAACTAGCTAAGAAGAAAAAGAGATAATTTTGTCAAGTTAAGGAAAGATTTCTAAAGAAACCAGTGATGGTTTGACACTTCGACAGCTTTTAAGGAAAATTTATGTATCTGTAAAAAGGAAAGAAAATTCGGGCTTTCAAAAAATATTTTGCTCGTAGTTCTTAGCTTCGACAAAATTCCGATCTAGTTGTGAGTCAAATTCCTGAATATGTCGCTCTTTGTGTTACCGTCAAGGTTTCAAAAGCTATTTTAAATTTCCCGTTTATTTGAATCTTAACCTTTAACAAATCATTAATTATGATCTCATAATTTTTTATCTGAAATGCTTTATGTTTCCTTAACATTTGTATTTGTGCAAAAACAATAAAGTTTATCATATATTTTAATATTGCATTACTGCGTAGAGTTTTTCTCCGCATAGTACACTGTACATCACTATTTTCAATAAATACGTATCGCTTATTGCAAATCGATGCTACACACTTATTAAAGAAAACTATATATGTAATGTAGTGTACCGTATGGGAAATTTTTTTGCTGTAAGGGTATCTTGTAAAAAACTCAAGCCCATCTTGGGGGAAAAACGACAATAAGTACTAAAACAGCAAATACCTGTTTACTGATTTCACATCAAGTAAAGCAGTATTTTAAACATTAGAAGAAAAAAATCTAATAGTGGAAGAATCATTTCTAATCATTAAAATGCCGGTGAGAAAACTTAGGATGCCATGTTTTGTATAATTCGCTGTAATGTTTGGACTAAAAGCTAAACTTCCGTCTCATAATTTAGTGAGGAAATAATTTTCGAAACAACTCGATTATAATTAAAACTAATGTTCTGTAGAATACTTTTTATGAATCGATAGGCTCCCTCTTCTTATAACAGATTATGACCTAGTTTTTAAACTACTTTAATTCAATAATAGTTATCTTCCTGGTTAAGCCATTTGTGATGTTTTAATGAGCGTTTGGTACTGCAAGTTTAAAATAGATTGATCCATTACGCAGAATAATACCACTTATGACGTTTTATTTTAAACTGTTCAAACTTTCGTCCATGATTTTCAAACTATTGTATGTGAGAACTAAATAATTACAATTTAACTTTTTAACAGAGTCTAATTTGTCGAAGTAAGTACAAATGAAACGTCTGCGATGTTCCGTTGTACAAGCTGATATTTATTGTTTAAGTTTCATTGAATTTTCATTACTTTTTAACTAGTTTTTATGTTTCGAATTAGAATGATAACAAATGTTGGAAGATTTGTTGGAGAAATAAAAATTAGTTATTTTCCCTACAATTTACTTTCTTTCTTTTCCATTTGGTACATTTGGTTTTTTATGTTACTCACTTTCCAAAATTCTACGTCAAACAGCCATTATTTAAAATATTACAGTGGATTTTCTTATTTATTTCCATTCGCCTTTTGTTTCAAGAACTGTCATTGGTCTTCGCAATTTGACAATAGTCAATAAAGCAAGCCTAAAATTTCAAAGACTCTAAAACATTAAATGTAATCCTTTACGAAAAACTTATGATTCGAACAGCAGTTTTACTCTACTCTTACACCCTTCCAAAGTTTTAAACTTATGCCTAAACATGCAAAGTCTACCTACATTTAGTTTACACTAAGCATCTAAGCTACACAAAACATGACCAATAGTATCCAGATGAATACCACCAGTTAAAATGAAAAACTACCAAAAGTTTGCACAAAATTCCTTCTTAAACAACAACGGAAAGTGGAAGTCCACAATAAATAGTGTGCTTTTAAAAAGCTCTATGCCGACGATACTTGCTTCCCTTATTTCGGACATCAGCAATTCAAATTTCTGAGACTCTATTTACATTCACCGAGAAGCAATCTTACCTGCAACACTTCACGAAAATTACATGAGATCGTCTGGAATGGGGTGGTTGCGGAAGAATCGAAAATTCTGATTTCGAAAACTTCCCTCAACCATCTTTTAAAGATTCAAGAAATTATTTTTCGTGCGTGTGTCTGTATGTTTTTCCATGGATAAACAAGAAAGTGGCGTTTGAGGAGTTTCGTTGCTAAAATTGTCATTTTGGGTACTTTGTTTCTTGCAGATTTTGTCACTCCTTTCTTAAAAGATTTGAACGTTTTTTAGGAACAGTTGTGTTTATGTTGTTAGAATATGCAATGAAGAAATGTAGAACGAACTTTAAATCTGCCAAATTTACTTTTAATCTTCTTTCGCATTATTTTGTATTTATGCTTTGAATTGAAGAAAACTTCTTCCCTGTATTATTATCCTTTCTGTAATATGTATCAACGTTTAGCTAATACCAAGATTAAAACAATAAAAAATGGATTTAGAGAGACTAAGGGTTTACCTTGAATCACGATTCCATAAAACCATTTTTCATCACATTTAATTATTTTATTTTTTCTTCTTTGTATTACATTTTTCTTTTAATTTGATTCTTTATTTTCATACTTTAAGTATCATTTAACAAACATTTTGTCTTTAGAATAGTTTACTCTTGCGGTGTTTTATCCAAAAATAATAATTTTTTATTATTATTTCTGCTTTTTTCTTTTCTTTTTTGTGTGTATTTCTATCGAAAATAAGGTATCATTCACAATTAGTGTGTCACTGCTTTTGTGCATTATATAGTTGCTTTTCTTTTTAAGAAAAAAATTTAACCCATGTCTGTTTACTAGCTTTCAAACCTATTTCACTTACAGTACATACCTCAGTTTGACATTAAAAACATTCCTTATTATCTTCCAAATTGATTATCATCGCAAAGTATAACCAAGAATCTCACCCACACAAAACATTTGAAACACCCTTATTATAGCCAATCATCAACAGGATTTCCAAAATTAGACCATTTCAAAACTTGAGAAATAAGTCGTTAAGAGATACATTCCCTACACTGGGAAATCTAATTTTCGGGACGGCTGAAACTTATATCACTTATAATAGAAAAAAAAAATAATTCCATGTCACAAATATTCTTTATAATGTTCCAAATTGATTATTTTCTCAAAGTATACCGAAGTATCTGCCACACATACACGAAACTTTTGAAACACCCATATTGTAATCAATCGTCAACAGAACAAATTCCGAAGAATTTCCAAAAAAATAGCATTTCAGAACTTGAGAAATAAGTCATTGAGAAACGCATTGGTGCAATAGAAATGCCTTCTCAGACCACCACTGTAATGAAACCGCTCCAGTTTCTCTTGATTTCAATTTTTTTCACTTACAACGCAAATTCTAGTTCGATATAACAACCATTTCTTATAATGAACCAAATTGATTCTGATCTCAAAGTAAATGTTTATAAAGAATCATTGCAATATAACAATTGAGTTGCGCTTTTATTGGGGTTTTTCTTCATCTTTCACGGAAATGTTCGACCTACTATTTTACTTTTGCAACTTTAAAAAGGGCAATTTCAAGCAAAACTATTTCCATGAACAAAAGCTCTATCATACAATTGATTTTACATTAAATTTATCATGCGTCTCTTTAGAGAGAGCGAGGTCTTTATTTCTTTAATCATATATCATAAACTTTGAACGAAGTTGTTTCAGCTTGTGTAATGACTAGGGATGCACCGATAAGCAAATTGGCCGATTACCGATTACCGATTAATCGGTTGTTGATAATCGGCCGATTAATTGGCTCAGCCGATTAATGATAAGGATGATTGTTTTTAATACTAGCAATTTTACCATCACTGTTTATTCTCTCTTATTCAATTCCGAGTTTAGAAATAGTAAGTAATTTATTTCCAAGAGAAGATTTTTTTTTCCATTTTCCCAATTTTCGCAAAATAATTTCACTATTTTATCAAATTTCTTAGAACCAATTTTTATATTATTGTCAATAACATTACATTAATGCATTGTTAATTATGTTAATTGGACATAAAAATTCAGAAAAAGGGGAAGGGAGTCTGTACTCCAATTTAGGAGTACTTTTTATTTAAATTTTTTAGTAATTAGTAGCAATTTAATTCAAAACTTTTATTCTTTGTGAAAATTAGAGGTTATCTAAAATACTGTACTAAGGAGGAAACTGTCGCCACATGAAAATTGTTGCAACATTGTCAATGTAGATTTATTCAAAGTAGGAGAATTTATTAAAAACTTTACATCAACTATGAGGATAATTATTGCTGTTAATGAAATTATTCATCGCAGTTTCTTAACGAAGGTATAATTTAAGAATAAAATTGAAAAAAAGTATTTTGCCGATTAATCGGTCCGATTTTGCCGATTGTTAATAATCGGCAAAGTGGCCGATTATGGCCGATTAATCGGTACTGCCGATTAATCGGTGCATCCCTAGTAATGACCAATGAATTAAATTTTTCAAGATGACATTCGGCTATTTTTCAATATTTGAAACGAAGCATCCATTATTCCATCTTGTAGCCATTTCTTATATCTGGTTCTTCTTTAGACGCTAATCTTTAATTACTATACATTTTAATTTATGTCTAAGACTTTAGTTTACAACAACAATTGTTATCAATACTTGAGAGCATTTATAAAATCTGATTAATTAAAGGATACTTAGAAAACTTACTATCTAATGATAAAGCAGGGACGATAACAAAAGTCATCGATTTAGAAAGACATAAGATTGAATTTGGCTCCCATACTACATTTAAACAAGCAGTAAAATTTGGCTCTGACATGTAAAAGAAAGTTATATTACTAATTCAGCACTGATAACCTTACAAATGTCCCAAAATAAGATGGGTATATTTAGATTTTTGTAAAACAAATTAGAAAATAATTTAGAAAAGTAAAATCATCGTAAACTTATTTCTTTTCAAAAAAAATATTTCATTGTTGCCATATTCTTTTGAGAGGCGGATGTTATGAAAAATGTTAAAACTAAAGGCCTAGTCTGAAATGCACCTACTGCTGATTCCATCAACAAAAATGTTTATTTTGTCAACCCAGGGTTGTTGAGACATAATACAGTGAACTCTCACTTATACTATACACCGCCTCATTTTTGCGCCTTTTTCACTTATACGACGATTTTAAATGATACCAGCGCATTTCATAACAAACTAATGATAGTATCATTCGTTTATGCCTCGCTCTAAAGATAAATATTTCACTTATGCGCCGAATTTTCCCTAAAATGTAAAAAATTTAATTTATTTTCTTTAAAGAATAAGCATTTTTCTTCACTTTCCTCCTTAATCTTTCTCCTTTATTGTTTACGGAAGACTTTTTTTCCGCATGAACTAGAGTTTAGAAAGAGACAATTACTTATTACGGATCATTTTAAGAGGGAAGAGTTTGTAATTAGGTATGCTACAATTTTTGTTTTCTTTTTATCGTTGTAATTACGTTACAGTAACTGCCAAACCGTGGTAATATGTCCCTTTTCTATAGAAATATTCTTATTCATTCTCTCATTAGAAACTATGTTGCGTTTTAGTCCTTTAAATAGGCTTGTTCACTTATAGGTTTCTCTCACTTATGCGCCTTTTCTGTTAGTCCCTTGGGCCGGCGCATAAGTGAAAGTTCACTGTAATGAAGACTGAGATGTTAATGTATACTGGCAACTGGTGATTACTATGCTTTCTATCTGAAACACGGTTAAGCAGTTTAGCAAACATCATCAATTCACTCCACAATTACAATCCTCTACATCTATAGACAATTTAAAAAATGTGTAGTAACTTAAATTGAATTTTTAAAAAATGAGATGAAATATTCGCATCTTCCCAGGTAGCACAAATAACCTTTAAATGTTTTATAAACGTTTTTAAGCGGTTGTTACAATGTTAATAGCCATTTTACAACCTTTAAAAAATGAAGTGTGCTACTTGAGTTAGATATGTAAAATGTACTTGCGCTGTAGGAAGCAAGATTTTATAAAGCCATTAGGTGCAACAATTTTCGGAGAAGGTTCAAAAGAAGTGTTTTACAATTTATATTATATACACATCGGGAAATGTATAAAAATAAAGATTCCTCATCGAAAACATTAACCACAAATTAAGCTGATAGCCGAAGATACAATCTTGAGCCTAACCACAGAAAAGGCAGCCTGGAAATTCAGCAATCAGCCGCTACTCCTGTCCTCAGCACACAAGAAGACATGTTTACACAAATACCACAAGATACTTTACGGTTCTCTTAACCAACCATAGCCCTTATAACAATCCTCGGCAAAGCTCCTTTAGAAATACGTGACCTAACTCCGGACTTAGCGCCAACTCTGAGGAACTCTCCTAGGAAAAGCTTGACGTATCCGATTCCCGTCCACAAAGCAGCATCTATGCATGTAATGAGAAGGGGGGGGGGCTAGAATCTCCAGCGATACAGTCGATTAGGCCGAGGCCTGCTCAATATGCATGTAAATCCCAGAATGCATTACGTACGCTGCCGAATCAGCATATCTTGCGAGCTCTTAGTGCATATTACGCAGGCCGTCGGAGTTGGGGTTTGATTTGTTAAAGATTCGCGTCACGGTTGGGCGAGTCATTAGCCCCGCAACACATGGAGGCGAATCTCTCATCTTAACGAAGCTGGGACGGTATCGTTGCAGGGGAGGCATTTCGGTTTCGGGGATGCTGCTCTTAACGACTTATTTTTCGAGTTTTGAAATAGTGAAATTTTTGCAAATTCTGTTGATGATCGGCTATAATATGGGTGCCCCAAATGTTTTGTGTATGTAAATGGTTCCTCGTATTAATTTGAGATAACAGTCAGTTTGGTTCATTATGAGGAATGGTTGCTTTATAGAACTGGAATATGTATTATAAGGGAAATGAGCCTGAAATCAAAAGAAACTGGAACGGTATCGTTACATGGGTGGCCCAGGAAGGCATTTCGATTTCGGAAATGCGTCTCTTAATAACTAATTTCTCGAGTTTTGAAATGGGGAAATTTTTCCAAATTCTGTTGATGATCGGCTATAATATGGGTGCTCCAAATGTTTTGTATATGTGGATGGTTCCTCGTATTCATTTGAGGTAAGAATCAGTTTGGTTCATTATAAAAATTGTTTGTTGTATAGAAGTGAGATAGGTATTATAAGCGAAATAAGTTTGAAACGAAGGGAAAACTGGAACCGTTTCGTTACAGTGGTGACCCGAGATGGCATTTCGATTTCAGGATGCATCTCTTAACGACTTATTTCTCGAGTTTTGAAATGGTGAAATTGGAAATTCTGTTTGATGTTTGCTTCTGAAATAGGTTTTTCAAATGTTTTATGTGTGGCAATGTTTTTCGTCATACTTTGAGAAAAAAATCAATTTGGTTCAGTATAAGAAATTGTTGTTATATCGAACTGGGATATGTGTTGTAAGTGAAATAAACTTGAAATCAAGGGACACTGGAGCGGTTTCATTACAGTGGTAGTCTGAGAAGGCATTTCGATTGCACTAATGCGTTTCTCAACGACTTATTTATCAAGTTCTGAAATGGTATTTTTTTTTGGAAATACCATTTTTTCGGAATTCCTTCTGTCGACGATTGACTATAATATGGTTGCTTCAAAAGTTCTCACCCCTACTATTACACTTTTTGAAATCCTTCATTTGTATTTATATTTCAACAATGAAAAAAACGTTATGGAAGAAAAGTTGTTTGCTTATTTTCTACAAATGCTAGAAGACAATTATATCCCGAACAAAATGGCGATAAGTCACAAAATGTCAATAAGTGTGGCATGGAATAAGCATCCGTTACCCATTTTTATACACACCTACATTGGTAACAAATTGGTAAAACGTTAAATTCTTGTTGCTCCTCATAAATAAAAAATACTTTTGAGAGCACAGTATTACTTTTAATAAAAAAATTCAAACTAGGCACAAACTTCTGAAAGACTTTTAAAAGAAAGTGTATTTTTGTTATTCTGAATCTATAATATACACATCGAGACATTTTATAAAATCAACTCTCTCTAAGTTCTAAATTCTATAAATAATGATCCGTGCGTAGTTAAAGCACTTCTCACACATCTCCATAAGAAATTTTAACCATAGAAAAAAAAAAACCACTCGTATTAGAAAAGTCGGAAATACTTAAATTCCAAACACTCAGAATTCTTCTTTCTCTAAAAAGAACTAAAAAGAATGCAATAAAGCGCGTGCATATTGGCAGAAGTTCTCGTTGGAAGGGCTTTTATAATTATGCAAGTTCTCAGCCGTCTCTCCCACTGCTGAGTCTTCAAAAAATTGTTTACATTTAACAATAAAGAAAACTTTCAACGCCTTGCGGGGAGCTAAAAATGACAGTACTTCTAACGTTATCGAAAGAACAGAGGAAAAGTTTTCCAAGTGAGTTTCCCCTGTCCGTTGAAGGCTTTATAACAATAAATTATTTCTGGCAAATTCTGATGGTTGAAGCATGCAAAGCTCATTAATCATAAACGCTGCTCGCTCGTTGGAAGGCTCGAAATTGCATGAGGAGGAGGAAAAATGAATTTGTTTGATTAGGGAACAAAGGAAGAAGTGAAATTTTACAGATGTCTTGTGATTTCGTCTAGGGACGAAGATTGAGTGCGAACATATCTTGAAATCTATAAGAGCGAAAAAAAAAGAAAAAGAAGCATTTTATGTGAGGTTAATTTTGCTTCGCACGGATTTCTCCGTTACAGCTATTTTTGTGCAGTAGTTTAGCCTGTTTAATTTTCAATAGCGAAGATGATATGCAGGAAGTACAAGTTGACTAACAGGTCTCTAAATAAGATTTTGAAAAAAGTTATAAAGAATTTTAAATCACTGCCCACTTTGTTGTGAAATATTTGTGAACACACTTTCGTAAAAATCTGGTTGTTTCGAATGAGACATATTTGTAGATAAAATCATTTTTGTAGGTTGAATTGGTTTTTTTTCTCTTTTTTTTTTAACGTAAGTAAAAGAAACAGCAGTTTTTAAAATTACTTTTAAGAAGAATCAAACTTTGTTGAAATTACAATAAGAAAATGTTAATGATGAAATTGGGCTAGTAACATAGTGCTTCTACTACAGTAATTTTTACAACAATTTCTAAACAGATTTTCTTATAACTCTATAAAATATAATGTCAAAACTAAGGATTTTGGTACTTGGTACAGTAGTTTAGGTTTTATTGCAAAACATTAGGTTTGAGTAGTTTTTAATTTTCATTTATTTATTTTGTTTTAATGTAAAATTAATTAAAATTAAGAGAAATATATTTGTATTTCCAAAAAGGAAAATTGCTGCATAAAAGCTGTTGAAAGAGTTTCATTAAAATGATAGGTTTGGACGAAAGAAGTTGAACCTACTGGATTTTATCACGAATAAAAAATTATGCGGATTCTGAATAAAAATTACCAACTCAGACTTTTGGAATCTTAAGCCTTCGACTCCCTTCTCCAAATCCTTTCCCTTAAAACCTTACCAACTCCGACTCTGACTCAATTGCACTGACAAAGTTGCGGACTCTGAGGAAAAATTACCGACTCCGACTCTTGGAATTCTAAACCTTCGACTCCAGACTCCGACCCTTTTACCCCTAAAACGACTCCGACTCCAATTCCGCAGCACTGAATTCAACAACTAAAACAAATAGCTAAATCATTATTGAAGTAAAACAATGAAAATTTTGAAGTGGTACAAATTTAATCCAAATGGTTCAAAGTTACTCTGAAAGACTGTACTCACTTCCATGATGAATTTGCCACTTGAAAAGTCTCCAAAATATCAAACCAACCAGCAACTCTTTCAAGTCCCATTGTAAAACGGAACTAAATTTGTCAATCCAGCCAAACACAACTATCACCTTCCTGGAACCACCCCCTCAATATGAGAAACTTTCGTTATCCCCTCATTATCGGAACAAACACACGCACAATACCCCATTACAGCAAAGTGTGGTAAGCCACCATTAGCGGCACGAATATATCTTCATAACGAATGGTTATGGGCCACATCATAATGGAAAGATTTATGTTCGGCTGGAGGCTCGAACGGTTTCTTCCTTTAATCTGCATTGATTTCGTCTTCTCCCCTTGAACGCTGATAGAGTTTTCCACGGGGGGTGTCGGAAAGGGTTCTCCTACCTCCGTCTTGTACTCGTTTACATAGCAGGCGCTTTCGTTCCATGATTGGTGAGGATGTGGATTTATACGCCAGCATTTCTCAAGCTGTCTAAATCCCGTCAGGTAGTTTATTTTTCAAACGGAATTTTTTCGTTTTACTCCTAGCTTATTTGTTTTCGAGTTGAGAGTTGATTTTGGTTGTTGCATTGTTTTCTGTCGATCATTATGCATTTCAAAAAAATAAGTTGTTTATTTTACAGTATAATACTGACAGCAGAGATTCCAATTCGAAACTGTAAAAGCACAGTAATAAACTGCAAAACTAGCAATTTTAGTTATCACTGTAAAACTAGCAATTTTACAGTTTATTACTGTAAAATTAGCAATATTTACATAAGATTAGCTGTATTATACTGTAAAAACAACAATATATTCTGGCAGCAGAGGTTCCAGTTTAAAACTAAAATGAACAGTAATACACTGTGAAACTAGCAATTTTACGGTTTATTACTGTAAAAATACTGTAAAATTAGCTGTACTATGCTGTAAAAACAACATCTATTTTTTACAGTGTGTGTGAATAATCACTAGTTCTTTTAATAAAAATCAAAACCCCTCTCAACGGAAGGATCTTAAACGGCCTTTTTCACGGTGATTTAAAGTTCTCATCCATAAATATAAAATCTGTGTGATATTCTGGACAATATTCTCTTCTTTTACATGAAGAATGTATCTGTTCCACGGACACCCATTTAAGTGTTTTCACGGTATTACATTCTTTTTTCTTGAGGAGAGAACTTCAAGGTTGGGAAATAAACCATGAAATGCCGTAGAATGAAAAGCTGGCAAATAATGTCTTTTACAATCTGTATACATTTGAATGCAATCATTTGTAAAAAAAAATAATTTTGGAAAAAAAATATAAAGGCAAAAATTTTTTAGAAAAGTTACAATTGTATTTCAATACCAACAAAAACTTACAAAAGAGCGAAAAAGGAGATTTCAACCTTTTTCTATCCTATCCCCCCTTTTCTATATCTTATGATCTTTTGGAGAATTATAGTTATCATTTGGGCAATACAGAGGTTCATGCATAACTATTAATCTCATTTTTGTTTAACAATTACATTATACAGGATCTAGCTGACAAGTTATGTCCTTTAATATATTAAGATTTTAACTTTTTTGTGATATTTTGCTTTTAAAAAATTCTTGCCATAAGCCGCCCATTTAGCATAAGAGAAGCATAAAAAACACTGCATGACTTGGGGTTTAAAGGAAAAAATTCACATGCATCACATTTTAATTTTATCTTAAATAAAGCATCACATATTTTAAAAAGTTTGTTATACAATTAAAATAAAACTGTTACATTTGAAACAAAGCAGAATTTTGTCGATAAACGTATCAAAGCTTTCAAAACGTTTCGCATAACCCAGCGCAGAATCTTTGGGGAAACGTGACAGTAAAGCAATTCGGAATTTATGTCGGGTACATATTTTGGGTTTCATAAGCATGAAAACATTTTCTTAGGCATTGGGTGCACTTCAAAAGCATCAACCGTGGGTCGGCCTCAATTTGCTAAGTACTGCAATTTGTCGCCAACTTAATGGACATTCTCTGGCGGTAATTACCTCAAACACAGTTGCGGTTACGCAAAACGTGATGGGCAAATATTCTAATGTGTCTGATGGTATGCGGGATTTTTCCCGATTTTCCAGTACCTGAAAAGTAGCGAAATTTTTGAATGACGTATAGATTCATTTTGATTTTAAGTGAAGTAAACTTATTTTGATGTATTTATCTGAGTTAATTTAAATGCTTTAAAATTGGGAAAGTTTTAATATTTTGCGCATTTTTATCGAATTAAAACATATTAGTAGATATCAATATTTTATTTTTTTGTCAAATTTATTTGTTTGTTACTTTTTTTCTAAAATTGCTTATTTTAATTTAACAGTTAAGAAGTTCGCATTCGTTATGTACTGTTAAAGGATACGTTGATTACATTTCATAGAACTTTGCTATGAAGTCTAATAACCGCAATGAGCATTGAATTAAAAGTAAAAGTTTAATTAATACCTTTAATATTCGAAAAAATGCTTGATTCCAATGCAATGGCAAAAATACTTCAATTTAAGTTCAATATAATTAGAGATAGGAAACTATTGGTTACTTTGCCACCTTAAGAAGACATCAATAACTTTTAATCCTAATAAGGTAGTAAATGTCATTATCTAAAGCTTCGTTTTTAACAAATTATATAAACCTTTAATTTCAATGAAAATATGGGGGGGGGGCGGTTCTCAATGAAATTAATACAAGGCCACTGAAAAAATCTTGCCATAAGCTTGCATGATTATGATTCATCAAACTTATAACCAAGAGCCTTATTTTTTACCAAAGCAGCTACAGTAGGCTTCAATGATTTAGTTTAGTTTTACATCGAAAATAAATCTGTAACTGAAATTGTTTTGCCATTACTGAATTTGTACGTCAAAAGAGGTCAGATTTCTTACAAAATGTGAGTTTCTATCATAGTAACAGAATTTTAAATGGCGAAGACATCACAACTTACTTTTCATAGAAGGTAAGAGTGCGGTTTGAAACAATTATAAATTTACAACTTTCTGATTTCAAAGTGTTGCATGGCCATTTGACAAACTGAGAACCATCCCTTATGAAACGGATGAAACATAAGAAGTCAAACTTGCAGTAACTGCTTAAGCACTTAAGGAAATAACTCATAATCGTTCTCATTTTGATTTGGCCCAGATCTGTTTCTTGTCATGTTTTAAGTGAGATTTCTTTACTTTCCCGGATTTATCATTTCCTGTGAGCAGCTTTGGTAATTTCAAAACAGGAAACACAGAGCATCACGGCCCATCAAGTTTAGATGCTTTCAAGCACAACTAGCATATAAAAACTTACGTGTCTAAACAAGCTTAAGGATAAATGTGCGAAAAAGTATCCGGTCCTTGTTTTTTCAAGGCGGCTTCATTTCCAAGAAGATAAAACTGGGAGATGATTTGTTGCAAAAGGAATTTCCAGTGATGAATTCCCAGCGCACTCTTAAGTAAAGACGTGTTCTGCAGACGATATTTGGTGCGTTGTTTATCTTTCCAGAATTGATTGACTCGGTAGAAGTTGAGTTATTTCTTTGCTTTTTTTTATTTTCTGACTTGGCTAAACATCTTGTTTCCAGTTACGTATTGCTGGTTTCTTTACATAGAGCAAAATAAATTTTAATCGGATATGTTAGAGTTTTTTCGGATGCAGAAGGAATTTTGAATAGCTGCTAAAAACGATCACACCATCCTTTTTGTTCCTTTGAAAAAGTCAAGTAATTTTGGATCTTAAGTATCGAAATACAAGTGTAGCATCAGAGATAATTTTACGCTTCCACAAGCGTAATCAAAAATCAGAAATACGCTTCAAACATTTTGTGAAGACTATTTTCACGCTTGGTATCTTGTATAAAAGTTGAGTGTCTTGTAAAAGGAAAAGCAAAATACGCAATTGGAATTCTTTAAATATTACATTTAAATGACAAAGATTCTAAAAGTTAAAAATCAAAATAAAACGCTTGTCAGCATTCACTGCCATCATCAATTTCAAAATTACCAGGGAACGATACAAATAGTGTAATAATAATAAACATTGAAATATGTATTTATTGAATGTGCATATTGATGCATTTTTGACACAAAAATATTTACCCTTGTGCTCTCGTTATCAATATATATAGTCTTAAAGCGTGCCAAAGCTTTAAGAAAAGCGCGAAATATAAAAAACTGGCGGGAAATTGAACGTACCTCAAAATTCCACCTGCTGCTGGCTGGACAGCCATCTGTAAAACGTGTAAAAGATATCTTCCATTACTCAACGAAACTCGCTAAATTTGACATTCTTCTTAAAATTTCAACAGCTTTAAGATCTCATATTTTACTTATGGGAACGAGAAAGCAAATAATTTGCATCCCGAAACATGACTTACTATGCTCTTTTGATTGTTATATTTTTATTCTTCATTTTTTCACTATCAGCTGATTTCTTCGTTGGAAATATGAAATCCTACCATTACAACATCCTACCAGCAAATGTAATTCCTTGTCTGCTACCAAAGAAAGGAAAAAATGCAAATTGACTGATGGATGACTAAAATGGATGACTCCATGATGTATTCCTGGAAACAATCGTGTCCTCATGCAATGTACCGCCAAATCGATTATTCCATTCAAGGACTGCAGTTTCGCGCTTATTAGCACTCGTCAGCCTGGAATAGAATTAACCGAGCCGAGGCAGAACTCCTCTTATAAAAGCAAAGAGAGCAAAAAAACTGGTAGATAATATGAAATTAGAACATCTACCAGTTTTTTATCTCTCTTTGCTTCTATAAGATGATTTCTGCCTCCGGCTCGGTTAATCCTATTCCAGGCTAACAAGTGCCAATAAGCACGAAACTGCAGTCCTTGATTTTAATAACCAAGTTGGCGGTACATTGCATATTTCTGCCTTAGCGCTGGCATTGGGGTGGTGACTTACTACTTTATACTAGTCCCTAGTAGCATCATCCCATCGGCCGATGATCGGCCATTCATCGAAACCCGATGAAATTCTCATCGGCCGATGATCCAATATGTCTCATCGGCCAAACAAAATCCGAGCAGCAAACTTCGATGAGTTTTGCTTGAAATACGATGAGATTTGGAGCAATTTATGAGCAGAACAGTCCCGTGCCCATGAATTTCATCGGGAAACTTGATCGGAAGGATATCGTTTTCCGATGGAATATAGCTTGGCTTATTTTCATCGGGAAAGTTGATCGGAAGCATATCGCTTTCCGATGAAAAATAGCTCATCGAAACCGTGCTCGGATACTGATCGGAACGATGTCATCGTGCGTTACAGGATCAGTTTACGAGGAGTTCGATGATCGGCCGAGCAAAATCCAATGAGTTGATGCTACTTGGGGCGTCTTCATCTTACATTCCTAGCTTTAATCACGAGCACTTTATGAACGCAATGAATTGGGCTCAAAGGACCTAAATTATTAATTAAAAAATGCTATAACAGTTATGTAAACTATGTATTTTCTTCTTCTAGGAGGCAAACCACAACAGATATTCGCCATAGAGCCAGCGGACCGGACGGCTATTGTCGGCAGGGCCGCTGTGCTTCCGTGTAGGGTACTCAACAAAGTTGGCACATTGCAGTGGACGCGGAATGGCTTCGGCCTCGGATCCGACCGGGAGCTACGGGGCTTCCCGCGTTACACCATGGTTGGAAGCGATGACGAAGGTAAGAATACTTCTGAAATTACAAACGGGCAATTCCACAGTAACAAACGTATGAGTTTTTTACAAAACAGCGTACAAAGACTAGATTTATGCTATGTTCTTTTTTTATTGCACGGTATTAATGAAGAATATGGTCTTCACTACCGTATAATTCAGTTAAATTTTGAATATTTCCAGAAAAAATATTAAAAGATCAGCTTTATCTCCCGAACGGACGTATCTCGTAAGATACGTCAGTTAAGGACCCAAAATACCATCATATCAATAATGTTTCTGGAAATCTTAAAATTTAGCCGTATTTTACAGTAGTAGAGTCTGTGTTCTTCAAAAATTCATACAAAGAAACAAGGACCTAACCTATTTGGAGTCTCTGTAACTTATTTCGTGCAGCAATTGATTTTTTTTTTTTTTTTTTTTTTTTTCAAAATGGAATTGCCCACATATATGTCGTGATATTGAAGTTGAAAAGTCTCTATCCAATCTGAATCTCTGAGAAAAAAATTGAACAAGAGGTCTTTCTGTTGGAAGGGATTTTCGTTGCCCTTTGATATATTGGAGAGAGAAGTACACATAATGCAAACTTGGAAATTAAATGTGCTTACATGCTCAATATTGAATTGAATGGGGGCGCTCCCGTAAGAACGCAAACACTGCGACCACAAGTTAATGTACTGTTACATGCTCAATATTACAGTGAATAAATGTTGAAAATAGCGCAATATTTTTTACTGTTTTAAAAATTTAATTTCTATTAAAAACTCTTATACGAATTTTTCTTTTTTACGAATTAATTTATAGTCCACGAGCAGGGGGGCTTTACATACATCAAAGTTATTAATTTAATGAATTAATTAATTTAATTCGAATAATGTTCAATATTTTTGTTTACAGACCTGATGATTATGATTTCGCTCCCTTTACAACAGCGACAAAAAAAAATCGTCACAGAAATTTAACACACGTCATTTGTTTTACATAATTTGTTTGTCACACCTTCATGTTTATAAGTTTATTTCTGATTTCTGCAAAAGGACTAAATCTCACAACTTACAAAATCGTTTTGTACGAACTTTGATTTTTGAAAATTCTACTTCATTGAAATTTGTAGTCGTATATATTTTCCCCTCAGCTCCAAAAAAGTTTAAATTACACCCAGCAAGCACTCTTCATAGAAAAAATAATTCAAAATACTTTCTTCGAAAATATTATTCTATCCTTTCCACCACACACGGATCCGTTCACTTCACTTAGTGATAAAAAAATCGTCTGTCTAGTGTTAGGGAATAACGCGTTAGAACAGTTTTCACTTGATCTGCAACAGATCTTTTTTCTACCATGTTTTTATTTGGCGGGTTATGTTCCGTGTCTTTCGCCTGTCGTCGTGACTGATAATTCCTTCTGTGAGACACCTGCTACATTGACCTTATCACACGACGAATAACATGATATTTGTGACTTATCGCAAAAGCTTAACTAGAATTGGAAGTTTAGTGACAGAAAAATGGATTACTTGTTAAAGAAAGTTTTTTTTTTTCTGTAAGAAGCACGAGAAAAGGATTTTTTTCTCAAAATGAACTGCTTTAGTATCGAGAATACATAAGGCAGAATTTACCTAATTTTTCAAAGATCGCTTGGAAGGAAAATACCGTTTCTATTAATCCATTAAATGGATAAATGCATTGGTTACGTAATATATATTGGTTACGTAAGAGAGTTAATAATTAAGTATTTTAAATGATGGTAGATGGCGGAATGGATGAATGAATAGTTAATTTAATCAGAACAAATAAAACGTGTATTCATTGAAAAAAAAATTAAATGGATGAAGCTTTTGAAAAGATATGGACGTATAAGCCGTAAGAGCAAACCAGTGTAAGTCAATGAAACAAGATTTTAAATAACTGAATGGTTTAATTGAAATGTTATACTCAACAAAATGCTTCTCAAATCTATTTCTCACTGCACAATAGCAAAACAAACATACGCTAAACTTACACAACTCGCGCATGAAGTATTATTGATGTTAAAACTAATATCTCATGGTGTAAGTACAAATTACAAAAAAAAATTGACCTGCCACACCTCTGATATATGTCAAACAAATGCTAAAAGAAGTTCAAGAAGATAGTTAAACACATGAGACAGGTAGCTAAAATTGGTAGATAAATAAAAGAATAAGAGTATATTTAAGTCAAAAGGCAAGTAAATGTACTGAACAGTAAAAACAACTGTAATATTGTCAGCAGAAGTTTCAGTTTAAAACGGTACAATACAACGTAATAAACTGTAAAACTAGCAATTTTACAGCTTATTACTTTAAACTAGTAATTTTACAGCTTATTACTTTAAACTAGTAATTTTACAGCTTATTACTTTAAACTAGTAATTTTACAGCTTATTACTTTAAACTAGCAATTTTTCTGTTTACAACTGCAAAATTAGCAATTTTTCCAGTTTATTCCTGTAAAATTACTATAAAATTAGCTGTATTATATTGTAAAAACAACCATCATTTTTCACAGTGCACTTTTAGTGCTGGTACTAAAAATTTACCTGTCTTAAATGTCGCAAAAGTCAAACATTCCCGCACCATATCCTGGACTGAAAGGCATACTAACCAGTCCCATTACAGCATACAGAAACCAAAGTTCTGTACCTCAGAACCAGACTAACACGTAAGTCCATTTTCGTCATTTTTCGGTAGAGGGGAAAAACGATTGTCGAATACATCGTTTTTCCCCTCTACTGAAAAATGACGAAAATGGACTTACGTTAGTCTGGTTCTGAGGTACAGAGTTGTGCCTTTAGTTTGGCCTCAAAAGTCTGGCGCGAACCACATTCGAGTGCTGGTAGCCAAAAAATGTAGGTCCGCTAAACGTGAATGAACAAATTGACAATGTACTTTTGGCTGAGAGTTACTAATTTATTATTTTCTATTTAATTTGTTTGTGTATATGATTTTATTTTCTCAACGCTTTTTAACAATGGGGCTTATTTTGGCTCTGTTAAAGCATTAGTACTAAGTTAATAAATAAGAGCTGAAGCAGAAATTTTATTTTTATACTTTACTTTCTCAAAGTTAAATTGTGCAGTTGAGCGGATCATTTTTAGAGCCTGCTCTTCACATCTTAATGTTGTTGAAGTCTATTCTGACATCGGAAAATATTTTCAAGATGTCTTTTATGAAATGAATAACACCTAAAACAAAAGTGCTTGAGACCCTTTTCTTCTCTTTTGCAGGAGCAAATAAATCATCCAACACATTTTTACGACCATTCAACAAAAAATGTCCCTAATAACTGGAGAAACAAATATAAAAGGTTTCTTTCTAATGCATACATTGAACTAGCGATATTTCACGTAAAAATGAGTTGAAATACGTTGTAAGGAGATTATATTTTACGGAAAAAAATCTATTCTTAGAAAAGGCGTAAAAAGTGGATATATTTATACAATTCTTTCGTTTCCAATAGCAATAAACTTCATTTTTAAGAAACGGTAAAATAAAAGAACGCTATTTATACTATTTTGTCGAGGTCAGAATTTTGGCAGATTAAATCCCTCAAATACGTCATAGAGACAATTAAATTTGACACAATGGGCTATAAATATGAGAAAACGCCACCCGGTTTTCTAGTTTCAAAAGGCGATCGTAATGTTTGTGAGAAATACGGGGAGCTTTTTTTTATTACATTTTCTTTATTAAATTATTTTTTACATTAAATTATCGCAGTGATTTATTTTTGAAGCTACTGTACTCGATTCGTTTTATGAACGATCGTTTCTTAAATATAATGATCTTGAGAAAATCATTTCGTGTTGCCATTCAGGGTTTTTTAATTTATAAAGAAGGTTTTTTATTATTATTGCGCACGAAATACAGCTATTATATAAATTATTCTTTTCGTAAATTCTGTGAATAGGAATTCTAATTTGTTTCTGTATGGAAATCAGAAGCTGAAATTATAAAACAATTTAATATGCAAAAAATTGAGTGCAAATTAGTAAAAGAAAGTATAAATGCGAAACATTTACCAGTTGACCTACAAATGTCATAGTACAAAATATTGTAGCAAGAAGAAAAAGTCTTAAATATGTCTTGTAGATCACAGTACTTTTGTCTCTTCCCATTTTCCTCTTTCATATTGTCAGTTTCTTGTTTTGAGATTACAATACATTACATAGGTGTTATTGTTCTCTTGAGTTTAAACTTCGTTAATTCATTCATGTCCATCAACAATACTTAGGATAACAAATAATAATGGTAAAGTATATTAATTGTATGTTTGCAATGATTATACTCTTATGTGTATTTTTGTGACTATTTTGGAGCTGTTTAACACAATCAAATTCTTTCATCAACAGGTGATTACTCCCTCCAAATAGGAAGCGTGACTTTGGAAGATGACGCCGAATTCCAGTGCCAAGTGGGAGCAGTCGATGGCGTCAAGGGCATACGCTCCAGAAATGCTGCCTTCACTGTATACGGTAGGTGATCTGTATTTATAATTCAAAGAACCAGTGAGATTTATGAAGTTGAATAGTGGAGGTGATACCACAAGTTATGGTAAATTATTATTAGTGATATCCAAAAAGATGAGTACAACACACATATGTCAGTTTTTTCTTTTCATTTTTTTTTCTTTGACTTTTAATGAGAAGTCTCTTCTAATTGTAAAATTCAGGAATGCAAATTGCATAACGGAGAAATAAGTTGTAATAATTTATAAAAACTTCCAATATTTTGCATTTGCTTGTACTCTTCATAGTTTTCCAATAAAATGTCCTTCAACGATTCAGGATATTATTACGAAATTTTAATTTTTTTTGAATAAATTAAAACTTAATTTCAAACTAATTTGATATATCAGCCAAAACAAAAGTGTTCTGTTATGAAATTTTAAGCTTCGTAAATTCCCTTTCCCTGCTTCAACAATAATAAGAGAAGGTACTTAAGTTAAAAATTTATGTGGCTTTTTATTGCTGCATTTTTTTCCACTTTAGCTTTTAACTCATAAATATCCAGAAAAAAGAGTAAAGAGATTAATGTTTAGTGCTACTAAACATTTGTGGCAATACGAAATAATTTCCAAGCTGGATAAAAAAAAAACGTTTTCATGGGACTCCTGAGGCAATAAGAAAAATGTAATAGCTTAAAACCCAATATATGCGCTTTTGAACATTAAAAAAGTAAGACATACTCATATTTCATAACACATTAACGTTCCAATGGAATCATGGTTTATTCAGTTTGTTGACATTGTATTTTGTTGTTGCTTAAACTCAGTAAACCCTGAAAAAATGAGATCTTTTCTAATTTTAAAAATTATTTTAGATATGCAGTTTATCTGGGTATATAATCTTTGTAATGAAGTTCTTTTTTCTCAACATAAAAGTAACCAGAATAATTTCGGATCAATCAGCATAACAGTATGTCAGTTAACGAAGAATGCATCTTCATAACATAATGTATTTCTAATTCCGTTGTTTAGCAAACAGGTTAACATAAATGCATAAAACATACATTTTCATCAAATGAATGATCCAAAATCATGTAGTTATATAACTTTCGTCGACATATATTTTCATAGACACATTCGTTTGACTGACAGATCCCTTTCTCGGTACTTACGATCTTCGATCAAATAAGTTAATTGGCTGGTACGATTGGCAGGTTAATCATTTGGTCAATTAGTACATTGTACGGACAATTAATTGAAACGAAACCCCAAAAGTGAGTCTCATGAAATTCTTTTTTTGTCTATGTGTTCGGTTAGCAAAATGATATCCAAAGAAAAATACGATTGTATTGTAGGTCAAATGCACATGCACATTCTTGGAAAAGCATATCGCACAGGGAAATAAACTGTTGATAAAACATTGCTAACGGGCAAAGAATCAGCAGATCCAACATGCTTCTGCCATAAAAGTTCTAAAGTTCTAATGGTCAACATTTACATCAGGCATATAATTTGTTCACAATATTTACCTGACACAAAATTCAACCCGACGGTCAAAACAACCTTAATGATAAAAAGCAACCGAAGTAGTTTTCGCATTGACTAACTTTTAACGGCGAGTATTATATAAAATGTAGATTATATAAACGTCAACTTTCTTATGAACAATAATCGTGAGAAAAATAAGAAATAATGAGTTTATTCAGCCTACATATATAAAGTGTTGAATGTATATCACCTCCTAATAAAAGTTTTTATTATTATTTAATTTAAAAAGAAAGTTTCAAAAAAATATGAATCAACTACGAAAACTTTTTTCTCCGGGTTGATGCACCTAAAAATACCCCTTCATTGAAACAAAACGCAAAATCATCATCTAGCTCTAAAACTCCCAAAAAAAATTTCCTCAGTACTCCCATTAATGAAAACATCATTAAACGTCGGTCATTTTCCCATCCACAAATACTCCCTCGATTGCACCAACTATCAAGCACAAATACCCCAACAATCTTTTTTTTCTAAACATTCATCAAATAACTTCTATCTAACGGTTCCGGCAACACGGTTGCGGTCCGGCAAAGTCCATCCATCTCGAACTGCAGTGAAAGATGATCCGGCACTGGTGGTTTACGCCGATTAAAGTGGTGGACCGTCGCTTATGCTCCAGTGGCATAAACGCTGTTTGGATTTATAAATGAGAAAGTATTTCGATTTATACGGTATTCAGAGAGCTTTTTCGATGCTGGGGGAGGCCAAGGATGAGGGACTGGGCGTGAAAAGTTCTACCCCTTATCTTCCCTGACCAGCCGGAACGGGCTTTTCGTTGCCATTAATGGTGGATGTTTTGAATGGAGGGTTGCTGTGTTTGGCGATGAATCGCTACGCGGAATTAGTGGATGTGGGATAAAAGCAGGAATTATAACTCTTTTCAGCAGAGAAGAACATAATTTACGCAGCAATGTATTGATGTTAGTTGAGTTCATGATGTTTTTCCAGTTCTTAGTTGCATCACAGTAACGGATTTGAACATAGTACTTCATTTAAATTTTGCCTTTCGATGTAATTTTTGATTTTCTTTCTGTGATTTCATCAGAACACTACTTTATATTTTCAATTGAAATTTAAATATCACTAAACAGACAAAAAATATCACTCTTTTTTCTGCTTAATCCTATGAATTACTCAAGATATAGCGGAGAAGTATCAAAATGTGGCTTATCCATGCGTAGTATTTCAACCCTCCTATCTCCCCATTACATATACAGATGAATATTTGTGAGAAATTATACTTTTAGAATGTTACTTGGGATTGTAAGAACAGAAAGATACACTTAGAGATATATGTAAGAAGCCAAAGTAGTATTCGTTATGTAGCGGTAAGATTAAAACTCTTAAAATTGTTGTTGATCTGTTCTACTGCTTGACAATAGGTGAATCTCAATAGTTGCTATAAGACTAGCACCAAGAAATAAAAAAACGCTTATTAGGATAAAAAGGATCAAGTCCATGAAGATAGGGTTGTGCAATTCATCATGTAGCATTCATCCTGTCTACAACATAAGACAGATCAACTCTGAGAAAAGCCTCCATTCTATATTGCAATTTATGTTTGTAATAACAGTCGCAAACTTTAATAAGAGTCATAATGGAGGAAAGTAATTGCTAAAACTAAAATGAGACTCCATCACCATACCCCAGTCAGTACCAAGAGGAAGAACTTCATGGCTGGACTAGTATCTCTGTGGTGTCAGATGTCTTAGAAAGTGTCCTCAGGCATCAAGGTCTGATAATTTAAAGATTTTCAAAGGAACTTATTTGCAGAGACGGTAGGCTTTCTTTCAATAGCTTTCAATAGTTATTTTTTACCCCGTTATAACATAAAAAGAAAACTAATATTACTTGTTGAAAACTAATTCTACTTGTTGAAAACTAATACTACTTCAGGAGAAAAAATTTGCGGTGCCTTGAAGTTTGCTGTAATGGGATTTCGTGGTAATAAAAGTAATGACTGCTTTATAAGCGTCAACTAAAATTGCTTGGATTGAATTTAATGTACGTGAAATAGCCAAAATTGGCGACACATCCGAAAATATTCGTTCTCCTCCCGGCAACCCTTTCTTGCAGCTCAGCATCTCGGAAATAATCCCTAAACTCATGAACTCTTTTCCCTCACTTCTTTATTGTTCTTTGTACAAAGGGTTTGGTCTTCCCCACCAACTATTAAGTTTCTCCCCTCCCATTTCCCTTTGTCCTGCCAACAATGGTCAGGGGGTAAAAGTTTTTACCCGGCTCATCTAAATGTTGCTTGCTCCCATTGTGAACGATTCTGCTTCCATTTTTGGAACTGAAAGCGTGTGGATCTGTGTGCTTTGAATCAGATAGATTTTAATTACTTTCAAGCTGCAATTTTCGGTGCTCGGATTTTTTTTCTGCTTAATGCATGTTCAGTTATTTGATTATGAATTATCTATCCAGAAATAAGTATATATGTCTCATAAACCCAGCAGTTCTTCAATGAGCCATACTGGAAAATTTGAGCTAAACAAATGAAAAAAAAAGAAAGAGAAAAGTTAAACTTTGATTTTTAACAAGACATTTTACATCATTAGATGCGTGTTTTTATTCCAACGCATTGGTGACAATGACTGATATTTAATATTAATTTTCCTATAGTCCATTCAAAAATTACTTGAGTAAAAAAATAGCTACATGCATATTGCTTTGGGACGTTCTTCTACTAATGTTACGTCATAGTAATAAATACTAATTAATAGAGAACGAAGTTAACGCGACACATTATCATTAATATAGTTAGCATTTGTTTATATGTATTGTCTAGTCTTATAACAAAAAATGAAGGAATTTTCGTTTGTTGAAATGTGAAGTTACTGCAGACAATGCATTCGGTAATTTGATGCATGGTTTTTGGTGATTTGATGTAAATGTTTAATGATTGCTTTTACAATTCCCACTGTTTTATCACTTATCGTTTTGCAACGTATCATCATATGTGCTTACTAAGAACGATCCTGGCATACTTGCTAATTTATTCACTTTCTTAGTTCAATGGAGCCTACTTTCTTTCTGAAAGGAAAAGCTGCATATTTATAAGAGTTTAATCAAATTCGGAAAAACTGAACAATTTCTCAATAAATATAAAGTGAAAAGCTCAACATGAAAATGTGTCCTATACATGCTTTTTACGTTCTAAAATATTTTTCATATCTGTCAGAAACAAATAACTGGTTTGTAATAAGTAATGGAGCTTAAACTGGAGCACAACTTATTGGATCATAGGCAGTCCTTTAAGTGAGGAATGATTCATCTGCCGTTCCAGATTTCGCTTCTTTTTTCTTCCTTTTTGAGGGTGTATGTATATATACCAGACCCTCAAAAGTGCACCGGAACATTTTCTGTGATTTTTCGCAATGAAATGTCGCCTTCAAGTGACAGACGCTTTTGTCCCCCCGCCCATTTTTCGCTTCTTGACAAATGGCACGGTGGGACAAATGGTCCGTGACGACCGCAGAATAGACCCTTTTTTCGAACTATATTTTTTCCCAGCTCTCGTGAAAAGGGTGGGTCTGTTTCCGAATAGCAGTGGGGAGCTTGGATCAATTCATCTGAAATGTCAGCTAGTGGGAGAAACATTAGTAGGTAGCACTTGTCAAAACGTGGGAGGAAGGACCAGAATACGGACGGGGAATCGGAGGAGATTCTGTTCCATGCGATTACCTGTCTCATACGTGCGGGGGAGGGGTGGAGGGCCTTTCCGAAATCGTTCCTTACTGCGAAATAGTTCTTGAAGTTTTATTGTTTAAGTTGATTTCGGGTTTTTTATCTACCATTATAACCACTTCGGGAAGATGAAGGAGAAAATGGTAGCATTCGACTAATATCTTTGTACTCACTACCTCCTTTACTGCCATAACATTGGTTATTACAATTACTAGCTGCCAGGGCAGCTAGATTAGCTTCCTGCGGCATGCTGATGCATAACGTCCCCCCTCTCTAACTTTTACCTCATTCTGAAATTATATTATTTGATAAAATTTAATGTTCATTCGATTTCAAGACATACCACGCACGTGGCCCGGCGTTGCACGGGCACTTCGTGCCCTGAAAGTAGTGAGAAAAAAATTTAAAGAAACTACTCCCCGCCAAGGCGGCTCGCTTACAGGCGCTTCACGCCTTTACTTTTTTCCTATATAAAAAAATCATTCGAATTATTGAGATGCTTCACGCCTTCAAGATGGTGAGGAAAGTTTCAGTAAGTTCAGGTCGCTCAAAGAAAAAAAGCAGACATAGATACTCAGTTTTTAATATAAGTAGATGGCTCTTCAACAAATAAATGTTTCAAAATATTACCAGTAGCTAGCGATAAAAATTCTACGTAAGTGGTCCGCTTATGAGTTTCGTGTTTGATTTAGTTAAGCCTTCATTCAAAATTCTCATTATCATTGTTATCACCGTTTCATAGCAACGACGGTTTGCAAGAATGGATTTCATATTTAATCATTTATTAGGCTTAATCGCTTTAAATTTGACTACTTATTAATTGATATCTTCGCTAATTAAAATCGTATAATTATATCAATTGAAACTAAAGAAGCTTGAAAAATTACCTATCTATCGGTACCTGGTTCGACTTTCAGTTCATTGGCGTTCAGGAGAAAGAAGCGTGACATAGAAAGATAGAAAGATAGTTAGAAAGAAAGATAGTTAGAAAGAAAGATAGTGAGAAAGATACTCAGTTTTTAATATAAGTAGACTAGCTGCCAGGGCAGCTAGATTAGCTTCCTGCGGCATGTTGATGCATAACGTCTCCCCTCTCTAACTTTTACCTCATTCTGAAGTTATATTATTTGATATAATTTAATGTTCATTCGATTTCAAGACATACCACGCACGTGGCCCGGCGTTGCACGGGCACTTCGTGCCCTGAAAGTTGTGAGAAAAAAATTTAAAGAAACTACTCCCCGCCAAGGCGGCTCGCTTACAGGCGCTTCACGTCTTTACTTTTTTCCTATATAAAAAAATCATTCGAATTATTGAGATGCTTCACGCCTTCAAGATGGTGAGGAAAGTTTCAGTAAGTTCAGCTCGCTCAAAGGAAAAAAGCAGGCATAGATACTCAGTTTTTAATATAAGTAGATGGCTCTTCAACAAATAAATGTTTCAAAATATTACCAGTAGCTAGCGATAAAAATTCTACGTAAGTGGCCCGCTTATGAGTTTCGTGTTTGATTTAGTTAAGCCTTCATTCAAAATTCTCATTATCATTTTTATTAACTGTTTCATGGCAAACACGTTTTGCAATGCAAGAATGGATTTCATATTTAATCATTTATTAGGCTTAATCGCTTTAAACTTGACTACTTATTAATTGATATCTTCGCTAATTAAAATCGTATAATTATATCAATAGAAACTAATGAAGCTTGAAAAATTACCTATCTATCGGTACCTGGTTCGACTTTCAGGTCATTGGCGTTCAGGAGAAAGAAGCGTGACATAGAAAGATAGAAAGATAGTTAGAAAGATAGTTAGAAAGAAAGATAGTTAGAAAGATACTCAGTTTTTAATATAAGTAGATATTCTATCTTTATATTTTATCTGGAAAGTAAAGAGCACTAAGTTACAAACATCAGGTTTGCTAGTAGATGGGAGTTTAGCAGATTTGAGCTCAAAGTAGTGGTTCTCTACGTTGTCACTACTCAGAACTATTCTTCCGAATATTAAAGGGACCACACACAATGAAAAATATATTTTCACAACAATTATGTTATGTGAAATGAGACAAACACAAAAGTTTTCTTTAATAAATTTAGTTGCTACTGTAAAAATGATATAGATTAATTTTCAGTAGGTGTTCATTGACCACATGAGAATTACTCGCAGACCAATAGTGGTCCTCGGATCACTGGTAGAGAATTACTGGTTTAAAGTTTTTGTTTCGTGTCGATTTGCATCACTGGATTCACATTTATGAGCTTATGAAGTGAAAATTTGTTTATAAATATCTTAGTGCACTATATTTCTGAATAGAGAATAAAAAGTTGAGTAAGATTATTGCTCAATCCCAATTTTAATAAAAATTTTCCCAAAACAGATTGAAACAAATCTCACAAAACAGCATTAGTTTCATCTTTGTATTTTAAAACTGCCGAAGACAGTATTGAAAACGAAATAAAAATTGAACTTAAAGATTCATTTAGTTTTACTGCATTGACCAGAATATTAGGAAAAATATTCAAAAAACAATTTTAAAAAGAATTAAACGAGTAACAGTGTAATTTCATTGGGTTATTTATTGTTTTATAACGGAAAACATTGCCAACAGCTAAAGGCAGTGTTCGGGAAAAGGAAACATTAGTACTTTAGTTTCATATACGTATAAAGCAATTAATACCTTCATTTGTACCTTCAGAAACCATTGACAGACTTTGGAAACATATCAAACAAATATTAGAAATTCTCAGTTTCGCTAACAGCATTGTTTCTTTTATTTCGTTGTCCAGAAAATATTAACGAAATTCAAAAATAACCACATGCAAAAACTATAAAGTGAAATTTTCATCCCCTAACATCATTAGATTCTTTTCTATATCCAGAAAATATTGACGACATTAAAAATGCCACATCTGATGATTCCCATCGCTTAAACCCGGCAGAAACTGCACTTCAGCTGCTTTATGAGTTTTC
Source organism: Uloborus plumipes (assembly GCA_038373865.1). NCBI lineage: Eukaryota > Metazoa > Arthropoda > Arachnida > Araneae > Uloboridae > Uloborus > Uloborus plumipes. Next base: position 117,808 of record JAXGGA010000660.1, read on the forward strand.
CAAGTATCATTTGAGCGAAGCATTTGAGATATGTAAAATTGTCCGGGGTCGTTTTATTTAGTGAATCGTTTTAAACCTTCTCGCATAAAATAACACTTGACATTTGGTGCAGCCTTCAAATGTGTCTATCTGAATTTCTGGTAGTTTATAGACCGTTGGATAGCGTCGTAGGCGTTTCAATGAATTTATTGAGTTCAAGAAAATGAGAATCTAACACATGAAATGTTTTCTGGAATCTGATATTTTAGGCTTTTGAGGTAAATTAATATATGTATGGTTTTAAATTTTATCCGAATTTAATTTATTTAAAAAATGCTGCTTTCTTTTATTGTGCACGTGATATGCTGTTTTTTTTTCCAGCTCCTTTAAAGTCTTTTTTTTTCCCGAAAAAAAAGCGTATTACTGTCATACTACTGTTTTTTTTTTTTTTTTTTCCTGTGAAGAAACTTAAATATTAAGTTACAAACTCGGTTGTTGCTTTTTATTTTGTTGTTCTAAAAGCAATTTTTTACAACCAATCAATAAAAATAAATACAAAAGGATTGTTTCGGAAACAAAACATGTTTTGAATTTTTCCTCCTCGATTGCATTTCAAATATTTATAATTTTTAAATTTTACGAATCTTAGTTAAAAAGAATTAAAATAAATAAAACAAAATACATCCAACAGTTCAACAAATTCACAACCTCCGATGTTATTATCTTTTTCCACATCGTTTGCGTTTCGAATAATCGCCGTTAATGGAGCAGCACGGTTCGAAATTCGAATATTTCGAAGGGGGACGGGGAGAGAAAGGAGGAACAGTAATTATATAACAATGCAATTTGCAGTTTACAGCATTGAAATCGAATTAGGCAGGGGTAGGTTAGCTATTCGAGTGTTAACTTAAAAAAAAAAAGAACTAAATTAAATGTTTAAGAAAAGCCGTAAGCTGAATTTCTCCTCACATATAGATCACGTTCGGAGAGTTTGGCGAAAGAAAGAAGCGCAGAAAGCACGCCAACTCGGTTATTTAAAATCCGTGGAGCGGATAATTAATACCGCATGTAAGATCACTTAAAGTTGAAAACAATTAAAAGTGGAAGCATTTTCGAAGAAAGGAGTTTTTTCTTTCTTTTTTTTAAAGTTTTTTTCTACATTCTTCTGTGTTCTTTCGGCTTAAAAATGAATAGAAAATTAGAAATGAGAGACTTGGCTGGAGAATGGGGGGAAAAAAACTCTCACAATGTAAGAATAATGAGAAAAAGTTATTATTAAGAAAATGTTTTTCCTGCGGTTGTAAATAATTCAATCATGAGGATGAAATTATGGAAGATCCTCATTATTCTGTCATTTCGATCATTGTGTTAACTTTTAATGTATCGAAAAAAAACTAATTTTTTTAATAAAAAACTAAATCCTAATAAATTGGTTTGAGATAGGTAAATGTACTTATGTATTTTCTGTTTCCATGTGTGTGTGTGCGTGCGCGCTCGTAACTATCTGTTTACTATTGCACAATGAGCGATTTGGACTGTGTTGTAAATAATCTGAAAATAAATATTTCTTTTGTTTTTAATCGTTATTTATTTTATTTATTGATTTTATTTTTTAATAATTTATTTTTTATTCCTTGTTTATTTATATATTTATAACTTTGTTATCCCGTTTTTATTTTTGGACTTTTATTTGTATTTTTTATTTGTAGATTTTTTTTCCTTCTTTTTTTTAATTAAATTCATTCAAAACCTCAGTATATTTTTAATGCAGACTTCTTTATTTCGAAACCATTTTTAAAAGCACATAAAAAAATGTCAGTACAGTTATGACTCACAAATTTAAATAACAGAAAAAAACTATATGCAAAATCTTATAGAACACTAAAATAACTCTCGTTAAAGCGAATTTAAATTGAATAATAAAGAGTTAAAAAAGAAAGTTGAGTTACTACTCGAAACCTTCCTTTTTTCTCATCCACAACTGTATTTTTTACGTAGGAATTACTCCGCATCTATACGAAAGCAATACTCCTTACTTTTTACACTCCGCGTCGTTTTTCTTCTTCTCTTCGCATTTTTTTAACTTTAGCTTGTCTTTTATTATTTAGTCAAACGTAACGAAGGAAAACATTTTTTCCCCAGTAAATGCATTCTCTTTTAATTGTCTTCAACATCAAGTATTCTTAAGTGCGGCATTAATTATTTGCTTCAAAAACTTTAAATAACCAATTCGCTGTACTTTCTGCCTCTTTTTTCTTCTGATTCTCTTATTGGGCCATTTTTGATTTCTTGATCTGCTAGAGTGAAACATTCATTTTTCTTTTTCTTTTTATATCTGCTATTTTTGGAAATTTACTCTTCAAGTATCAAGAAAACAATTTTTGAAAATTCTCATTTAAAAATTAAATTCAAACGTTGAGACATTAACATATTTGCTGTTTGATCAACAAGCTAATGAACTGATTCCATAAAAAAAGAGCAGCATCATAATAACCAGCATCAGAGAGCTGGTACTAAATGGGGCACACGCAACGCCTCCGCCATCTAAAGCTCCTAACTGTTTACCTCCAAACATAGTGCACCTTTACACTCTTGTATTCAGAGGACAAATCAGAAAAATTAAAAATTCCAAACACCATGGATTTAAGTGCAGGACTTGGTTCGGTAGCGACTATTGTCTGCTTAATTTACCATCCACAAGTTGCTAAATGGTTACAGATGTGGTCAAACATCCGTAGATGGAGGAAAATGAAAAAGCGTGACCCAGGCCGCACCATGTGGATGCCCCTACTATAACAACCGTATAAAAGAGGGATATAACTTTAAAATATTGATGGGTCCAATGCTCGAAAATCTACTTAAGTGCGTACAGTTACCAAAATTCGGATGCATGAGCTCAGAATAATTGTTAAATGGAACCAAGAGATGAACCTCTAGCCCTCATAAGTAACATTTGTCGAAAATCGATCTTATAGTGACAATGTAAATTAGAAATTAAATTACTTCGTAAAGTCACTTACATACAAGCTATAGACTTAAACTAAACCTAGAGCTACTCTATGTAAATAAACGATATCATAATTAATTTCACCCGATATTTGCAACATTGTAGATTTGTGATACCGGATTCTTTTATTTTCGCATAACTAAAACACTGATATTTCTTTAACTTATCATTATCCATTTCATTCCAGTTCCTCCCGAGCCACCGAAAATTGTGCAAGGCGATTTTCTTCGAACGACTGCTGGCATGACAGTAGAACTTACTTGCGAGTCACATGCTGGGAAACCTCCCGCCGAGGTAAGCTATTGAAGTATCTTTTTTTGTTTTGTGTTTTTCACTTTTCTTCTCCTTCATAAGTATACAAAGACTTTATACAATAAAAAATACATAAATATATTTCAGTAGTCCTTTTTATGTGGTATTAAAGAAATAATTGTTAGTCGGTTTTCATCTGGAACTATATCTAAGAATCCAAGAAATATTGCATACTTCAAAAAAACTTTCTACTCTAGTTTTCATGTCATTAGATTTTGAATACGTAATTTCAAATTTTGAAATAAATTTTAGCAGTTACAATAAGAACATTATTTTGTTTTATGTTTCTATAGTTTATTCAAGTGCAACCTAAAATATAAAAATATAGCTGATCCGTAAAAGATTCTAAACGAATTGGTTAAACGACTACATCAGCTTCGTTTCATTAAAATATAATTAACTAATATCGAGACTAGATAGAGGTATCAGCAAGGCATATTTTGCTGAAATTATAATTATTTTAAACTTTAATTGCTGCAGTTTCAGTACCGTAAAATGGGGTTAATCGGAACACTTTTCAGCTTTAATTGTAAAAAAAGCAGTTAAAAGATTTTTTTTAAATTTGATTTTTTGGGTAAAAACTTCGGTCTTGCTTTACTTTTGATACTCCAAGCAAAGACAAAACATTTAGAACAGTTATTATTCATATATATAGGAATTTAGGGGTGTTCCGAATCACCCCGCAGATAGGGGTCAATCGGAACACATGTTAAAATTTTTATTTTTTTCAATTTAACCTGTAATAGGTCTCACAAACATGAGTAATATTGATGGGGGAGAATAAGAACCGATAATTACTGTTAAATAAATGTATAATTTTAATACCAGTAAACGTTTATAGTTTGTCAAAATTCAAAATAATTTTGAACTTATAAAAAAATAAAATAATTTTAAGAAATGCTTTTGAATTAAAATACAAAGATTTAACATGAATGGAAGTCACTCATGTCGTCACAAATATGTACTTGTCCTTAAAACTAGCAATTGTGTTTTGGCTAAAGTTTTTTCATAGCATCTCCTGGGATGAACTCTGCCTTTTCTTTAGTTTCTTAAAATCTCTGAGTTTCGGGGATTGTCCTGAAAGATTTTTTCTCTTATTCATCACTGTCTGTGTGCTGGACTTTTACTACATAAAGTCTATGACTTTACCCCTCGTATTTTAAGTAAAAAGGAGTCTCCTGGAGAAAAAATCTTTTGAAATCTGCATTTTTTTGTCATTCTAAGATTTAGTTGCTCACGAGAAGGGATAAACAGAAATAAATCCTTGTCCTTGTCTAGATTAGAAGAATTGGGGTTAGAATCTTGATTTTTCAAACAGTTTCCTTCAAATAAGTTTGAATTGGAACAACAGAACTAAGTGTTCCGATTCACCCCGCAAATTTTTTCCCTATGGCATTGTTCCGAATTCTTCATTTTGATGACACAATTTATAAAAAATGTAAATTCTAATGTGGTATTCTGTTGTTCAGATACATGTATAATTAAAACATACCACTCTTGGTTTTCAAATGTAAGAAGGTTTGTTCTTGCATATGAAGTTTTGCAGTCTATGAAAATGTGATGTTTTTTAGCATTCCACGTGCAACCCTCCTTAGAAGCCAGTAGCGTTGCCAGATTGACAAAAGTAATTTTTTCCTACTTCCTATGATCTTACCTTTCTAAAAAAAAATTCATGGCGAAAAATACCCAATGTTATATTTATGAAGAATTTCTTTGCACGGTCGGGAAGTTTTGTTCCGATTGACCCCGCTGTTCCTGTACACCCCATTTTACGGTACTCAGAATTGCCAAGACATAATACCCTTTTTCTCCCTTTCAAATCCAGACTCTTAATTTTTTATCTTGGTTCTTTTACCTTGAATAATTGTAACATTTTTCATATTAATGCAATTTATCTATTACTCGAAAAGTGCTTCATCTCTAATGAAAGCGTATTTTCAAATGCTGTGAGCAAATGTCGATTCTTAGAACGCACGACACAGCATCCAAATCTTTTAAAGTTGTATTGGCAATAGTGAGAAATAGCTATAACTATCGATTTCTTTTTTACATGCATTTGTGTACATACAAATTTAAGGTACATATTTTTCTTTTAACTGTAAGAACCAGTTCTTTTCAACTGGAAAGAAACACATTTTTCTCATATCTGTGCAAATTAATTTTGTCGCTATCTTTCATCTCATCCAACGTTGCGAACGAAATGTTTTATATGTTGTGTGTGGGGGGGATAGGAGTTTTACTATAATTTGCTTCTTAAAAGATTTTTTTTCCCAAATATCAAGTAAAATTTCACCCCGTAAGAAAAGAAAAAGTAAAACAAATCATACCTCACAAAATAAGTTTCATGATACCTAAAGTTACTATTTTACACAATTTTTCAAGCCTTACCGGAATAAATTTGTGCATTGTTTGCTCCCCAAAACTTCTTGATAAATCAACAAAATCCACGCCTTTAAAAGAAAGGAAGAAAACGTGATTTTTTAAAACTTTTTCTATATTTATGAGACCTGATAAATTCTTTAACAGCCTGATATTTTCTCGTACCTTAACTTATTTTTAATTTGTTTCTCCTTGCTTGTGTATCGAGGCAAAAACAAACTCAGGCGACAGAACTAAAACCTCTTATTATGCGGAAGCAAAAAAAAAAAGCGACAATTTAAGCGTTCACTAATAAGTAATCTTTTTCGCTGGAGTTAAAAAAAAGAAATTATGTCCTTAATGGTGCAACACCGCTTTCAAGGAGTAAGCTGAAATGCACCTTGATTAGGGAACAAACAAAACGGTCAAAACGGGTGAGAAGAAGAAGTTTCAGGGGGAGGGAATCGTACTGATGCCACCTATCATTTGGAAATTCCCTGAATTATATCCCTTTTTTCTGTCAGGGATACCCTTTAAAAGCCCCTCAAATTAGTACGCCACGAGATACTCAAGCTGTTGTTTTGTAGCAAATTAGGGTTCCGGTGGGGCAAGTCGAGGGGTGGAGGGAATCTTCGAACATTCCAGATGGCGAAGGCTGCTCATTAGCGGGGAACGCTTTAACCAGAACGTCTGTCACCTTGGCTTAATTATTGCATCGTCGAGGGGGGAGGGGTGGAAAGGTGTCGGCTGTTTGTTGGGATATTCTTTTTCTCTCGGTATTAAAATGCCTCTACAAATGAGTTTAGTATTGATCCTGGAATCATTGGTGGATGAGATATTTTAGGTAACCTCAGTTTATACAGGTAACTTTTTTTCATTCTATGAAATTGGATATCTATTATAAACTTTGTTCAAATTTTTAGAACTTTAGACTATGATGAGAGTAATTTCAAATTAATAAAATGTGTGCAAACGATTCGTTTCATAGAGTTTGAAGTATATCTAAGTCACAGAGCGACGGAGTCAACCCCCCCCCCCTTCCACATACACACAAAGACATGTGTATATGGACGTATTTTTAAATTTATAACAGCATGCTTTAGTATTTATATCAACATTGCCATTCGTGTGTATGCGTGATGTGTTAAATACGTGAATGTAAATGTGCAGGAAAAATGAATACAATAAACTATGTAAGAAATAGATTTTAGTGGAATAATTTTAGACATCATAATTAATTTTATATACATAAATTCAAATCTTTATAGTTCTACAACTAGGCTAAGATTACCATAGAATGTAAAGAAAATTACAACGTAAAAAAGCAAAAATACGCAGGGATACTGCAGACACGTGTTTCGGGGTTGCAAGGAACGCCTTTTTCAACATTTATTCCACAAAGGTATTCTTTGTGCAATACAATAGTGTTTTATTATTCTATTCTTCATTAACATACTTCATTACCATAGTATTTTAATACACTTATCATTTTACGTAATGTAGAAATATTTTGGAGTGCCATAAATCTAATTTCAAAGAATTGTTAAGACTTAGCAGTAAACCTCAAAAAGTTTGCTACTGAATATTTATTACATGCATACAGTTTTCACCAATGTATAACAGTATTGAGTACATACGTTTGTCTAAATATTTTCCTGGAATATGTGAAGAACATGCTTTGATATTATTGCACTGGTGTTCATAATTATAAGGACAACAGAAAAAAACATGGAAATTTGCTTTTTAGAACATACAAATCTAATTGTCCTTATAAAAGTTTTCGCATATGTGAAAATTCAGATTTGATTCGATAAATACGAAATTCCTATATGTATTTCCAATGAAACTAATAAAAAAATTAGCTTACAATTCTAAAATCTGCATAACTTTCTCACACAATCTGACCAAGATGTAGTACTTTTTCCTTTGTCCTTATAATTTCGACCGCCAATGTGTTGTTGTTATTTGCTATTGTTAATACTATTACTGTGGCTTTGAAATTATCAGTTCCGTAATGTACTCTTGGGACCCTGCTCCAAATCAGCAGAAAACGCGACCGAAACCGAAGGCAGAAACCGAAAATCCGGGTACTTTCCATAGGAACACTATTTAATCCGTTTTACGTTTCTGCTTTGTTTTTCTGCTTTTCGTCAACGTGGAGCTTGTCCCTTATTATTAAAATAGCTTCAAAAATAATAATATCTACTCACACTCACATTTCATCTGCTACTTGCAAAATCCTCAGTCTTAAACGTATGACTTCTAGTAAAATAGTTTCCTTTTTTTAAGCAGAAAATTTGTGGTTATAGGTTTTTTTTTTCTGCCCAAACGACAATAGCGTAGCGTCTGTCCCCTTTGAAGAGCTTTAAGGAGGACCTAGTAATCATTCGATCGGAGCAAAAAAACAATCGAAAACAAACAAAATACTCTAGATCTTCAGAAATGCCGAAGAAGATTTTGTAGCCCACAATTTTCCTCCCCTAACTAAATGTCTTTTTCGTTCTCCCCCATTTTGCTCCCTCCGCCCTCTCAAAAAAAGGGATAAACGAAAAAAAGAAAATCCCCAATGTTGCCCTCAGTTTTGTTTTCTCATTCCACTTCTTTCCATCACTGTGTTCTTCCCGAGTAATTTCTTTCTTCCTTTCTCTAATGGGCCAATCCTGGAAGATACGGAAGGAAGGGGAAATTGGTGTTCGCCATTGGTGTTTGTAAATTTCGCAATGAAATCTTTTTTTGGGTTTTTTTCCCCTCCGTTATTTAGTTTGGTAGTTCCAGATTCCCCTATTTTTTCTCATCCTATTTTCTAGCATTTCGATTAATTTTGGCTGAATGGCAACGCTACTGAAAAAAGATGTTCCTAGATCAGACTTTGATTGACTTAAAATTTTCCATCAATTCAAATGGATATCGCAGGCACAAAACTGCAAAACAAAATAACTTTCAAAGTAAAGCTTTTTTTTTTCCTTTCTATTATCCTAAATACCCCGAATTTTATTCAGTATCTATTGTCGACAATAAAAATAAATATAAGGAGTTAAGTGATAAAATTTATTGCTACAATCAATGTTATGCAACATGTTATAGCTATATGTGCCTATATTTCTGAATAAAGTTTAACGGTTGTGGCATTTTTACATATGTATTAGCCCTTTATTCGTGGAATTTTAGACTTTGCTTTTAGTTTCTTGTTATACATTCGAATATGAGGAGACATGTATCACACATACACACAAAATCCAGGGTCCCCCTTACCTACTACTACGTGTGGTTTAACCTGTTGAATATGGCCCGAAAAGCACTTTTTTTTTTCTTAATCCAGACCAGGAAACCGATCAACCCCTGGTCTCGCACCCCCGAAGGTATTCATTTGGAATGCGAACTTGGAGGCACGGCCTGATTATGGCACAGGTCAACTAGGCCTGGGACTGGAGCCCCTTCTCCCTAAGGGGGCCCTAATTTTCTAAAAACTGATGCACAGCATTAAAGAATTATGTATTTTTAAGAGGAAATAATAATTTATAAATTGAAAAAAAAGAACTCTTTTAATACTTTCTTAGTATTTCTCTTATCTAGTTCATTTTATGCAAGCAAAAAATATTTCTTCCTTGAGAATTATCTATAAAACTCGTAAACTAAAATGGATATAAAAAGGCAGTATCCCCAAAAGGGGCTAGCATCGACATCGACACTGAAAAAGTTAAATATTATTTTTCGTTAACTTTAAAAGGTAAAAGGTAAAGGGGGGGGCTCTAAATTATTGTCGGCCATGGGCCTCACTTTTAGTTAGTCGGGATCTGCTTGATGGACTTTGTGACCACGAACATCAGTGTTGCCGTTTCTTCATTGATCATGACAATGCCTTACGACACACGTCTAATGTTTCCTATGTTTACAGCTGACGTGGCTTGACGGCGAGGGAAACGTAGTCTCCGAGGATGTAGAGTACACGACGCAGTTATTGAGCGACGGCAAAAGGGCAAACGCTGCCCTGAAATGGACTTTGACCCCTAGAAGAGAGCATGATGGGAAGACTTTCACCTGTAGGTCTGAAAATCCAGCTCTCAAACAACCCCTAACAGCAAGAATAAGCCTCGAAGTCAAATGTAAGTAAGATTTCTGCATTTTCGATAAAATATTATACTAGACAGCAACTTAACTTGACACTGAACGTCACTACGGGCGGAGCCGATAAGCGCTCACAAGCAGTCAGCGATATCCTCTAATTCACCAAGTAGGCTGTAACGTTTTATCTAGCTCGTTTTTCATAGGCTAACGTTACGCAAACGTCACGCTGACGTCACGATGTTTTTGTCAAGAAACGTTGCAGTGTAGTATACTATTATTATTATTATTTGTGCTTGTTCACTATTACTTTTCTTTTTTGGATATTTCTTTTACACGGTATGACAATTTTTTACGCATATATTTACATTGTATGCCAGGAATTTCAAACTTAAGCTTTTAATTTTGGTACATTATTATAAAAGGAATATTTATGTATCACAATATGAAGTATCAAATTTTCAAAAAATCTTTTATGCTTGAAAAATAATTATTTGTACGTGTTGCAACATGTGAAAATCGTTAGTTTTTTCATTACACATGAAGACATTTTAGAAAGTTGCACAATTAACTCAAAGTTAAAGACTGAGAATAAAGTTCCGGAATTTAGTCCAGAATCTTATGCTTTACATTATAAATTAAATTTCGCAAATAAAATTTAACAAATTAATATCGTTTTAAATTCAATAAATTATGATTAAATTTAATAAATAATATAATATAAATTTAATAAATAATAAAGTAGTGATTCAGATTCCGAAATCGAATCCAGATGATTTATCTGGAATTTTAATATTTTGAAACAATATTAAAATTCCTGCATTTTTCTTATAAAAGTCCATTACTTTAAAAATATATTGGTACAGTAGATATTACTTTAGTACATTAAATAGAAATCCATTTGAGAAAAGAAGTTATAAAGTAGCCAAACAACTTAATTACAGCGAATATTGAAAGTAAGTGTTGTGTAAGAAATTATAGTTTCTTAAGATTTCATTTTTAAGGTTTTATATATTTCTTCTAAAAACAAGTACATTTAATTATTTTTGTAAATTTAATCACTTGTACTTAGGAGTAGTGCTCTATTTTCCATAGTTATTCATTTCAAACCTGAGAAACATATAGTGTAAATTTCAGAAAATTTGTTTCAAACATGTTCGGATAGCTGATAATAATTACACGTATCAAGATATAACTATGACACAAAATTCAAAGTATTTACCCCAAACCTTTCGAAGCATCATAATTGTATTTATTCAGGATAACAAACATTGCAGCACGATCTTCATTCAGCTAATGTTAGAAATCTGAATAAATATTCGAAAATGATGATAATAAAGCCGTTATAATACTAGAGCCCCTACTACAATCCATCCACGTTAAATATTTGATTCCCGATTAACTGGCAAGTGTAAATAATTGAAAGATACCCTCCTCTAGTTTAATGTTCAAGCCGAATTGAGTTGCTAATGTCTGCTTTAATCTGGACATAATTCTGAGCGAGCCGTTGCTCTCCTACGCTGTTGAATCCGGGCATGTAATCTGCATGCTACTTATAAACATGGCGATCTGAGTTTCATGTGGTGTGGTTTGGGTACTGCTTGTAGGGAGAAAGAATTTTGAGTTTTTAAATATTAAATTTGGGGAAATGTTGGTGTTTGATTTCACCAACGAGATAAAGCATATAGTCCTAGATAAAACCACTTAATTTCTCACATGCAACACTAACTAGAATAGTTAGTGAACATTCATTTGAAATTGGCGAGATTTCATTAGACATTGCGATCTGAATTTTATGTGATGTGATTTTGGTGCTGCTTGCAGGGAGAAAGAATGTTGAGTTATTAAATGTTAAATAGGTAAATTATTAATATTTGATTGCACCAACAAGATGAAGCGTAAAATTCATAATGATAATCCCAGATAATACCACTAGATTTCTCACGTTTGACCTTAACTCGACTAGTTGGCGAACATTAATTTGAAATTGGCGAGATTTTGTTAGACATTGCGATCTGAGTTTTATGTGAAGTGGTCTTGGTGCTGCTTGCAAGATAAAGTAATGTTGAGTTTTTAAATAATAAATTTACGTAAATTGTTAGCATTTTATTGCATCAATAAGAAAAAGCATTGAACTTAAGAGTAATAACCCAAGGTTATACCACTTGATTTCTCACGTGTGACACTAACTATACTAGTTGGCGAACATTTCTTTTTCTTTGAAATTGCCAAGATTCCATTAGACATTGCGATTTGAGTTTTATGAGATGTGGTCTTGGTACTACTTGCACGGAGAAAGAATTTTGAATTTTTAAATATTAAATTTAGGAAAATTGTTCGTATTTGATTTCAGCACCAAGATAAAGCATTAAATTCATAATAATAACCCTAGATAATACCACTTAATTTCTCACGTCCGACAACAACTAGTTTAGTTGGTGTGACACTAATGACAATAAAGTAAAGATGAAAATAGAAATTATTTTGATCTGCTGGTATTAGATTAGATAAAGCATTTAATTCATAATAATAACCCTAGATGATACCACTTAATTTCTCATGTCCGACACCAACGAGTTTAGTTAGTGTGACACTAACGACAATAAAATAAAGATGAAAATACAAATTATTTTGATCGAAGGGAAAAACCAACGTAAATAAAAACTAATTATCAAGATATTTTTCTCTCTTGATAATTTGTGCTTTATTTACGTTGGTTTTTCACTTCAATCATATTTTGATACAAAGTTTGATTGATCCTTTTTGATATGAATTCTGTTGACTAAAAAAATATTTGCTCAAAAATAATTATGAATTAAATTTCAATAATTATTTATAAGAAATTTAACACTATACGAATTGTTGAAAAAAAATATAACAATCATATTGCGTAAGCAAAATTCGTAACCATATTCATGCAAAAAAAATTTTAAAACTGCTGTCTGATATTATCAGGCAGCTGCTCTTCAAAGAGCCGATCAAAGTGTGCATCTTTAGCAAAAAAAAATGATGTGTTTGCCATGAAGTAGCATTTATGTAGTGGCTTTGTTTTGCCAGAAAACGAAACGAAAAAAAAAGTATTAGGGTAAAAAACGAGGAAATTAATTATAAATTAAATTTTAGTAACTATTTATAAAGCAACTTAACACTTTATTATTAGTAAAAAATTATAATTTGACTCTCCGAACAAAATTTACAAAAATATTCACACAAATCAAAAAGTTCGCACTACTGTCCAATATTATCAGGCAGCTGCTCTTCAAAGAGCTTATCAAAGTAATGACAATCTATCTTGCGCAAAAAAAATTATGTGTTTTCTCGAAATGCCATTTATTTAGTGGCTCTGTTTTGCCAGAAAACGAATCGAAACGAAAAAAGAAAGAAAACCCTAAACAGGGAAAAAAAGTGAAAATTAATTATAAATTAATATTTAATAACTGCTTATAAAGAAACTTTATTTATTGCAAAAAAAATGCAATTTAACCCTCTTTTGCGAAGACAATTTAAAATAATATCCACGCAAATCAAAAAGTTTCAAAACTGCTGTCCAATGCTATCATGCAGCTGCTCTTCAAAGAGCTTATCAAAGTAATGACAATCTATCTTTCGGAAAAAAAATGATGTGTTTGTCTCGAAATGCCATTTATTTAGTGGCTCTGTTTTGCCAAAAAACGAATCGAACCGAAAAAAGAAAGAAAACCCTAAACAGGGAAAAAACGGGAAAATTAATTATAAATTAATGTTTAATAACTGCTTATAAAGAAACTTTATTAATTGCAGAAAAATGCAATTTAACCCTCTTTTGCGAAGACAATTTATAACAATATCCACGCAAATCAAAAAGTTTCAAAACTGCTGTACAATGCTATCATGCAGCTGCTCCTCAAAGAGCTTATCAAAGTAATGACAATCTATCTTTCGTAAAAAAAAAAAAAATTGATGTGTTTGTCTCGAAATGGCATTTATTTAGTGGCTCTGTTTTGCCAGAAAACGAATCGAACCGAAAAAAGAAAGAAATCCCTGAAAGGGGAAAAAACGAGGATTTGCCGTGCGAGGCGGCAAACCATTATGTGAGTTGACAAGCCGCCTAATAAAGATGGATGCTTTTTCTTCCTTGCAGATCCCCCAGAAATCACCCTGAAAGTGAACGCCGACAAGATTATGGAACTCGATAATGTCAAGTTCACCTGCGATGCCGTTGCCAATCCTGCGGACGTAAACATCAAGTGGTATAGGTAAGAGTAAAGCTTTTTCTCACTCGACTCTATGAAAAAGACGCATGGAGATTGACTCATATGAATTTTTATTGCTCTAATTTGCTTCTTCAGTTTCAAAGAATGATTTTTTTTTGTTTCTTCTTTTGTTTGACTAGTTTCTAGCATGGTTGTTTAAGTTTTGGGATTACTTTTAATGCTGCCTTATTTTTCTCGTTGAGTGCGTCGTTTTCAATACATTAGCTAAAGAATCGACGCAGCATTGGTCTAAGTTCCCTTACTAAAAAGTTAGTTTGGTTGCATTCTTAAGTTTGACTTGTGAGGAATATTTCAAATTTTTATTGCAAGCATCTGAAATACATAACTGAGGAACCGGGGAGTTGAGGGTCGACAATGACTCCCTTACCAAAAACCAATCGAAAATCAACTCCAACTCTGACTCTGAGGCCATGCAGAAATGCAGACTCGCAGGGAAAATGACAGACTCCGATTTTGGGAATTTTAAAGCCTCTTATTCCTGTCTATTTTTCTTCAAAAGCAGTTCAACTCCGACTCTGAAGATCTGGTGGAAAGAATAAGACTTAGATTATTACTACGGAAAAATTACATATTAAAAAAAAGAACAAAATTTAAATGATTAAGAACTCTTCTCTTACGTTGAAAGTAGATAAATGAACACATAAAATAAATAAATACAATGCAAAAGTTTTTTGGTCTTGAATCACAAATGTTCCAACAATCTTTAAGGTTTGTACGTAAGTGTGTACATTTGAACAAAACTATAAGTGAGAGGTTTTGAAACATAGATTAATAGTAAATTTCTTAAAAGAAAATGAAAGAGTTGCTAAAAGTTTTTCGTATCAGGGGGAGGGAAAAACTCGCCGTTACTTTTAGCTCTTACAAAGAGTATTTTTCTTGCACCAAAAAAAAAAATCAGAGATCATTCACAATACTTTATTAATTTTATAGCACCCGAATATTTAATTCTCGATCAAAATCGTAAAAATAGCATTGTTTCATATAAATATTTTGGACTGCTGCAAGAGCATTTTCACTAATCTAGTAAGTTTCTTTAAACCATTTAGTTGTTTTTAAGAATGCAACTTTTTTTACTTTTTATTAAAACTTATTTTTATCAATTTCTAAACAGTTTCCTTGATGTTATCGCAGTTTAGTATCACTCTTTGAAAATGTTTGATTAGCTCTTTCCGAAAAATAAATAATAGATTAGTGAGTCTGATATAAATTGGAACTTTCAGTAAAAAAACAGAATAGCTACTGAAAAATAGAAGCTTCCATGCATTATTTTTAAACAGTATCATTCAAATTAAAAACGTATCTTCGTGGTTGTTTACAAAATGAAGAAATTCAAAATGTTGAAAGTTTTAACGACACATTGTTTTCACTCTCCCTTAAAATATTTTGTAGCCTCTGGCTGAAAAGCTAAATAGTATTTCCTTCGAATTTCAACCCCAAAATTAAAAGCAAAGAACAGCAGAAAGAAAAAACAACGAAGAGAATACCTCAACCAGTGCTTTGCGTACATGTTTAAAGTAATTCTGTCTTCTTAAACATTCAAAGAGCTACAAACGAAAGAAAGAGGTTTTAAAACTCAAATATTTTTCAACCTTTTACGCGAAAAGAAATTTGTATTTAATTTGCATCAATATAAAGAGAAGAATCGGGTGTTTTAAGAATAAAAAGTCGTATTCGAATGTGGATGCTAATTGAAACTGAGATCATTTGTCAAACTGTGTGAAGAAGGTTTGAAAAATGAATTTTCGCAGTTTGGATCTGGCAATAACTGGAAACGTTCGCAACGTTTCTGATTTTTTCCCTTTTCATTTCTAGCAGCTATCGTTGCTAAAGATGAAAAATAGCATTGGGGATGAAACTGTTCGTGCAAGGGTTTTCTTAAAAAACTGCTTTCCTATAAGGTTTCGTTTATAAAAAAAAGCTTATTTTTGGAAATTTTCATCTTGTTCTCGTGTTAAAAGAATGGAACTATTTTTTTTCTTCTTTGAGGTTAATTATGCTGAAAAATATTTAAAAAAATCTACGATGCAAACCAAAAAGCTAATTTGTAATAAAAAAAATTGTTTTTTGCTTTGGTGCTTTCGTTCTGTTCCATTAATCAAAAATGAAATTGCCATTAAAGTAAACGTTAATAGAATAGAAAAGAATTATGTTTTAAGGAAACGGTTTTCATTCATATTTTATGTGTAATTAACTGCCTTGGAAATATGTCGCAAGGATTGGCTTACTCATGTAATGGTTTGGTAATTGTTTTCAAATCATCTTTTGCATTTCTTATTAAAATGATTTTCACATTAACTGTACAATGTGGGTATCACTGTCAACATAAATGTTGACTCTTTTATGAATTAAAAACTAGTTTATTTTTAACTGTAGAAGTTTTCTAAAACCACTCGGTTTTTCTTTTTTTACTTATTTCAAAATTTTCTTTTTTTAGACTTTTTACAAGAAAGTAAGATTATAGCTAAACAAAGACTTAACAAATAGGTTAAATCAACAGGAAGCTACTTTTTAAATAGCTAGCTAGGTAAAAATAATATTAACATCCAAGAACACACCACGAAGAAAATTGGAGACAAGTTGTGAAAGAAAGTAAATTCAGTCTAAGATGAACTCATTGTTAACTCTCAGTTAGAGGCTGTCCACAAATGTCGTCATACTTTTTTCAACAAAGTTGAAAATCCGTAAGCTCGTATGCACTATTTTGCGTGGAAAATGTGTGTTTCTTGTCATCTTAAAATAAGTGAAAGTTTTTTTCCTGCAAATTTGTTCTTTTTTAATGTTACTTTTACATTTTTCTTTAGTACCAAAATGTAGTAAAACTGAATACCATTTTTTGTAACCAGCAAATTAGCACCACTTTTTAGTGAAACCTACCCTCATATAGTTTCAATATGCCAAACTATTTCTAAAGTATGCAAAAGGATAAGCGTTTAAAACAAAATTATTTTATGCTTTCTAAGTTTCGTTCAAAAAGATTTTTTAAAGTATAAACTTCTAATGTGTGAACGTTTAAAAATTGAAAGTTTGTTAAAAACTAAATTTGCTAAAAATTTGTAACAAAAACTAAAACGTTGAATTGCATTTAAAATATGCTTTTTACTGTAAATTTCTTTAGTAAATGATATTATGCAAAACAGTTTTATGCCAAAAAATAATAATAATAATAGCATTTTCTTACATTGAAAAAGTATTGCAAATTGGAAACTTTACCTTTTATCCCTTCTGACCTGGATGAAAATTTCACTCCAGGTTCTTCGAAAAATGCCCAGTAGCACACTTCGTTTTTTAAAGGTTGTAAAATGGTTATTAACATTGTGACAACCGATCAAAAACGTTTATAAAACGTTTAAACGTTTTTTGTGCTACCTGGGTGTATATCATGTATTTCAATGAATAAGAGCATTTTAATTAACAAGTCCATACCAGCTCTAAACATATGTGAAAAGTACATGTTTCTCAAGCTGCTACCCGTTTAACCTTGAATAAGAAACCGATACTCTTTTTAAGTCTGCAGCACTCGCAAAAAAATCTTTGATTAAAACAAAGAAGCATTGATGGAACACTCTCTGACTGTTCTAATTGTTTATTTATCATTCGCAGGAACGACGAAATCATACCAGGAGACCACAGCACCACCTATGTCATAAATCGGGTGTCACGTGAATACAACAAAGACACCATCAGCTGCGAAGTGAACAATGACGTGGGAACCACCAAGTCTACTCATACCCTCAATGTTCTCTGTAAGAGCCAATTAACATTTTTTTAACTGTTATGTTGTTTTTAAGTTAGATTATATCTCTTCCTTTGGTTAGATTTTGTCATCTGCGGCAACAAGTAAAAGGTGAATTGCAACAGATTTAACCCATTTATGCCCAAGGTTTTTTTTTTTTTTTTTTTCTAACTTTTTTTTTTTTTTTTTTCAATTTTTATCTGCTAAAAACTCTTACTTGGAATGGTTTACATACATTTTAGGCTTAAAACAGTTCGTCGATGCCATATTTATCAAGTTATTCAACGTCCTATTTATGGGATATTTTGCAGTTATGTGAGCAAAATACGACCTTACTTGACTTTACTTTAGCAAAGTAACATTATGGAAGGCATCTGTGATCAATTTTAAGCAAATCATTTTAAAATAGTTTGATTTTATGAAAAAAAAGGTCGCAAATAAAACTTACTTTCTGTGACTACCCATGCTGGATCGTTACTTTACTGATTTGTCTGAAAATAGCTGACAATAAATAAACTCTGATGTCCAAATAGTGGCTCTAACTGGTTTTCTCAAAAAGAAGGACTATTTTACTTGTGAAATACAGCTTTAGTAAAATGAAACACCCATTACAGGTTTTTGTATGCAGTAACTAACAAGCGTCCCGTTTTTAGGACACTGGGCATAAATGAGTTAAAACAGGAGAGTTTTTAAAACTTCTACTAGTTTAAACACGCGTTGAGGCTCAACAATACGCCTTAAAAATTCAGTTAAGCGTACTTTTAAGCTTTGTGTTTTTTTTTTTTTTTTTTTTAATTTAACATACTGTAAAAACATTTTTTTTTTTTCTGCTAGGCTTCATTTTTTACGAACCAGTTGTAATCATGAAAATTAAAGCCTCGGGATATGTTTCAACTTTTATTTCTGTTCCTATAGAATTCGGTAAAATTGCAGCTCACGCAATCACCTATGTACACAGTAGTTAAAAATTTTAAGAAGGGGCAGGTGGAGCTTTCAAAATATTACATTTAAATGCTTCGCTATTTTTTATGAAAAATATTAAACATTCTAAGCATTAAAATTCAAAATAGTGCTCATCTACTTTGGAACTGAATACTAATGTAGTCTTCACTGTTTTGGTATATTCCATTCAAAAAAAAAAAAAAGACGAAGAATAATTTCATGTTTTGAAAAAAGAGCCCTAGCTTCGGAAATAGGTAACCTACACTTGGGCTCCCTAAACAACATCAGTACTACTTTCGAGCATATGTTTTAAAATGGGCCCATCGACTACATGAAACCATACGTGAACATAAATTAATTACAACTAGACATTTAAATAGGCATATAATTTCCAAATTTCACCTTAAATTTAATATTAACGTACATAATGCTGCCAACCACACAATTGACGATTGTATTTCATTCGGCTATTTTAGCTAACTTCAAATATTATATTAAATGTAGTATTAATGCTTGAAAGAGAATAAATTTACTGATTTAGAGCAATAACAATTAATCAGCAAAAGTAATAAACATACATACTATAAATATCATTAGTTATAATTTCTATAGAATATTTTTACCCCCCCCCCCCCATTTTCTTTTAACGCACACAACATTCTGTTTTCTTGTTCATAATTTCATAATTAATCCTCTCATCGCATCTTTAATTATAATTAGATGTCCTTATTTACTTAATTTTAACAAATTAAATATGCGGTGAAATAAACAAATGCAAATAAACGTACAAATGTTGCTTAAGGCAAATAAATTGCCCGAAAAGTTTTCTCCCAAAAAAGCTATTTTCCTCTTAGTGGTTAACTTTTCATCTTCTGTGAATAAATTTTAAATCAAGAAAGAGACTTAAGAAACCTTATGCTAATGTGGGTGGCTTTCTACTCATTAAATTTGCTTTTTTTTTTCTTTCATTGTCAGTATTTTGCTGCTTTATTTTAATTTGAACTAAAGTGTGATGTTATTAATTTAAGTGATAATCTTCTAAAATATAGTGTTTAGCCTTCTGTCTTTCAAGCTAATCTTGGTGATAAAATTTTTATTCCGACAGCTTTCTTTACAAAGGTGTTTGATTTATACGAGTGTACGAAACAACCATAATGTAACATTTTTCATACTTTTCTTGGGTCAATTAGAGCAATTAAATTTTCAATAACATAGTGTCAGTTACTTACTGTAACAACATGTGTTTTAATAATTTTCTGTTACCGGTACATCAGTTGGCGCATTTTTAATCTTAGCGATTATCTTTCATTTTAGTCATTGCCGATCGCTTTTTCAAAGTTGCATAGAAACTACTAATTTGGTAGTGGCATACGTTATTTTGTCTTTTCAATGACTTTTTAAACAAAACAAGTCATTTAACAACCCTATAAGTTGTATTGCAATTAAAAAGTCATAATACAACAAATAATTATATTACGCCATTAAAGTATTAAATAATCCACCAAACAAAACAAACTGCGTGAAAATAACGTGAAAATTTGAACTGAAATAATATGCCATTCCTCTATAAAAGTATAAATATTTCCAGCATTACTTGTTTATCCTTTTTGATAAAAAGAGGTGTCAGCACCTTTCAGATCAAAACGCAACTTATTTTCGCATTCGAACCATCCGTGTCTGTAAAGTTTGTTTTACCTTTGCAGCTGTATTGATGCACAAATGCCTTCCTTACAAGATTGTGGTATAAGATTTATCTCGATAATGCTTTCTTATAAAGCATATAGCAGCTCAAAAATAATAACTGTTGTTCATTATTGTTATTGTTAGTAGCAGTATTTTTAGTCGTATTATTAATTGATTTTTACGTATAATATTTTTCCCCCAATCAATTAATAGGAACAAGATTTGTAAACGTTCGCAAAATGCACGTTTTTCTTTGTTTACCTATTTTAAACAGGAAAAAGTAATTCAAATGCAACCTTTCAGAAATACATGATAGTGATAATTTAAAATTGTAAATATCTGATAAAATTAAAATATTTTGCCAAGAATACTAACGAAATTCAAATTTCGTAAAAGTTTCAGTGGGTAAATTTCATATGGGTACAATGTAAACTGTATTGTATACAAATAATTTCCTAATTAAAATAGTCAGCTATAAGTTTTATGAGATTCATAATCATTTGTAAGTTTTGAACTTATCTTCATCAATACGGTTTTTTTGAAAATTTCATCTGAATTTGCTATCGCACTATCTAAACACGTAAGCAACACACAATACAGTTAGCACAACTACTCTGTAAAAAACAAACTGTTGTTTTTACAGTATAATACTGGCAAGAGAGGTTCGAGTTTAAAACTATAAAATTCACAGTAATAAACTATAGAATTAGCAATTTTACAGTTTATTACTATGTTTTAAAGTTTTGAAATAGAACTTTGCCTGCCAGTAATATACTGTAAAAACAACAATTTATCTTTTACAGTGTAGAGAAAAAAGATAACTTTATTTTTTTTTAATTGATTGTTTTTTCACTGACATTTTGCATGGCATTGCCATTCTTTTTCATCAACCTATAACATATCATTTCATTTCAATAAACTGCTTTCATTTTGTCAATATTTTCCATTTGCTGCTTATTTTTTCCTGACAGAGTCTAGCTTTTCTAATTTTTCAAACCAATTGTGTTTCCATTCAGATGGTCCCGTGTTTCGATCTACCATTGAAAACGTGGCAGCGGACATCGGTTCTGAAGTGTCCTTGTCCTGTGATGTGGAAGGCAATCCTCAGCCGGACACGGTATGGACATTCGAGGGTTCGGACGCGGTCCTCAGCACGGAGCCACGGCTGGTCATTCCGCAACTGACCCTTGACCGGGCCGGACGATACACGTGTCGTGCGACAGTTGCCGGTTTTGCTGAAATATCCACGGATGTCTTGGTTTTCATTAAAGGTAATGTCACTTGTTCTTTTGCTTTTATGCACTGTAAAAAATAGATGTTGTTTTTACAGTATAATTTATAGTAAAGCTAATTTTATAGTAAAAAACTGTAAAAATTGCTAAATTTACAGTGATAAACTGTAAAATTGCTACTTTTACAGTAATAAACTGTAAACTGCTATTTTACAGAAATAAACTAAAATTAGATATTTTAGAGTTTAATATTGTGCATTTTACCGTTTTAAACTGGAACCTCTGCTGAAAGTATTATACTGTAAAAACTAGTTTTTTTTTTTTGTTTTTTTTTGCAGAGTATTTATTAATCAATTCCTTGAAAGAAACCCTCTCCATGCACTTACCAAAACTCAGTAGCATCAACTTTCTCGCTGTTTGTATCTGTCAATTTGCGTTGAATTTATACAAGTGTCACACATTAGTGGGATATTTTCCTCCATTATTATTCTTCAGAAATGTACTTTGTCTTGCACTATCAAAGTGAACTGCAGTGATAAACGCAAAAGTCGTATGTGCAGTTCTGCAACTGAGCTAAAAATGAAAATTTTCTTTTTAAAGTCATGCGCATCAGACTCCCTTTTCAAAGCTGAAAACATATATTTTCTTCTATGATTAGCACGGCAGTGTAATAATACACCTTTATTGGAATTCATTACAGGATCTATCTAATGTACAAAACTTTAAAAATATTTTTTTATTTATTTTTTTTTTGAGAACTCCTTTTTTCTAAAGTCTGTAGATGAATACCATTGAAAAAATTATTGCACTGATGACCAACTGTTGAAATTTCTTCTGAGTCCGTATCTTATCGTTTGTTAACATATTTATTACAGGTCCACCTAGAGTCCGCAGTCCACCTGTACAGTATGGAACGCTAGGTGAAGAAGTAAAACTGGAATGTATTATATCTTCTGTGCCTCCTCCAACCAGGATTCTTTGGTCTAGAAACTCGCAGGTAAGACCCTTTATTATTGCAAATATTCTATATTTCTATTTTATAAAACCAGTTCTACGGCTATAATATAGTCATGGAAATTGATTTAAAAAAAAAAGGTGTGCGTGTAACAAAAACTTGCCCAATATGCATTAAAGTTATTAAAATGTCATACATTGCACACTGAATGCAAAAAAAATGTTCTATAAATATGAAATTTCATACTGGCTCTTCTTAAGAAAGTGTGATCAAAAGCTAGATTTCTTTAGCATAAAAAATCGGTACTAATTTATTATTAAATTACGATATTTTCTGTCGTTTATTCTGAAGGTAATGTAATAGAAATTAATATAAAGCAAGGTAACGTAGTACATAGAGTAAGCCGAAAACGTTCGTGATTTACTTATTTATTTTTAGATGCTCCACTTTTTAGTTTTTATTTCCTGAAAAAATTCTCCAGAAAATTGATAAACAAGATAGATTCCTTAAATGTGCGAATTATTTGATAATGTTAAACCCAAAAGTAAATGAATTCGCTCAAAGCACGATGCATATAATTAACACATATTTCATATCTATTGATTGCAAACTGATCATCCGTGGCTCCTTGTTTCGGAAAATTATATACTTTACAACGAGTAGATAATCCTAAAAGCACAATGCTAATCATCCCTTGACTTGATGCAACAAAATGCAATTCTAATATTTCAAATGTGATTTAAAATCTCATTTAAATTGCGTTTTAGTGAAATTTTCTCAACAAATTTCTCGAGTTGCCCGAGAGTTGCTACTCTTGGAGATTGTTGAGTAACTCTTTTGACATTTATCTGGAGCAAGACAAATTAAGGGATCGTCAAACTGCAATTCAACCGGACTGTATGCAAATTTTCCAGGTAAAATTTCCGTAAACTTGAACTGTGCGAGCTAAAGTGATTCTTCGCCGCAGAATAAATTTAACTGGAGCAGCATTTAAATTAGATTATATGTAGCTTAAGTTACGAGTTAATTATTAAGCTGCTCGGGGGACAAGGCTGTTAATGGAAAATCGATGACGTGGTTCCAAGTTTCACAAACGGAATGACATTGTGACGTGGATTGCCGTTGTCTTACTTAAATTTGACATCTTACTTGATTCATAATGTTCTGGATCATGGGTTGTAATCAGTGATAAGACTTAACTGTCTTAACTAAGAGGGTTTAAGAAGATTTTTCTTGTGTCACCAACTCAGTTTTTTTTTTTTTTTTGCATTCGTTTTACTTTTTTAAATACTTATCCTATATTTCTAAACACTAGAAAAGTAACTGAACTTGAAGAGAAGTTTAGATGCAAGAATCTATAAAGTAGTTCCCAATTTTGCAAGCGAATTGATAATATGATATTGATTGCCGTTGGGTCGTGTTTACATTTGAGATCTTACTTGATTCATAATGTTCTGGATCATGGGTCGTAATCAGTGATAAGACTTAACTGTCTTAACTAAGAGAGCTTAAGAAGATTTTTCTTGTGCCGCGAGCTCAGTTTTTTGTTTGCGCGTTACTTTGCGTTCGCTTTACTTTTTTAAATACTTATCCTACATTTCTAAACACTAGAAAAGTAACTGAACTTGAAGAGAAGTTTAGATACAGTCAAACCTGTCTATCTCGAATTTCGCCGGACAGAAGAAAAATTCGAGATACGGAGGTTTCGAGATACAGAGGTTGTGATAGAATTTACAAAAATAAGCAATTGGAACAAAGTTAAATACGTAATCGATTGTTTTGCATTGATATTGCTGAATATTTTACTGTGTGACATGTTGTGAGTCCACATTTTACTAATTGTAATGACTATGTCGGTAGCAAGTTAATGCATACCTTTAAGTACGAACATAGTCTCTGAATGATTGTGCAAAAGATGATTTTTGTCTCTAAGTCATACCATTGATAAAGGTGGCTGGAGATTAAATTCAAAAATGAGAGTCGTCAAAATTCGAGATATAGAGGTGTCCGGGAAAAACCATTCGAGATATACATGAGAAAAGTCATTTAATGTATGCTGTAACAGCAGGGAAATTGAAAATTTTCGACATAGAGAGGTGTTCGAAATAAGCAGGTTCGAGATAAACAGGTTCGTCTGTACAAGAATCTATAAAGTATTTACCGATTTTGCAAGCGAATTGATATTATGATATTGATTGCCGTTGAGTCGTGTTTACATGTGACATCTTACTGGATTCATAACTCTCTGGATCATGGGTTGTAATCAGTGATAGGACTTGAATGATGTTTAAAAAGAACTTTCCAGTATCGCATGATGAGTTTTTTGTGTGCTTTACTCTGTATTTGTTTCACTTTTTGAAACATGTATCGTCTATTTTCTAAACACTAGAAAAATGTCTGAACTAGAAGTGATAACAATCTGTAATATAGAATAGATTTAGAATCGAATTTTATTGATTAGAATTTTATCGACATTTGAGAGACAAATGAAGAAAAAAATGTCTACTTCTATTTCAAAATCAGCCAAATTACCCAATATAATCCAATTTATTTTACGTGTTAATAACTAGAAAATACCGCGAAACGCTACTAGGAAAGAACAGGGTTAAATTGGTTTTGATATTAAGAGCCTTATGTATCATGATCAAACAATTCAGTTTTTAAAACTAATTTATTTTGCTCAAATTCCGCAAACTTTACGAAATTTCCTTGTTGCATTTCTGCTAAACTAGTTCAACCCTTTCGAACCAACTCGCATGCCCCTCGAAGACATCACTTTAAACTCTTTAAACTTTCATAAGTCACATACCTCCTTCCACGTGAGATATCACGTGACCCGCTTCGCGAAACTCCTTCCCTCACAGAGCGGATCGTGTAATGGATGTCCGTCATATCACGTGACCGGCCTTCTCAGTTTCGAGTGGGGCGGTCTTCACTTTGGGGCGCTCGATGAGAAACGAAACAGCTGGCGAGATGCGAGGAATTGGCGTGCAGTTAATGTTTCTGGTGTGTTTTCTTTATTATTTAGATTCCCTCCTGCCGATGTACTTTTAAAGAACCTTTGAGATGGACTGTTTAATGAAATATTTCTCATAGGGAAAATAATAAATTTATAAAATATCTGATATGGATATGCAGTAGAAACTTTCAATAAGGGACACTATCGATACTTGACACTTTGTCCCTTAACCCTACACTGCATGATTTTTTGTTCTTTGAAAGATCTATATATACTTTTCAGTGTAATAAGAAAACATTGGAAAACATTTTTAAAAATTTAATTTTGAGGATAAATCGTTATATTTGCTTTAAAGATGCCTAATACTTGCTTTTTATGCTTGAGTTGCCTTATGCTTAGTCATAAGTAAAAATAAGCCATGTAGCCAATTGGCAACGCTATGCAGTGTAGGGTTAAATAGAGACGCCCTAACTTTGGACGTATTTCAGTGAATGCATGCACTGTATTAACTCAGTATAATTTTATGATAATCAGAAACTGTTAACATTAAAAATAAATTTTGAAAATATTTTATTAACACTTCATAGAAGTAGAGTTATTCAAATTAAAGAAATTATTTTTTATTATTAACATTTAATCACAAATTCGATAATAGCAAGGGGTTTCATTGCTTCAAAAATTATTTAAAAATATTTCGCTACATAAATTTGTTTGAGGTCATATAATTTTCAATGCAGCATATTGTAAATTACAAGACTTTCACATTTCAAGATTTTCAAAGAAATCTTGTCATGGACCGTGTACTTTCTACCGGCACTGAGCTGACGTGAATAAATTTATCAGATGGAGAAGCATGCATGTACATTATAACAAGAGTTGTACCAGAAAATGTTCTTTCTTCTTTTTAATTGTCAGTGTGAAACTTTATCCAATCACTTATTAGACCAAAACTAACCTTAAAAGGGTTTTTTTTTTCGAATCTTTGTACACTGTACAGTCGATATTTTTAGTATAATATAGTGACATAGAGGTTTCAATTTCATATTATATTACACCATGAACCCATAAAGATTATAAAAATGCTGAGTGACTCGGATAGTAATGTATCAGCTGAAGAGAAGAAAAAAATAGCAATAAAGTACTAGTAGAAAAAAGTTTCTGGAAAGTATGATTTTGAGAAATAAGGAAACGCAGAAGATAATATAAAAATGAAATTAAATATAGAATACTCTTCATACAAATACATTATTACATTTATTTTCAACTCAATTAACAAATGAAAAAGAACAACAAATATTACTAATTATGTAATATAAAATATCTTGAGAAACTATAACATCATATCGTAGATTTATAGATCAATGGAACCTTTTCGGCATTGCACTCACAATTACATTATGCCGACTTCAATCCATAACTATTAAATCAAAAGTGCAAAACTATATTATGCCACATGTTGCCGAATTCAATAGTAATATATTTACTTATCGGTCTGGTTAATTACAAATAGTATGATTTAATTTATGAGGAAAATTTTAACAAAAGATATTTTCAGTCGCTTGAAAATAATAAGACTTCAAATTTTCGATTACAACTCATACATTTAAATATTAAAAGGCGAAAATATTAATACAGCTAGCTTAGATAAAAGTTAATGAAATCGAAAACTCTTTTAACGAAAATCACTAAGCAAAATCATTTCATTAAATTGACTTTTCTTAACTTTATCTTTAAGTAAAAATAAACATTTTAAGCAGAAGTTATTAAGCAAAGAATCTGTAACAAGTGTAGTATACGTTATAGCATTAAACTTTATAGCAGAAGCATGAAATTAATAACTTAAAGAAATATTTTCCATAATTTTATAACCCATCGAATTAGATGTTTGATACAAAACTTAAAAATTAGAATAAATATTTCTCTATGCAAAAGTCCCAGTTATTTTGTAGTTCAGCTAACACATTCAGGTAAAATTTTAATGAGTTATGAAAAGATGCCATTAGTAATATCTGTATAGTCATTTTCTTTTAATTTTGCTATGAACTGATTTTAAAACAAAATTTATGTAATGCTAAAGCTAAATTTCGACTTCGTTGTAGCCTTATAGATTTCCGGACTTAGAAGGACTTAACTTTTACGTAATATTGATTTTTTTTTTCAAATCTGAAATTGCAAACATAAGTAGAGAATCTAATTGAGTTTAAATTTAAGCCTCAAAGTCAGACAGTAAAAAAGCAAATCTAGACAATCTCTGTCTGCAAGTCTATCTTATTACTGAAAACTGTAAAATATTTTTATTAGATAAGGCGAAATCTTTATACGTAAAAAGGAATATATTTTGTTGTGTTACATTTTAGTTAAAGTTTTCATTAAAAAATTCAAATTATTCCCTGATACTTCAAAGAAAAATCTTCGAGTTTTCTTCTCTTGAGCATGATTCAAAAAAACTTTAAATAATTGTGATAAAATTCAGTGATGTTAGTTTTATGAAAAAAGGTCAGTTACTGTACATAAAAAGTCTCTTAACAAGTATTTAAGAGAAATACATTGGAAAAAATGCAAAAAGAAACTTCCTTAGCTACCTTATTTATTGAATAATATGCTTTTTTCAAAACTTCTATCTAAATTTCATAAAAATTTTGTCTGTAAATGTATTTACTCACATATGACTATGATGTACTCAATTGTTACAAATTCTCTAAAAATTAATTTAAGGCAGTGTATTTAGTCTCTTTATGGTAGAGGAGAAACTGCAAAAAGTAGCACATTACAAGAAAATTGTAAATAAATTATATACCATTTTCCAGTGGATTTAAAAATTGAACACACGATAAAAATTAACTCAAATTTTTGAAGTAAAATACGCATCTTGAATGCTCCAGCATTGGTCACAGATTTACCCTCGATTTACTTAGTGCCCAAAATGATTCACGGCCAAACGAGTTAAAAGGAACTAGGCGACAGAGAAGTTCATTTTATGTTGGTGTCAAGTTATTAAAATATACTATTCCACTATATCCATTTATATAATTTTATTCTTTTATGTACCTCTAAGGAAAAAAAACCATGAATATGTTTTTCTTGCAGCATGTGGATATAGACAACAACGACGGGTATCAAATAGCAGAAGATGCAATGGCAGATGGTATTAAAAATATTCTCACGATTCACAATGCCGATGATGATGACTTTGGACAATATAACTGCTCTGTGTGGAATAGCTTTGGCCAAGATAGCATGCTCATTTTGCTCAAAAAGCAAAGTAAGTGTCGCATACTCATATTTCCTTTAGACTTAATTTTACATCTTTTGTTAGTAGTTGAGCAGATTTGTTTCATCGTTAACTTACATTAATGTCTGATATAAAAACTTTGTCCGTAGTAACTGAATAAAAAATTGTATTTAAATTAAGAGATGTGGGAGAAAAACGTTATCTCAAGCGCAGAATTCAAAAATATTGTTTATAAACGTGTTTTCGCATTAGGAGTTAAGAACTTCTGGCTATTAAGCAGCAGGCACTGCAATTGTTTCTTTTTTCAAAGCCGCAAAACTAAAACAAATATTTAATTTTAAGAAATGACCAATAAAAAAATTTGTTATGAAACTAATAACTTCAAGTTACAAATGTTTGAGATTTTTTTTACTACTGTTTTGCTCAATAACCTGGTGGGTTTAAGTTTAAATCACTTTTTTTTCTCTCTTAATTTTTAATTCAGCTGTGCAAGAATTAAAAGCTACGAAAACGAAAAAAAAACGCAGCTTTTTTTTAGTTTTTTTTTTCCTTAGTTTTATTTATTATTCCTTATATAAGAGTAATCCTAAATAAAATTAATACAACATTGATTTGTCTTCTAAAAAGATATTTATTATTTAACCTTTAAAGGAGTTTACCAAGAAACATTCAACGTCTTAAACTAAATATGTTAATACATTTTTAAACTCTAAACGAGTATTGTTCTCATAATCTTTTCACGAGTTTCTTTCACCAATTGCTTTTTCAAAATAATAAGCTAAATTATTGACAGACATTTTTATTTTAATTCTGTTAAAATAGAAACAAATATTTAGATATGTAAGGCAAATAAATGATTTTTTAAAATAAGAATTTTTCCAGAAATGTTTTCCGTTTTTAGTCAAATTATTTCTTTATTAATTGCAAGATTTTTTTTAAATACATTTTTTATTCACACAGATATAAATGACCTTTCATACGATGAAAACAGAGGATAATAGCACTTATCGAAATAAAGAATATTTTAATTTCTAATCTCGGGGATGGGGGAGGCCTTTAATAGAATTTTATACCTTTTCTCTGTGAATAAACAATTACAGTTACGATTTTAAATTTTAATGTCTTAGTGGTTTAATTCATGGTAATGCCCTTTCTTTTGAGAACCTATGAACTGTTTAAAATTTTACAAATTGTTGAGCCCTGATACACTTAAATGTAACCTTTTCTTCTGTTTTGAGAAACTCGAGTTTTACGAACTTATTTATACTTTCTGTGATTTCGTAAGACAAGCAGCTGGTATATTTCGAGTTTCTGAAAAATAAGCCCACCAAAACTTTTCGAGTTATTTTTGTTCCATATGCGTGGAACATTCACTATCGCTTGGCATTGCCCATGAATGAATGCAATTCAAAGCGCATGAAATGTCCCCAAGAAAACGATACGGCTTGTTTCATCAGATTCCGAAAGCCATTTTGGCACAAGTTTATGGCAGCCGCGAAAGTGACATTAAAAACTTGACATTCTGAGAAACTCCATCAAGTAGCGAAGTTATGCAGAACTGTACTTCGCCAAGGTTGTATGAAGCGACCATTACAAGATGGCGGTATTCGCATTAGAAAAGGTCCTGCATTCGTTATCAAAGCAAAGGCGCGCCTGATTTTAAGCCCCATTTTGCCATTTCCCTTCACTTCACACACACAGATGGTATCTGTGTTCTGTTGGCGCGATAACAGCAGTAACGAGGGCGTATGCCCTGTTCCTAATTATTCCAGTTGTCGGGGATTTTATGCAAATTGCGGAGCCCGGCCGCCATTTTGACGGTCAAAATCTTTAATTGCCGGCCTCCGTTTCGCGTCGTAAGTTTTATCGATGATTTGTACAAACGTAGAATGGCAGCAGTATCTCATTCAGCCTGCTGCTTGATTGGAACATTTACTTGAGTTGAGCCTCGGAATATTTTTGGACTTCAATCCGAAAAGACTAATTTAAGAGCGCATAATGGCAAAAGCTATCGCGATCAATTTAGTTTTACGATGCGTTTCGGCATTTCAAGGAGTCTTTTGCAGAAAAATAAAGAATGCTTGATTCGCAAAGATTACTGTTGTTGAGAGGGGTTGAAACGAAATGAAATCAGTCCATTAGTGAAGCCTGATCCTTTGAATCCATTTAATATTTAATACGAAACCATTAATATTAATAGAAAGAAATAAAAGAAGTTTTAATTTTCTAAACCACTTAAGTGCCTCTTTATTAGTCAAAAATATAAAGATTCATTTAAGCACATAACATTTTTACTTATTGAAATATTTCAGCTTCCAAAATACTTTTATTAACATAGTACCATTATTATGATGAGAGTCTGCATCAAAAATCTTTATTGTCCTAATACAATCTTTAGTACCATCTCCTAGTTACTACAACCAAGAAACGATCATTACTTATATATGCTTGAGACTTGACTCGTGGGTACTCATGAGATACCTAAAGTTTCCAATCAATATAATCAGATAATTCTAAACTGGTCACAGCATTTAGTCAAAAGTAATGTCTCAAATTGCTTCCTACACTTACTTACTCTTGTGGTAGATATATAAACTGATAATTTTAAGATTGTAATTTTAAAGTTTCAGAGGTTTCAAGATGCTGGTATACTATGAATCAACAACATTTACTTTCGAGGAATTCCCTCCTTCCATCCTTAAATCAGAAACTCATTAGTTCAAAATATCTAAGGTACACACTCTCTGAAGCAACGCCCTATTAGTAAGGTTCTCCCCCTCCCCCCTCCTTAGTGATAGCATAAAACTATCTCCCATCAATCTTGAATTTGTAAGAAAGCAAACTGATCTTTCTGGTATACTGGAGGTAAAGTCTTTTCAAAACGGGAAATGACTTCAAAGTCATCTTTGATGTACTAAACTGCCAGAGTCCATGGTTGAATGATCTATATTTTTTCTACTAAAAACTGTTGATGTTTTCACTAGCTTCGTGACTTACACCTTTACTCTATCTCAATAATTTCTTTTATCTGAAGATTGATAATTACTCTCACACAGACTAAAATAAACCTTTGGTAGGAAAAACAGTTTTTAAGAGAAATGAAACTATTTGTTCGTTTTTTTTACTCACATTCGTGTTTTCATTTTCTGCATGAGCATTTCATAACAAATATTATAATAGTTAGAAATATGTAATACCCAGGAAGAAAAGGAATAAAAAACATTCGCAAAGAAAAACAAGTAAAAATTTCAATTCAAAAAGGAAAAGTAGTAAGCAGGATTACAGCCAAGACCAGTACTTCGGCCTGATATTCTAGACACGGAACAACAACTTCTATTTACTTGAAAATGACAAGAGTACTATCTCCACTCTCTCTGATCAGGCAAAACTAATATGATAAAAAATCCGATAAAAACCGTCAGATGGCGCTTCATCTTCGCAAACATTTAATGCACGGCTGCCACGAAAGCAGACAGTTCTGGGAGTTGTCACTTTACTTCATCAAGGCAAAAAAATAACTAAAACTTCTACTTTTGCAGTTATGAGTCCTTATTTTTAAAGTGACGGTTCGATCAGCATTTCACACCCCAGCAAAAAAAAAATCTTTTCTCAGCATACATGTAGAGATGGAAAAGGATTTAAATTCGCTGCGACTGATTTTGAAACTTTCGCCATTAGTCGAAAAATCTAAATCATCTGCGTGAGCTAAATCATTAAAATGTTTTGAAGTTTTTCCGCTTCCCGCTTTTTTTGCTTCTTTTCTTATAATAGCTGCATTATTATTTTGTGATGACTTTCATTTCACGTTGGAATCCCACCCCATAACACCCCCCACCCCCTCATTTTCAGAATTCTGCTACATTTCAATTCCGTACTCTGAAAGAAAGTAAATAATTCTTTCCTGTTCCTAAGTTTTTATTTTAAAGAATGAATTATTTAGGAAGTTATGAATGATTTCTCAAGACTTAACAGTTAGGAATCTTCGTATATCCATGCAAAATGTTTTGGGAAAACTTTGGAGAATATTTATATTTTTGTAACTTTTCTACTAAATTCCTCTTCTAAAGAAAAGGGAAAAAATAGACATTTACTTAATGATTTCGACCTTATATTTCCTAGGGAGAAATGTAGAAAATTTAATTTGATCTACTTCTTACAAAAATTGATAGAATGAAAATTTGAACGAAGAAATCCTACTTTTACCTTTGTGCAGAAAAAAAGCTTAAATATTCAAGCTATAGCATCCTTGTGAATACTTCATCTGATTAATATGACTGATACCTCTATTAATAGCTAAAAAATGCGTAAAATATTCTGTTCGTTAATAATTTCTTTTTTTAGAAAGCAACGTAAAAAATTAAAAGTTATTTCAAATTTACTTACCCACTTTTTATATAACTCGTTTGAAAAATTGCTTTTGTTTTCGGAATATATTAAGAATAAATTTAGATTAACTGGCACTTTATCATACTTCGGTTTAAAACGCGATACAAATAAAAAAAAACATTCACTACTTAGCAAATTGAAGAAGTAATTGAAGGGCCAGGGGGAAAAAAGATGAAAGTGACCAAAAAGCGATTTCGAGAAAAATGATGAACAAAGTTTGATTTCTATTAACTCCTTTTGTAGTTAATATATAGTCTTCATGCACATTTCGGTCGATTCTCATCTTTTTTTCCCCTTGTAGTTCTACGAGATGATATTACTCCTTCATAGCTCCTAGATAGCGCTAATTTCTCAAAATCGACGAAAAAGTGACTTTCATCTTTTTCCCCCTGGCCCTTCAATTGATAATATATATATGAATTTTATGTTATTAATTTCGGTTTCACGGTTACGCTGAAAATTTAATAGTTAATAACATTTTAACCTATATTTTATAAATTGCACGAAAAGCATTTGATTGGTTATTTTAAGTTATTTTGAGAATTTTGAGTCTTGGAACTGAATTGATTATTTTGCTTGCTTATTCGTTAAAAAGTGGTAAAAAAAATGTACGATGCATTATATGCTTTGGAATGCATTCCCTTCATAAATAAATAATTTATCTTAAATTCGTCTGTTATCCTTTAATAGAAAACATGTTTTCTTTAATAACGTATTTAACTAGATCCATTCAAAATTAGTTCTTCAAATCTATTGCAAAAGAAATACATTATATTTTTAAAGAAATGAAATTTAATCCACCCAACTATGAAAAAGAGCAACAGAAGCGCGTAAGGTGTTACAATTGAAATTAAACAGTTGAACCGAAATTTCACAGTAATAATTAGTTCATTCATATTTATATAGTTTAATGAAAATCTATTTTATGCAAAATTATTTTTCTTTCGATTCATTTTATAGGGCAGGTGTGTTTAATTACTTGTGAAAAAACTTATTTAATTCTGTGTTCTATAGTTTATTTTTGTATTGCTTATTAAGGTTTTTTTTTTTTTTTTTTTGTATATTTTTTCATTCATCACGAAATAAATTCAAACTAACCAAAAACTGTGCTCCAAAATTATTGTTATTATTACTGTTATTAATTTTGTTATTATTATTATTATTTCATGTTCTTTGCTGATAGCTGAAATGTTATACGGACTCCATTATAGATGCTTGCCTTTTTTCTTAATTACAATTATGTTTTTCCAAAAAAGCTGTCTGTGGGGTATATTTCCGTTTTTCAATTAGCACAATGCTCCCCGCCCTCTATACACACACACAATTTTGTGAAAAATAGTTTGGAATTCTGTGAAAAATAGTTATGGCAAGAAATATTCACGATCGTTCTTTAAACTCGGATTTCTGTGAAGAGTCAGTTTTCGAGTGTGGGATTTTTGTGAAAGGTCCATTTTTGAGTGACTGAATTTTGTGAAGGATCCCTTTTTGAGTTTCTGAAATTTGTGAAGGGTCCCTTTTTGAGTGACTGAATTTTGTGAAGGGTCCCTTTTTGAGTGACTGAATTTTGCGAAGGGTCCTTTTTTGAGTGACGGAATTTTGTGAAGAGTCCCTTTTTGAGTAACTGAATTTTGTGAAGGGTCCTTTAACGGACCTAATTCCTCTCTAGATTGACCCCTGCTTTAGCATTGTGCAAAGTGGGCATATAAAACAGAACAGACACTTTGCAGACACTTAACAGAATAGGCAAAAAATAAAAACCAAATGCGTCAGACATGCCAAGTTTAAAACTGTATCCTAAAAATCCCAAAGCAACTATAAAGCAAGCATAATAATAGCGATCAATTAAACGAAGATGAAAGTTAAGCTGAAAGTCCCAATCTATCTCCATTGAGTAACAACAATAGAGCTTTTTTCCTTTTTCATTTTACTAAGTATTTTTATTTATTTATCTTAGTTCATTTTTTTACTTGTTTATATTCTTTAGATTTATTTTTTACTTTGTTCTATGTTATGCTATTTTATTTTATTTTTACTTCATTTATGTTATTTGTTTATTTATTTATTTATTCAAAAAAAAAGTGAAACTGCTTTGTAGCAAAACATTACATGAAAAACTCAACTTAAAAACTTATATTTGTCTTCTAGACTAGTTGCATTAAAGTTACATGTTATACAGCAAATCAAATTTTCACATCCAATTACAAAAAAAGCAACCAGAGTAACAGCGGAAACTAAAGCATTAATTATCTTAAATACTTAATGCTCATTAATTCAAAATTTCCCGCACAAAAGATTCAACCGCCATTTTTTTTTCTCTCCCTAAATTACTAAATCTGATAAATTGCTGTGAGAGAAATTCCTGACCCAATCCTAAAGTGAATATCGATAATGCAATCGATTCAAATTGCCATCCCCCCCCTCCCATACCGCTTCACTTTTAATTAATAAAACGTTCCATCCGCCCCGACCGCAGAGGCCTGATTTTTCGGCTTTTGTAACTGAACCCATTCTCACGCACGGATGCGTATTTTCATTTTCCGCCCTTTGGCCGCGCTGCGTGAAAAGCCCAATACTGCACATAATGGTTGCAGTGGCCGTTTATATGCTGTGTGGAGATTTGGATGAACTTTGGAATGCGTTGCTGTGAATAATGCGGAAAAAGTAGGGGAAGCGGTTTTAAAATACACGCAAGTGATCATCCTTTTATTGTTATTAATGGTGTTAAAGCACTTGAAAAAGAGTAAAAAACGTACATCATTCGGGGTTTTGATAAAAATAGCTGTTTTAACTGTTTGTGCTCAAAAACCCTGAGGGCTATTTCACGGGAAAACGTACATTTTGTCTCGTACGTGACAGTTCGTATATCTCATTTAAAATAGTAATTAAAAAGGGTAACTGACAAAATTGTTATTTGAGAAATGATAAATATATGCGTTAGGATTTTTTATCATTAATTAGACAAAACTTCATTAGACAAGATTTTTTTGTTCATTTCTTTTTAAAATCATCAATTTTTAATCAAGCATATGAGTGTCACATGCGGTAAAAGAGAAGCTTTTCTATACAGTGAACTCTCACTTATGCGCCGGCCCAAGGGATCAACAGAAAAAGGCACATAAGTGATAGAGACGTTTAAGTGAATAAGCCTAATTAGAAGACGAAAATGCTACCAAAGTTCTGATGAGAGAATAAATAAGAATGTTTCTAACTATAGAAAAGGGACATATTACTACGGTTTGGCAATTACTGTAACGTAACTACAATGATAAAGAGAAAACAAAAATTGTAGCGTACCTAATCACAAATTGTTCCCTTTAAAACGATACTTAATGGATAATTGTCCCTCTCCGAACTCTAGTTCTGCTAGGCCTTCCGTGAGGTCTTTAACCTGATAAAGGCTAAAGATTAAAGAGGAAAGTGAAGAAAGATGTTTATTTTTTAAAGAAAATAAATATATTTTTTTACGTTTTACGAAAAATTCGGCGCATAAGTGAAATATTTATCTTTAGAGCGACTCATAAACGAATGATATTATCATTATTATATGGAATGTGTTGGGACCATTGAAAATCATCGTATAAGTGAAAAAGGCGCATAAATGAGGTGGTGTATATGTGAGAGTTTACTGTACTTGAGGTCCCTGTACTTGAATAAGGCTAGAAAAGTCTCACCAATAAATGAACCTTTTAGCACGAAAGAGGAAAAAATAACTTGTGCTACAAAGTCTTTGTGCTCAAAATCGAAATAAATTTCAGATACGTGTTTCGGGGGTTCAATAAATGTTGTTTTCAATGCAGAGAGTGTGAGCTTATGTGTAAAAAGTTATCTAACAAAAGCCTTTATTGCAAAATTTGTAAATTTATAATACTGTTGCTCTTACTATTACATAGGCCAAACATCCTTTTCAGAAATTAATTATGTTATTTTTTCGAGGACAGTGGGAACATTTGTATTGATATATGTAACCATTGCATGAAAAAAAAACATTGGGAGAAATTCCATGATTCTTCTTCAGAATTTTGGAGGGTTTAAGTAAAAGATCTTACAGCAACCCAGTAAATGAATACATCTAACCATCAAAGAAACACAAAACTTCATCATTGTTTTCAGTTTCGAATTCTTGGAAGAACGTAGATAAGTTTGTGGGGAGAGAGAAGGGGAGAAATAATGATAGAGAATTGTCCTCTGACCGCCTCTATTCTTTGTAGATCACTGAGATCATTGAAAAATACAACGCCTGTAAAAAATAAGGTTTTAACTTCAATATTTTCTTTATAATAAATATCTTCGTAGAAATTAATCTGATCTAAAAATTAAGTAAATCAAAACACACTACCCTGTTAGTTTTTCCTTATCTGTTTTTAAACAGCATTTAAACCATTATCAATTCCCCTAATATAATCAATATTTTAATTAGCTTTGTAATTACCTTAAGGCATATTATATAGTAAAAACATTGCATTTTATGGTTACTTCGATAGTAAGTTTCTATACAGCTTTAAATCTGCGCAAAAATTATTTTTTTAATGTTGAAAGTCAAATCCTCGTTTCTTCGGCTGCGTTTCATCACCATTTTTCGATAAAAAGTACACACTGTCCATTTTTTCTTCTCTGACGTCAAATTTTTGCCTAGGGAAAATAAATTGAGCAATCACCATGTCTTTATCAATAGAAAAAAGTTATTGCATTTTAATTTTCAGCTTCAATTTTTAACAGCGATGTTGTTCTGTAAGCTGTTTTTAGAAAAAAAAAAGTGATGATGTGAATTGAATAGGCAAGTGAATAAAGGTGATATGTAACATTTTTTAATTTCTAGAAAAAACTTTCAAAAAAAAGGTTGTATTTTTTTGTGGATTTTTCTCAACG
The DNA here is from genome assembly GCA_038373865.1 of Uloborus plumipes. Classification (NCBI taxonomy): domain Eukaryota; kingdom Metazoa; phylum Arthropoda; class Arachnida; order Araneae; family Uloboridae; genus Uloborus; species Uloborus plumipes. Next base: position 155,767 of record JAXGGA010000660.1, read on the forward strand.
GGTAAAACGGTGTCATATTCTTAGTTACCAACCATTTTTGTGACTAAGGGGACATGATACTGATGGACTTATTAAACCTTTATCCATCATAAAAAGTAAATTTTAAAAGTTGTCACAAATTACCTTTATCCACTTGCCCCTTCAATTAGTAGTTCTCGTTTTGGATCCTAAATACCTCAAAGCAAAGTTTAATTCTTGTGCTCTATGGTTTTTTTACAATAAAAGCATCCAATTTTTGATCTTCTTGCCTAAAATCAGCGTCCGACAAATCCCGGGTACCAGTTCGCTCAAGCCTGGCTGCTTGACTCGGGTGATAACAAAGACGATCTTGGCGCAACTAGTTCTCACAGAGCAGGAATCCTACAGAAGCCATGTTACACTGATTTTCCAATAAAATTTAAAGAATGATCAGTCTGGCACCTAAGTTATCTGGGCCCTAAAATTTTGAGATTACTGTCGGTCTCTGTGCAAAATGTTTAGTAATAATGACATGTACTGTCCTTCCTTGAAAACGACGCGTAGAATTCACGAACCATTCCACTTAAAAAAGGGATGATGGATTGTGGGTGGGAACTTTCCAAAGTTTTCAATTAAAAACTTGCATTGATACATTCAACTAAACTATGTATTTGAAATTAGCATCGTTCCACGTTTTTGATAGGGTTCGAAATGCTTTTTATTATTCTTCCCCTTATTGTTATCTTACCTAACACCCCTAGTTTGGTAAGATCAGAGAAGACTTGACGCATGCATAAATGCGCGGAAGGTTTTACCAAAGAAGATCAGACAGTATCATCAGCGATTTAATGTCATATATAGATAAAAGTGTAATTGTGTAAAGTTGAGTAGTTTATTTCACGGCAGATAAGTAATAAATGTATGTTTCATCTTGCAGAGAGTATACCAATGTTGATCATCCTGGCTGGTGTCATAGGCGGTATCGTCTTCATTGTATCTGTTACGATAGTCATTATACTATGCCTAAGAAGAAAGTCCGTCATTAAAGGTAAACTTTTATGTGTAATCATTCACTCTATCCTGTTTTATGAAATTAGTAAAAGCAGTTTAAGTTTGTAGTGTTTTTTTTTTTTACAATTCGTTATTATATATGCAGTAAGAAGTTGAAGGACGAGTAAAATGTTAAAGAAATGGAATAGTTTTAAGGTTTTTGATCCTTAAAAAGCTATTTCTTCCGAAATTAGTAAGAGGGGAAATCCCTTTTTCTAAAGAGAAAGATCACTCTTATTGTCAAAAATCAATGGATGTTAATGTGCGTACAATGGATGTTATGGTGTTACTTCAATGTGTGTTCGGTACACACGCATTAAAAATAGAAAGTTACGTAAATTGTGTAGAAAGAATAATGGCTCTTGACTCCTTTATAAGTACCATATTATAAGAAATCTAAAATAGTTTCACATCAAAATTGTGTTTATTCAGTACATGTTTTTACTTGATGCTGCACACATTGATGTAAAGCAGAAACGTAAAATGGATTAAATAGTGTTCCTATGTTAAGTACCCGGATTTTCGGTTTCTGCCTTCGATTTCGGTCGCGTTTTCCGCTGATGTGGAGCAGGGCCCGATGTGTAGAAACTTTACTTTATGACCTTTTTAAAGATGAATATTTTTTGTTGCTTGAAACTTCATACTTTTGGCTGCATATATAACATCATATATGAAGTTTATTTTGTGCTAGTCAACATCATTTTGTAAAAAGAAATGCATTTTTATAATTTTAAATTGCACTCTTTTCCAATACTTTAAGGAAACAAATGATTCCAGTAAATAAATCATGATTTTGAAATGAAATCATCGTTTCGGTTCTTGCATTTTATATCAGGTTTATAAATAACTTTAAAATATGTAGTTTTAATGTTCTTAAATGTAAATAATTTATACTGCTATGTCTTAATGGTGAAAGTTATTACCTTTGAAATAATTGTAAGGACAAAATTCTATGATTTTCATATTTCGATTTTATTAATAAATAAAAGTTCTCCATTTATTTAAACTACTTTTTCTCTTATATAATATCATTTACTAACGAATAATTGTATTTCACCTAGCCAAGAACTTAAACGTTAATTTATTTTTAAAAGAAAAACGAAATTCTTTATACTTTACCTCGATCTTCAATCTTAGCAATGAATTTCTGCAAAACAAACATTGATCATTGGGAACTTGAAAATTCATGTTTATTTAAAACTATAGGGAAAAAATGCACTGTAATTCTATATGCGATAGCTTTTTTACCCAATTCGTTTTTAATGTCGTAGATAGCATGGCAAATGTGTGTCTCTCGATTATTGTTTTATTTTATTTATTTTTTTTTTTTCGTGCGAAAAAGGTATCTTTATACTGTAAACCAAGTCTTAGTTTTTACATTTAGTAAGCTCAATTGGGGTATGTTATCACCTTTGGTACTGATAATAAATGCAAAAGCGGTATCTGCAATCGAGCTCAAATTGAGCGATTGCTTTTGCAATCAGTACGCCTACATGCATTTGAATCATGTGCCCTTTTAAATTGTTGTTTATAAATATTTATTATTCTTAAATAACCGCATGTATTTTGGTAATATACGTTCAAAGAAAGGCCTCGTGACAATTTGATAAAAATTCAGTACGACTTCTGTGCTTAGTGGCAGTATACGTAAGTTGTCACATTTTAAATGTGCGATTAAAATCAATGAGGCTTGTGTGGATAACTAAACTGGTCTTACTAAATTAAGGACATGAGTTCCGACTTTCTTTACGTATCATATGAATTTTTTTCCGTAATACTAAAAGTAGACTACGAGTTTCAATCGCTTGTGAACAATTAAAAATTCCTTGACCATAATTCAAACCTCTTGAATTCAAACACGCTTAAAATGAATAACTGCTGGAACGAATTAAATTTCCGATCCTGTCCTCCTGTCTGTTGCTTATTGTTCGTCGGATAAGGCGAACTACGGTTGAGACGACGTGCATTTAAAGATCCCTTGTATTCGTTTTAATGAGGTTTGACTCGATACTCTTAATAGCAAGATTTTATTAAAAATTGCAAAATTAAGAATTTGTGGTTTAAAATTAAAGTTTTGAGCTAAGTGGAGTTCGTAGTGCACTTTTCTCACTTCATAAATTCCATTTTTATGATACTTAAAATTTAAGTAGTGTACTGCGTAACATATAAATGGACATAATTTTGTTTTATATCTAATAGGAAAAGAAAGCATTAGTATAACAGTAAATCTTTTTGCTAGACGTTGTTCAAGACTTTCAATTTTGCCTCTGTGTCTTCTAAAACAATCATAATGTGCTGATTTTAAAAGACCGTAAAAATGCTTCGCCGCATCTGTTTTCATTAAAGTGAATTTTTTGGCACAGCTCCAAAGATTTTCAGAACTGGTAGAATTAGTGGCTAACTTAGTAAGAAAATTCATTTATAAATTAAACTTTTCTTTGGTGTTTCGAAAACAATACGCTTTTTCTTCCTCTAAAGCTGGAAAAACAACATCAGCCAGAATTTCCGATTTTTTTCATTTAAGAGGATTAAATGTTTAGAAAGGGTTTTTCTTTATTTCCTTTCAGAATAAATTACAATTTTTAATGAAGAAATTACTCTTTAAATTGTCACAAAAATCTAATTGACAATGTAAATATTTTTACAAGCGTCTTTTGCCCCCCACAGATAGTTTTAATCAGGGCTGTCGAGTCTATGGAAATATGACCGACTCCAACTCTAAATATTCGTACTCCAACTCTTTCACGCCAAAATCAGCCCGACTCCGACTTCGTAGAACTGAAAAAGCTGCGGATTCGAAAGGAAGGTATCCGAATCCGATTCCGATCTTTCGAACAAAAAAGAGCAAGAACAATTTTAAACAATTTGTAAGAACAATTTTAAAGTCAGGGATCACAGTTCAGTTCCATAGAATAGAATAACTAGATGGGTTATAAATGAAACATTTCATGTATATCAAAAAATAACTTCCCTGAAGTAAAATATACGAATGCCGAACCTGGGTATTATTTATTTCTTTTCTTCTATTTTTTCTTTCGCATTGTATCCCATATCCAGATGGATTAAACATTTTACGTGCAGCAAAGAATCACAACAATATTCCCTGAAGCAGAATATATGAATGTTGAAACTGGGTATTATAAGAATTTTTTTAACATATCTCTCCTATGAGTAGAACGTATACTATAATTTTATTTCCCAAAAAAAGCATGTAGTCATAAATTAGCTAATTTAGTTTCGCACACAAATCCATAATTATTGCCATCGCTCTTTCTGTCAGTGTTAAAATTACTTGCTTTGATTCTCGCCTTGAGTGTCGCGCTTCCAGCGTTTTCCTCAATCAACAACAAAGGTACTAATTCCTTTCTTGTTTTTCACCGAATTCCGTTGATCGTAATTAGAGTATCACCAAGTTTGTCACCAGATAGACTTAATTGCTACCACCAGGTGTGTCGTAAGATAGCGATCATCTCTAGATTTATTAAAAAGAGAGAGAGAGGCAAAAAAAATGGCAACCGAGTTTCTAACAACAGATTAAAAAGAAATTAGGAAAAAACAAAGCTCGGAAGAAACAAATCGATTCCATCAAGAAGAAAAAGAAAGAACAGCACCAAAGAACACAAAATCCTATCATTTAGTTTCACAGATTCGCGAAAGCGTTTCGCAAATTGCACTCTTCGGCGCAACGTATGAAATAATTTGTAGGCAACAGCGCCACTATTCATCAAACAAAATTCGCCTTCAGCCTACCCCTCAAATTTTTCCAGCCTCGTTAGGAATGAAGAATGCTTCATTTTTATCGTCTGAAGACCCCTCTCTTATCTCGTTTTGAGAATATACATCTTCTAAATTTGAAAGCTTCACATATAAATTGTTAGTGCAGAGCAAAACTGTCTAAATCCATCCTGACATAATGATCCTGCTTGGTGCAATGTTGTGTATAATTCTCAATCTTGATTTTGCTTTTTGAGAAAGTTTTTTGTACATTGTTTTGTTTCAAACTTCAAGCTCTAACAATAGCAAGCTTTAACCTCTTCCAAGAGAAAAATAAATAAAACAGCTTTGATTAGACATGACTACTAAACGAAGGATTAATGCTATAAGTTAGAATCATGAATAACACCGTTTGTTTTTATGCAAGAGGTGTCAATTAAGGATGCCATACTTTTTTTCAACATATTTGAACACCCCCCTCCCTAAAAGGTTTGTCACTAAGTGTCACTCTTTACCTTATACCTTTCAGTTGCGCCCCGAACTAAATTTTTAGGAGGACGGATGCTCTAATTTTGTCGAATAGAACTCCAAATTAAGCCAAATAATAAAATACTAGTATTCCAACGTAAATACGTCTAATGAGAAGGAACATTTTGGCGTTTAAAAATTGCTATCTTGCAGTCATCCGTCCAACTTTAACGAATCATCAGACAACATTTGCCGAATAAGGATTTTTTTGGAAGGTCACCATGTCCCCTTTGACCCCAAAAAAAACTTTGCTTTGACTTACCATCTGGTGTTCTTCTCCTTTCCCCTCCTTATGTCACACTCTGACAAGGGACACTCAAGGTTACCAGTAAAGGCCAAAGTTACCTAGTTTAATGTAGTTATTGCAGAAAAATGCTTGACTTCTTGGAGATACACTTCTCAAACATTTCTAATATGCTTTGTTATAGATTTAGCATAGCTGTCTTTGAACTTTGCTGCATTTTATAAAACATTACTTTTCGCCATAAAACACCGTCACTTTAGGGTCCTATATTTTTGTGTATAAAAGTTTTTTTTTTTTTTTTCAGTATTTCTTTTGTGTGTTTTGAGGTTTCGCTATTTATATTGACATAATTATTACCCTTCAAATAGATCAGTATAGCTTAAAACATAGTCTTTCTATAAGGACTCGAGAGAAAAATCTTTTTATTAAGGCAAATAATTTGCTCCTCCTAAAAATGACGAAAACGCAAAGCCTCGAAATTAAGTAGGGTAATAAAGTAGCATATAATTGACAGATATTCCATCCCCTTTCTTTTTGTTCCAAAGGCGACAAAAAGGTTTGGCTGAAGAATTCCATTTATCTTGTCTTCTTAGACAGCGTATCTACTTAAGAAGAAAAAATAGATCTTCATTCAGGAAGGTTAAAAATACTATTTTTAGGACTAGCTCTGATTTTTTGACAAGTACTGCACTTCTTTTAACGCACTTTCATTTGTTTTCCCGATTTAGAAAAAGTCTAATCTATCGTTTTCAAAAGTATTGTTTTACTGTATCAAAATTCTCCAATAAGTATTAGTATGAATTTGGTAAATTTTTTTCTTTTCATGCGCTCAATTTTTGGCAATTTTGCCAAATTTGACTTTAATTGCATTGACTTTCATTTCCTAAATTATTGTACAAAATTTATTAGGCGAGAAATAGAAGAGATGTCGCGAAGTTGGTAGCAAATGCTTGGCTCCAAGTTTGTCAAAATTACAACAAATTAAGTTAAAAAAAAAACATAACGATAAGAACTATAGTTGGTTCAAAACGAACTTTGCAGTGTTGTAATGCTGAGAATAAGACATGTGAAGCCTTCTCAATGCTTACCCCCAACTATAGTACCAACTCGAGCTATAGTGCATGATCTAAATGGAACTATGCTTTGACAATATTGCTCATCAGAGGCACATGTGCTATCTCTAAGTATCTTAATAGAATTAGAGAGGAGATAATGACACAGTCAATAGAAGCTGTTACACTAAGAGTAAATTACCTAATGCTTATGTAATTAAATAGAATATTAATCAGTGCAGAAATATAATTAATGTTAACCATTATTAGTTCGGGAAGGCAATACAAAGGAAGTTTTTTCAAAATCAAAAATTCTCTTCGTCATTTAAAGGAAAACAATGCCTAATTTACATTTTGACAATCCTTTAATTCAAAATGAAGGTCAGTTTTAGATTATATAGTAAGTCATCGTCAGTAAAAGTGCAAAATATAACATACGTGACATTGAACAATTTTAACGCTGAATAAACATTAAACGTTTAAACAAATTATTAAACATCACGCATTTATATACATAGTTGATTTCAAAGCTTTGGAAATCGCTTGATTAGTGTTGAGTTAAAAATGAAGAAAAGCATAAAAAAGGTATAAAATATTTAAACTGATATCTACATTTAAATTTACAAAATTCTGTTTTCTATTTCTGTTAAAACACTTTATTTCGCATAAATTGAATCACAACTGCAGTAATCTTTTCACCATTTTTGGCGCAATTTGATCAGTTTTTAGAACTTTAAAGAATATTTTACTCTCAGAGAATTTAAGTAATGTATTTAGAGGTTTTCGCCACATATTTAATAAACCTAAATTTTCATTTAAAGGGTTTGAAAAATGTATTTACATGATTGGAATACCTCTTTACAAAAATGATTATTTTTTGAGCAGCATTGTCCAATGTCCAGATTAATACTCGTTGCTCTGTGTGATTTTGGAATTGGAGACCTAGGATGGGAGGTCACGACACGTCACGAATATTCTTTATTCGTCTAATTTGGTCTGATTATTCGCTGAACCTAGATAGTTTTGTAGTACTGCATTTTCTTTAATATATTTTTTAAATCAGAAATTGATTTACTAATTTCTTTCTGCTGAGTCTTTTAATTGACTTTGTGATTAGCAGGTAGCTAGTGAGCCATTGCCCTTACGTGGAGAATTGCTTTTGCACTTTATTCATTAATCACCATTTCGGTGAGGTCGTTAAAATCTCTCATGCTACATTAGTTTCGAATAATAAATTCAACTTACTAAACTGTGTTCTTAAACCTTTAAAAACATCGTAAGAGGAAAATAAACAATTCTATACTGAGTTTTTTTTTTTTTCATTATTATATATTTTAATTTGTGGAATAACTCTAAATTTTTAAGTCAGTATTTCAATCTATGTTTCTTAGAGAATAAAACCATTATTTTCCTTGAAAAGTACACAACGAGATTTCAAGGAGGTAAGGCTTTACTTGCATTAAAGAGTGGTGTGTTAAGAATTTTTCTTTGTCCTTTTTCTGTTTACTACCAAAATACTACTGCGGAAATGAGATTATAATAAAATAAAGAAAAAGAAAATATCTCGTTTTCTTGCCAGGAGAAATAAAATTACAGTGATTACACGTTTAATTTTTTGCATTTCTTTTCCCCTTGAATAGAAAAAACAAATTTTCTTAAGACTATTATGTAAGACTTCTGTAACAGCAAGACAAGAAGTAATTCAGCAATGACGATGCAAAACATTTCAGTTAAATTTTTCACAGCGCTTTATATGTTGATATTTTTTCCTTTCTCTTAATAAAATAGCTACGGTATATGCAAAATTGGGCTTCTTTTTTAACAAATCAAATGTCAGAAATTGTGTAGTTTTTGTTGAAAGAGAGACATTTTAGGGAAGCTGAAATGTCTTAAATGTTATTGTTTTTGTTAAAATTGACAGCTTTTTAAAGAAAACAAACGCCTGTATTTATTTTAAACTTTTTTCTTTCTGGAATTTGGTTATTCAGCAAAAACAAAAGTATTTAATAGTTTTTGTTGAAATTTGCTAAAAACAGGACATGATTTTTTTTTTTTTAATTTAGAATGTTGAAAAAAAAGGTGTTTCGAAGCTATTCTTTTTTGTTGAAATTTTATTTCCGAGGTGGGAAAGTTTTTTTTTTTTTTTTTTTGTAGTCTTTTTATCAAATTTTACAGTTAAAAAAACGTTTCTCGATTTCGAAATTTTAACTGAAACAAATATTTTGAACTTTTTTTTTTTTAACTTCAGATCAGCTGATATGTAGTTGCATACTTTAACAGATACACAAACATAAAAAGAATAATCATTTATATTGAGATTTAATTTTTCGTAGCAAAATAATCTAGTTTTGATAATAAATTAGCAAACCCATACGTATTTTAAATACACTGTAATAATCTCTCTAATACTTTCTTATAGAATTAACAAATAGATTGTTTTAAAATTTTATATTTATGAACAAAATATTATTGTATTAATTTTCATTAGTCTTACCCATGATAAAATTTATACAATATGTAGTTATGTTTATAGATTTATGAGAATTTACTCGAAACTCAAGAAATATTAACTATAAATTTATCATCTCAAGCTTATTCCAAAAAAAGTCATGATACATTGAAATAAAAGTGGAATTTAAAGGACTGACATCCAGTCAAGGAACTCTTTCCCACACATGAAAATATTTCTGTCTCTATTAATAGAAAGACTGCCCTCCCCTTTCCCTTTCCGAGTATTCGGTAACAGTCATTGAAAACTTTTGATTGAAACTCTAAATTGAATTCTTATGTTTAAGAAATTATTATGAATTTAAAACGCGTCTCACATCGTTTTGTAATCAACTAAGATTATTTTAAATAAATATTTTGAATGCTGTCGCGTTAGTCAATATTGAATATTGACAAAGCTTTGGCTAAAGTAAAACGTCTCGAATGTTTATGTGAAGCAATGAATTGACAGAAAACATTTGTTTTGAAAGTAATACAGAAATTCAGTAATTTTGTTTAAATTCATTGATGGAAAAAATTATTCGGTATCATTTTGCTAATAGTGCAGTTGAGCTATAGAAATCAAATAGAGTTATCTCTCACTCCTCTCATTCACTCCCTCTCTCTATCCCTTATACTCCATTCACTTCTCTCCCTCATTCGCTCTCTATCCTTCTTACTCATTCATTCTCTCATCTCTCTCTCATTCTCTCGCAATCCTTCTCACTCATTCGTTCTCTCTCAATCCTTCTTACTCATTCATTCTCTCATCTCTCTCCCATTCACTCTTTCATCTCTCTCCCATTCACTCTCTCCTCTCTCTCATTCTATCTCAACTTCTCGTTCTCTCTGTATCCCTCTTTCTACATTCTCTCTCTCTCATTCTCTCTATCCTTCTTACTCATTCATTCTCTCATCTCTCTCTCATTCTCTATCCCTCTTTCTCATTCTCTCATCTCTCTCTCATTCTCTCATCGCTCTCTCATGTCTCTCATTCTCTCATCTCTCTCTTGTTCTCTCATCTCTCTCTCTCATTCTCTCATCTCTCTTTCTCATTCTCTCTCTCTCTCATTCTCTAACCCTCTTTATCATTCTCTCTATGATTATATCTGCTCTCTCTCGTATGTCTATGTACATGAGCGTGTGATTCGACACTATGATCGCTACTTTCTTTTTTTTTACTATTATTGTTAAATTTGCACCTTTTACAATAATAAATGTTTGAAGATTCTACATTTTTAATTCCACTATTTATTCTACAAATTTCACATGGAGAGACTTAATTATTCCCCCGCCCCCTCCTTCTTCTATGTTTTCTCCGTCAAATATGCTTCTGACTACGATCTTCAAAGGTAAATTGAAAATTTTCCAAAGTGAAATAAAACTAAGTCTTTAGACAAGTCAAGTTTAACTGGCAACAAAATAAATTCAAAAGACCGAAATTCATCTGCCTTCTATTAAACATTTTGTTAACAGTTTAACTCTTCTACCATGAAAATTCTATCGATAAGTCGTCGATTCCAACACTCTTCCCCTCCTCCCCTCTACTTTTCACAAACTCTCATCCAGATTCGTAAGCCTTACGATTAGGAGACTCGAAATTAACTCCGAGAAATTGAAACTTACAAGAAGACAGATCAATTCGATTCATTAAGTGTTAGCTAATAATTCCGATCGGAGCAGCTACGAAACGAGGGCTGATTACTGAGGGGGGAGCGGGCACACTGTTCTAAGATGTCTCATTGACTGCTGACGAAAATTCGAGGGAAAATTCACCGCTGATTAACGAAAGGTATTGATTTTATCGCTGGGAGTCCTGGAAATGTGTTCAAATAAATGAAAGATTTGTTGTCCTAGTTTAATTGAGATTAAGACTCTGCGCCGGGTCTCAGGCGAAGAAGGAAAAATTCGTAGCGCAACTTTGTAAGAGAAATTACGGGATTGCAAAGATTTGAGACCTTTTTTCGTTGGAAGAATGTGATTTAAAGTGCTCTATTGCTTACAATTGCTCTATATCCTTCAGTATAGTCATTTTCAGTATGCAAGCGTGCCTCCTTGGGGGATCATGGAAAAATTACAAGGGTCGCCACGAGTGTCTAAAAAATAATGTTAAAGGTAAAACTAAACAGAAACTTACAAGAAGACAGATCAATTTGATTCATTAAGTGTTAGCTAATAATTCCGATCGGAGCAGCTACGAACGGAGGCTGATTACGGAGGGGGGGAGAGCAAACACACTGTTCTAAGATGTCTCATTGACTGCTGACGAAAATTCAAGGGAAAATTCACCGCTGATTAGCGAAAGGTATTGGTTTTATCGCTGGGAGTCCTGTAAATGTGTTCAAATAAATGAAAGATTTGTTGTCCTAGTTTAATTGAGATTAAGATTCTGCTCCTAGTCTTAGGCGAAGAAGGAAGAATTCGTAGCGCAACTTTGTAAGAGAAATTACGGGATTGCAAAGATTTGAGACCTTTTTCTGTTAGAAGAATATGTTTTAAAATACTCTATTGCTTACAATAGCCTTCAGTATAGTAGTTTTCAATATGGAGGCATGCCTCCTTAGTGGGCATAGAAGAATTACAAGGGTGGCACGAGTACCTTAAAAAATAAAATTAAAGGATAAAACTTGCTACAATTTTCCTACAAAAAGTAAATATTAACTATAAATGTTGTAGAAGTGACTGCAGCTAGACATTAACCTCACCTTGATCCTTGATTGCCTTAAATAAATTAGTTCTTGGGTTTCATTTATTCCTACAATAACGTATTCAAAACAAAACGTTTTGTGCAGTAATATCAAATTTGTGTGGGAAACTTAATTTTCAATTATTAACCAACTTCAGCTATCTTAAATATATTTAGTATATGATAAAAATATATTAATCACGAATATTGATGATGGAGGAAGGAGAGCTTAATCTCACATCAGCGTTCTAAAGGGGGCACAGAACCTAAAAGGATAAGAATAAAAAATCTAAATAATGGGAGCTGTATAAGCTTAGAGGTTCCCATGCGGTTCTACATGAGACCAGGCTCAGAAATTAGCAATTTCTATGACTCAATGATTGAAAAAGTTATAGCAGAATGGAAGAGATAGAGCAGAAGAGATTATACTACAGTGCAACCTTTCTTGACAACAACATCGTGACGTCAGCGTGACGTTTGCTTGACGTTAGCCTATGAAAAACGAGCTAGATAAAACGTCACAGCCTACTTGGCGAATTAGAGGAGATCGCTGACTGCTTGTGAGCTCTTATTGGCTCCGCCCGTAGTGACGTTCAGTGTCAAGTTAAGTTGCATTTAGGTATAGTATAACACAGAAGGCACTGTATGAATGCAAAATAAAAGGAGTAACAAATTATTGACTTTCTAGAATCCATGTTCCATCATCCAAATTTGAGAACCCCTACTTTAGTTCATCAACATGTCATGAATAAAAGGTTCAGGTTCAAAATTCAACTTTTATAATCTAGACGGCTGTGTTGATTCACTATTAATGATGAAAATACATGCAATCGTAAAAATAACTGACGTTATCAAATAGTTCTCTGACGTTATCGAAAACCTCTCACTCTTCAGTTGGCAGAAAGCATTTTACTGGAAATATATTTTTAATTATTATTCTTCATTCTTCCACGATACCGCTTCATAACTTAATAGGCTAAAAGCTGTCATACGCCATCAGCAAGCGTAAAATCTTTTGAAAAACTATCTTGTCTCCAAAGAGTTTTCATCTTTTTTTTTTTTTTTTTTTTTTTTTCGCGATTACATCGGATCTAAACTTATAGTTATTGTTATTATCTTCGTTTGCATTGATGTGGAATTTTTGAAGCCTTGCGTTACAAGCACGCCATTTGAACACTAAAATTTAAAAATCCCCCTCCCTCCCTCACCAATAAAGAGACAAAAGCAAGTATTGTTGCAAGCTTCTGCGCACAATTTCTATTGAAGCTAATAAATGTGATTTAAAATTTAAAAAAAAAAATTAAAAAACGTAACAGAACTTGCAAAACAAAAGTATTTCTTCACGCTAAATTTAGTACAAACTAAGCTTTTCCTTTAGTTCTGAATATCCATCTTTGAACTAATGACTGGGGATCCAATACACAATCATGAAAAATTTTCAACTAAAAAATTAGCCCAAAATGATTCTAAGTCTTCTTACAACTACTGAGTATCACAAAACCTGATACTACATAAATGTAATATCTATTCCTCGACTTAGTAAAGTACTTTTTTAAAACTGAACTTTTTAATCAGACCTATTTATGGCTCAAATATGCATGAATACATATAAAAGATATGCTAAATATTCTGAAACATATCCGGACAAAGAGCTCCCCTTTGATTTTACTCAAAACAGCCTCAGAAATCAGATAACGGCCAATCTTTCCCATGAATCTAAAACTTTCTGGGCGAAATATGTTCCTGATTAAGGCATGTTATTGATTTTATAACAGGAAGTGCAGAAACGTGTTTAAATAAGTGAAAATGCTGTTACCCGGGTTCTCGCAGTGATTAAAAGCTTGAGATCAGTTTTGACTAACAAGAATGCTGTGCTTAAAATCTGAGATTCTTCCACTGCTAGTGACGTGAACTGAACTTGAGTTGTGACAACTTCGTGTTTATAGTTTAATTAAATCGAGTTTCTCTTGGCGTGAAATGTGTTCTCGTTTGTGGTTTTTCGAGGGGAAAATGCGATTCGTAAAATTTAACCTTCCTTAACTCGGATTTTATTCATATGAGTCATTCAAAGTTTAAAGCGTAATGTTTCACTAACCCTGAACTGGGTGGGTGGAACGTCTTACACATCAGAAGAATTTAGATTCTGAAATAATATTATCTCCATATATTATTTCTCTAAGCCGAATCCTATACCCGGTCGAAACTCGCTCATTTCTTAATCGAATTGCATGAAAATTTATGATTTTGAAGCTTATCCCGCGGGCTATTGACGAAAATTAGACCCACCCTCTAAAAAGTGTCGGTTCGTTTTTATTCGAACTTCAATTTTTGGGCACAGAATTGACTCTATCTAGCGAAATAATTGTCGTATCGTCTCCATTTTGATTTCATTCGAAAGATTAAAAAAAATGCGTTCTTTAGAACGTTTCTCCGCTAGCGCCGCGTAACGAGAAACTCGAAAATCCGCGTTTAAGCGACTTATAAGCGATTGAAGTTTGAAAAGTTAAATTTTTTGCTCAACTGTCAAAATCGTTACATTGTTGCTCAAATCAATTTTAAATGCGATATTTCAAGCCAAGGCTTAGCTCGGTAAACCTTAATTGTAACTCTTATTGTTTCAAAATACTATGGTAGTTTTGCGATAACGTTAGTATTTAGTGTAGTAGTAGCCTTGGGTATTTGATTTTAATATAGGGTATCACTTTTGTAGTAATTGTAAAAGTGAACGTGTCTTTGATCTCTTTGAAAAGTTGTCAGAACGACGGCAGTTCATGGCAATGTTGTGCAAACGTACAAGATTTTACAATGCCAAGGAACAGGGTACCAACAGGCAGACTAACAGGAAGGTGTCTACTACCTAGACAATATTAGACAATTCAACAATGCTTTGGCCTTCGCTTCAGTCAAAGTGGACTCAGTTAACATTCCTGGCAGAGGTCCATATTGTTTTTAACTACATGGTCAAGTGTACCATATGATCGGGAACTTGCAACCTCCGGCAGGGACTACACCAATTTACGCTGGACTTTTCTTTATAGATTTCGACACTGTGCTGCAACTTCGGGCGGATAATGAAGCCAATAAAAATTGTCGTATTAAATTTTAAGTTTAGAGTTTTTTTTTTTTTTTTTTTTTTTTTTTTTTTTTTTTTTTTTTTGCGGAATTCCGCACGGGTCACCTAGTCCTACTATACTACATTGCTCGAAAAAAAAGAGTGGAGCAATTTAAAAAATACCGAAGAAGCCATAGCAAAATAGCCAGCACAGTCATAATGTTGAGAATAGATTGCAGCTGTAACAAATTGTAATAGAAAGAAAAAGAAGCAAAACGAAATCGTATAGGAATTTAGTTCTTTGAACGGTAGAAAAAACGTTAAAAGATGTTTCCGCGCAACAAGATGATTGTGATGTTTATGCAAAAAAAGATGAAAATGCCACAAAATGTTCAGAAGTGATGCAGGATATTTAATATAGCATTGGGTGATTCCAAACCGCTAAGTCTGCAAAGAAAGCAAACCTGTGAAG
The DNA here is from genome assembly GCA_038373865.1 of Uloborus plumipes. Classification (NCBI taxonomy): domain Eukaryota; kingdom Metazoa; phylum Arthropoda; class Arachnida; order Araneae; family Uloboridae; genus Uloborus; species Uloborus plumipes. Next base: position 171,010 of record JAXGGA010000660.1, read on the forward strand.
AATGTTAAAGTTAGTTTAACGTGGTCATAGATGCTCCAAAGTCCTACATGAGATGGCCTTTGGAAAATGACCAAAATAATTCTTTTTTGATGCAAAAATGTAACTAAGTTTGCACAATTTGCTTAAATGCAAAACCGGCTTCAGACGTACATAACCCAAAGATTGTACAAGTATTCTTATCGTTGCAAGACTAACTTGGTAGGAGGCATAATGATGTGATCGGATTCTAGGTAGTCTTCACAATGCTTCCAAGTTAGCTTTGTCCCAACTATAGATTGATGATAGTTAGCGAATTCGTTATGATGAATCGTGAAGGAAAGTTACGGAGCCCTTAGTTTCCTTACGGATCTCTCTTAAATGCAAAACCGGCTTCAGACGTACATAACCCAAAACCCAACCATTGTAGAAGTACTCTGGTTGGGGCAAGGCTAACCTGGTAGGACGCATAATGATGTGATCAAATTCTCTGTAGTCTTGACAATGCTTCCAGGTTAGCTTTGTCCCAACTATAAATTAATGATAGTTAGCGAATTCGTTATGAGGAATCATGAAAGAAAGTTACGGAGCCCTAAGTTTCCTTACGGATCTCTTTTATAATCATCGTACCATGCATTGTTTGGGCACTTGTAAAGTGCTACAGGTTAATCCAAAAATATATTACTTAACGAACAGAATAAATGTTATCTGGTTAAGGTTATAATCTCTACGTATGGGGTTTTTGTCATTCAGAAACATTTTATGAGTCTTCCTCATATTTAAACCACATGTTCCGAAAGATTTCCGTGTAAAATAAGGTGTTCTGATTCCTAAATCTGGGAGGGGGTGTGGGGACTTCTAACTTTTTACGAACCACTCTTGTATTTCTCCTGATCAAAATACCATATTGTGACTGATATTAAAATTCTTATTTGTGCAATTAAAAAAGTATTCAACTCCTTGATCTACGGCAGCCCTAGGAACTCTAGGGGTGCAGAGATTCAAGTGCTCAATGTTGGTCATCATAAGATTACTATTTATTTTGATGAAGTAATGCTCATTTAATCACATAACCCTTAAAAAACAAATCTGATTTGAATTTTCAGCGAGTTTCAAGCATTTTTATTTTACTTCCATTCACGGCCAGTATTATTTTTAAAAAACTTTGATTTTTCAATTATTTTGATTTGATTCCCTTCTGTTGTGTTGAGCAAGTCCCCTAGCAGCCATTTTGTTGATTTTTGCGCTTTTTATCCCTGCAGATGAGGAGTACGGGTCCGAGAAAAAAACGAAAGGGTCGGACTCGGCTTCGTCGGGGGATTCGGACCTGAAAGCCGAGATCCGAACGGCCTCGTCGCTGTCCAACAATGAGCACGAGCGCAGCTGGGACGAGCATAGCGACCGGGCTGCCCAGGAACAACAACTTTACAAATACAACCACCCCAACGACTACTCGGAGGCGAACTTTCCGCCCAAACCGGTAAGGCACCTACCTCTCTGCACCAACGAAAGCAACAGAACCTTCTTCTTCTTCTGTTGCATCTCTCTTTGCTTTCCTACTTTCCTCTCTCTGCGCATTTTTCCGTTCTCTACATCAAGGGTCTCTAATCTACTGCCCATAGTCAACAACTGGCCAGTCGGAAACTTGCAAACTGAAAAAAAAAAAGGTTTCTTCCATTTGTATAACGCATAAAAATCTCGTGCCACCTAATACCAATGCAACAAAAAGTCCTTCTCAACGAAATAAAGGTTCACCCGCATTTTAATTGCCATTTTCTTTGAATTCCTTTACAATGAACTCCCGTTCAAACGAACAAATGTTGCGGACCTGCAACGAAGTTTAACAGTATGTTGTACATTTTGTAACTTCTTCTTTTAAGAAAAGAAGCCCAGAGAATCTTTAAAAAAAAAACCACCGCTGAGCTCTAAATTAAAAACAAATTCATGTGTTTTTAATTTGGAGCTCGTGCTAACTAAACCTCTGAACTGAAACATTGTTGGCCTGCCTTGCCTCCAAACATTTACAGTGTGGGCTTTGAGCAAAAACGGTTGGAGACCCTTTCTCTGCGTTGGTGCGATCTGTTGAAGAATTTTCACGCTGGTAATATAACTAGCCAGTATCCTGATATGAGACAGTGAGAAGCAAAGGGATATAGGTGGACTGTTTAAAGTTTTGAATAAAATGTGGGTAAAGTTCAAACTGTAGGTCGGCTTTCGTTGAAAAGTTCTTGTAAATAATGCTATGTAGCAACACTCTCCAGAAAAACTATTACCATCATTTCCCTCTAATCACATGAGAGTTTCTCCAACCATTTGTACTAGTTATCTCCAAATTTTTAATTTTGACATATACACCCCTTTGTTTCTAAGCAATTCTCATAAGAACTGACGCATGCAGGATAACACTAAAACTATAACTACTTTCTGGGCTTGTAGACCGTGGCACCCCAGAGACCCCCTTACCTACCAATTGCTTAGCAGGTCGGTTTTAAACTTAAGCATGAAAAACTGGGTCCCTGAGGACAAGAGGCTGGTAAGCCATGGTTCACATATGAGGTTTGTGATGGCTCCTACAGGAAGTTTATGATAGTTCGTCCAGAAACTTTATGCTGGATTATCCAAGAAGTTTCAGGAGAAAACACGATTGATTGACCAAAGAGTGCAAACCTTGAAAGTAGTTATTAAGACATCTAAGAGTGCTGATTTATTTCATTTGGGAATTTCGAAAGGGAATGATAAAAACTAAACAACCATTTGTACATACATTACTTAATAAATCGAAAGTTCATAACGTTGGATCCATCAATAGCTAATTTACTTAATACATTTCTCAGACTCAGAAGCACTACTTAGGACCATCGCAGATTGTATGCACACTTTGTTTATGAATGTTTTCCTAGTTTTGCTGCAATTCTCACTCACACTTTCACAAATGGCACATGGTGGCTTCGACACATGATACAACAAATGTGCTCGTATCAATGAAGATCAGAATGCTGTCTACACGATGAAAAGAGATGATGATTAAAAGTGTCAAATCAGCAGTCACCTCCCATGACAGAGGAGTAAACGTGACACTGAAATTTGTAGTACGGCATTGATACTTGTGACCACTGTGACGGCCAAAAAGGCATGTACTACTTCGACGAATGATTTTTGAACCACCATTGAGAATTTTCTAAAATTTAAGAAATGAAACTATTTAAACTTGTCTTGTCAAATAGTTTGCATCCAAATAAGAGAGCTTTGGAAACGTATACTCCAAAACTCCAACATTCCATGTCATAGTGAGAAAGGATATATCCCTCAAAATTATCCGAGAAGACTTCGATAAAACTGATTAAAAAGCTTGAAGCTTTTACATCTTGACTTCGTCAGAACTTGACATCTATGAGTACTGACGAGTACAGTACATAGAGAACATTCTATAAATACTACAGAGCACAGTATTGTGATATAGAAACCTGCTTGTGACCAAGGGCACACCGAGGGGTCTAGCAATCCCCCCCCCTCCCCTCCCCCCCCCCCCTCTGCCAAGAGCAGAACTACTGGTTTTCAGCCAGATTGCCTATATGATCGTGATATGGTTGGCAAATGTACTACGAAACCTGCCTCCCTCTCCAGAAAGTTCATAATCTTTAGCTGATGCAACCGCAGTAAATCGTGTACGAATTAATACATTTTATTCGCTAGTTTTGTTTAAATCCCGTTAAAATAATCAATAAAGTTCTTTCACAACACTTCGTACTATTTATTTTTTTTTTCATAAAATTTTGTAATAAACAAATGAAAAGAGAATCGTACATTAATCAACCGAAATTATTTATAAAATAAAGGAAGATACTAATTAATTGTAAAACAAAAAAAGTTTCAATTTTTCATGACTAGAAATAACCATTAATTGTTGATGAATTCTCCATTTAATTAACGATCATTGATTGGCTTCTGATTTAATTTTCCATTGGCGTGCATCAGCTTAATTCTCTACTTGCAGAAGGAAATATATCTTATGAAAATTCGAAGTAAGAAGCCATGAAAGTTAATTTCTTTTTTCGTCAACACTTCTTTCATTCTTGTAGATGAGGTGAACCAATTAAGTCACTCTACTAAAGATGAAACTTTTTCTTCGCCTTAAACTATAAAACCCTAAACGCTTTTGGCTCGATAAATTCTAAAAAAGATTTCCAAATAATTCAGAATGAAAAAACCTGGGTTTCAAGCAAGCGCGGATCCAGAGGAGTGGGATGATGAGGATCATGACCCTCTACATGCAACCGAAGACAGCTTAAAAAAGCTCAGATTATATTTAAAAGAAATATTTAATTACACATTTCAAACAGTGCTAATTTTATCGGTTTCATTCACTGAAATTTAAGACTCGACCTTTTTAGTTTATAAAACTCATTCAGAAGAAAAATAAATATGACAGTTTGGACGCTGTTGTAATCAAGTCAAAAATAAAAATCGTAAAATATTTGTGTCGTTCATCATAAAAGTGGTGAATTTCTATATTTTTAAAATGAATATCTTTTTACAAAATGGTACCACATTTAATTTTCGTTTTAGTGTAAAAGTGAAGCAATTCCCTTTTTTAAAGATAAATATCGGATGACAAATAGTAGCTGAAAAGTAGTAGGGTAAAAGCACCAGTAGTGGGCATTTAAGAGATTTTTTGTTGATCTTGGCTAACCTAGAACTTTCAGCTATCAATACAGCAACAAAAACAAGGTAAAACTTTAGAATGAACCTTTCTGATAGTGAATCACCTACTTGTTTCAGAAATTAAAAAAAAAATTATGTTAAAATCACTAGTAAATGCTCCAGTAGTCGGCCACAGAATCATCTTAGTTGAAAAATAAGCAGAATCGCAATCTTAGATGACGGGCACACCATTCAAAATGAAATGACTCATTACTAATTCAAAAAAAGTACCCAAAACTTAACTGTCACTGGTTGATGATTGAGAATAGGTACATGAATGTGTGAATGCGTTATATCATACCTGATTTTGAATTAAAAATGTACTATTTATGAGGAGTTTTATGTCATTGTGGCCGACTACTGGAGACTGGGCGACTACTGGAGCACTTACCCTATTTTTTTTTCCTATGTAAAAGTTTGAGAGGAGTTCAAAAAAAGTTATAGTAAATAGTTTACAAAGAGATAATTCACCTTTACGATGAGCCACACTTAAAATTAAGAAATTCACCTAAATGAGACAGATTTTTAAAAAAAATGTAAAAACAAGGTTGAAACAATGAAAAAAAAGCTCAAATAGCAGTAAGAGTTTTAGGCACTTATGCGGCTGCGAGGAACCCCATTTTCAATACAACTGAATAAGTGTATGGATTTGGATGATAAAACATTCGGCAATAAGATATAATTTAGTACGATAAAATTACTGCTTTCATGGTGATTTTTAAATAACACGTGGCGCCATCTGTTGTCTTATTTCGTAAACACGATATTCCATTTTTATCTTTCTATTTTATTTCTTACTTGCAATAAGTAGGTTCTTATCTACAGGGCGGTTTATTGGGTCAAAAACCTTCATGTGCGAACTCTGCAAGACCTAAGTGGTATTTTTTAGTTTATTTTTATTTGGCAATTATCATTCGTCAAACCATTTTTATCTCGTCATGCTACTCATGAAATATATAAATCTTGTGCTCCTACCTCGATAGTCAACTGTATCTATAATACAGGTTTTCTTTTAACTTGACAATTAAAAATTACACATAAAACATTCGCCAGTATAATTTTATTACCTTTGACTAAATGATTGCTTCCGTTTTTATTGCATGCAGCCTGTTGCATTTCATTTTTCTTTCTGTACCCTCACTTTTATAAATTAATTTTTCGCTTCTGTTACTCATTTAAAATGCACACTGAACAATTCAATTTTTATTTAAATAAATACGTGGAAAACCAAGCCCTTCCAAAAATACTTTCAAAGAATTGCTATGATTTTAATACTCATTTAAATTGTGCATGACAACTATTTTTTTTTACTTGGGAAACGTTATTTTTAACCTTATCACATGCAAACCTAACTCTTTATTACGAGACTATTTTGTTTTATCCACGTGCTGGATTGTTTGCATAAAGTTTATTATGAATATCATTAGTGTATTGTTTTATTTTTCTCGTGCATTTCCCAAATCTTTCGCACTTGAAATCACAAAACTATTAGCAGTTTAAGAAGTTGGAGAATCTTAAGACAGAAAGGAAGAATTAAATTTAAACGAAAAAATAAATGTAATCGGGCTAATGTTACTTTTATTCTAATTATTCATGTAAAGAAATCCATTATTTCTTTTTCTAAAATCAATATTGGGTTTTCTAAAGCTTCAGAAAAACATAATTTATATACCTTCGATTGGGACTATTGTAGACATATTATCACCAAGTATTTACCTAATCTAATCACAAATACCCGTTCAACTTAAAGAAACGAAAACGAAAATATATTATTATATGAACGATTTTCCTTATATTCGTTTTAATGTTTTTTGATAAGATTACGTCTCCAAGTCTGCTTTCTAATGAGATAGAAATCAATGTTTGTTTTGCAACACGAAAGAATCATATCAAATTATAAGCTTATTCACCTAATAAATATCTGTCAGAAATGCAATCACTATAAAAGTAAATCCCATATCGATTATGATTATGCTAGTAATTAAACATTTCCATTACTCATTTAAGACTATTTGCCGATAAATACTTCAAATCATCAAGCAAGAAAGCATTGAGTGCTTTAAAGCAGTTCTGAAATTAGAGACAATATTGATTGGAATCTTTTAGGTAAACCTGTAAAGACCGGTAGCCGACTCATAAGGTTTAATCCTGTCTAAGTCAAAATCAATATATTGTAGAATTATGCATGAAGAGCGAAGTATAGTTTAACAAAAGCTAATTAACATAGTGCTTAGTTAAATTTTCTATCTGTTTGTTAGTAATCTTGGTGTACAGCAAACTTAGAGAAATGGGAAAATATTATCTCTATAAATCAATAACCTTAGGATATTTATCACTTCGAAAATTTGAAAAAAAGGACTTTCTATGGATTTATAATTCAAAAATTTTTAAGCCCTTATTAAACATGAAGCCTTACATGAAAGAATTCATTTAATAGTTTTTTTTTTTTTTTTTTTTTTTTTTTTTTACAGAGAAAGGAAGTACTAGTTTATCTCTCTGTCTTTGAAAAGCAAAGTAAGCTTGTAAATGAACCAAATTGTGCTTATTTGTTAACTAACTGAATTAGCATATATGCAAGTAGATATCTCGGCCTATTAGTAAAACTGATTGTATTATTATTGCAAAAGATGTCTTCTTTTCCATTGTAATAAATTTAAAACTCGATAATTTAGACCACCAACTTTTAAAAACAGGAGACATTAAGTTGCTGACACTAAAATAAGTTTCTTAAGCAAGACTTCAAGAAAACGGCCAGGCAGCTCTTTTCTTTCTTAGCTGATTGATCGCATCTGAAAGTATCTATCACACTGTCCGAAATTTCAGGTCTCTCGTAAAACTTGGATGGAATGGTCATGTCCGTAGCTCTGTCTACACATTAAAGAACTACGGCTTCGGTTTAGACAATCTCTACGTTCTATGAAACTGAAATTTTTAAGCGATCCACAAACTTCTGCTTATAAATTGCAAAAATAAGTAGATTCGTTTTGGTTAGAAATTTCACTTTTCTGTAAATACATTAAATTCAAAGTATTCAATCTTCACACCGGTTTATCAATAAGGTATATTTGAATCTCTTTTAAATAAAAAGCATTTCTGACTAGATATTTAACGTTTTGATCAAACGAGATTTAATAATCATGATATTTAACTTTGTGCACCAATTAAGACTAATACTGGAATCAGAATTTTAAAAAAATCTTATTGTTTTAAACAAAATATAGAACTTTTCAGCCATTTTTGACCATAATGTCAATTGTTTAAAATTCTGAGTGCTTTGTTTCTAATATACAGATCTTTAGTTTTACTTACAGCAGTTAATCTTCCCTTTCCTTACTGACTGTACTCTTTCTCTTTTCTTTTTTTCACTTTTTCTTCCCTACGCAGGCATGAGCGAGTCGGGACCACCTTTTGCACCGACTGCAACAACCGGATTAACCAACAACCGTCCTAACAACTACCAACAACATCCCAGCCAAATCGAGGCTGCTCGGTACACGACAGCACCAACTTCTCCGCCACAACATTCTTCTTCTTCACCACAACCCTCACAACCTCCCCTCACTCTAAACAGCAGATGCTTCGTGCGGACAACTGTTCTGGATGACCGGCCGTCCCGGACCGCAGATCTCAACGATTATGTCTGGGGTCCGTTTCTTTCTGTCTTTTTCGCCAGACTCCCCCATAGCTCCTTTACATAGCTATCTTGCATTTGTGGTAGCATAGTCATTAGGACAAATTTCAATGCTCATAATTTAGTGCAAGAGTACTTATGTTCACTGAAAACTTGCCACTGCGTACTTTAAAACTGCTGATCCATCTGTGTTCGTCCCAGTCAGAACTAGAGCTACCGAGAACCAAGTCGGATCCCATTATGTCTGGGTTCCGTTTCTTTCTGTCTTTTTTGCAGACTCCCCCATAGCTCGTTTACATAGCTGTTTTGCATTCGTGGTAGCATAGCCATTAGGATAAATTTCAATGCTCATAATTTAGTACAAGAGATGTTATGTTCACTGAAAACCTTCCACTGCGCACATTTAAAACTGCTGATCAATATGTTTTTGTATCTGTCAAAACCAGGGCCACCGAGATCCCATGTAAATTTTATCTCTCCATCCCCTGCCCTCCTCTGTCCAAAACTCACCCTTTACAGTCTGCACTATTCTGATTCTGTCTTTTTTGCAGACTCCCCATAGCTCCTTTACATAGCTATCTTGCATTCGTGGTAGCATAGCCATAAGCAAAAATTTTAATGCCCATAATTTAGTACAAGAATTCTTATATACAATGAGTTACCGCCCGTAAGTCAGGGCTAAAGCAGAACTGAAACAAATACACGTACAGCTAGTCATAGCATCCTGAGACTGCAGTTTCGTCCTTATTCTGGACTCTTCAGTCAGGAATAGCCAATGACCGAGCTGGAAGCAAAGATCATCTTATTGTAGCTAAGTTTGCCAACAAACTGGTAGATAAAATGAATTTATCTTACCAGCGAGAGTCCGCAAACCATGGTGCGGCTCAACTCGAAACTTGAAGGCAAAGTTGGGTAATATGCAATGAGTTACCGCCCGTAAGCCAGGGCTAAGAGAGAACTGAAGCAAATAAACTGGCAGAACAGAAGCAAAAAGAGTTCTTATGCTCACTGAAAACCTGTTCACCGCACATTTAAAACTGCTAATCAATGTGTGTTAGTACCAGTCAGAGCCAGGGTACTGAGAGCCAAGGCGGATCCCATCTCAATTTTATCTCTCCGTCCCCTGCCCTCCTCTGTCCACAATTTGCCCTTTACAGTCTACACTATTCTGATTCCGAGCCAACCCGCTTCCAAAGGTGGGACCCCTACTTGGCTGACATATCCTCCTGGTGGCCCTAAGAAGAACACTTGACTTGCCACAGCAAAACTGCTTTTACTCGATAACACACCTATTAATCTAGCCACATTTCAGTTTTTGAAACTTAGAGCAAGAATTCTTGTCATCATTGCAAATCTGCTTTTGCTCTTTCAAAGCTTCTGATTGCTCCGTTTACAGGGCAGTCTAGCATTTATGGTGAAATAGCCATTAGGATACATTTTAATTCTTAGGATTAAGAACGAAAATTCCTGTATTCATTCCAAATCTGCTTCAGCTTGCTTTAAAGCTACTGATAAACCTGTTTACGTAGCAGTTATGCATTTATGGGAGCATAGATATTAGCTTCGCACTTCAATTCCAATGAATTAGTACAATAATGATTTTCTTTACTGCAAATCTGCTTCTGCTCGCTTTGAAACTATTGATAAAATCAGTTACATAGCGCTTTCTTTGCTTTGAAATAAAATATTAGTAATTTTGATTTACAGCAAAAAAATCCTACCATCTCTTAGAACACCGTTGATAATAAACTGTTCACACTTTTGCTTGTCTTTCCAAAATGAAACAATGTCTTCTTTGGAAGATTTACTAAAATAATATTGCAATCCACGCGTCCTCTTATTGAACACTGAAACTAACGTAGTTCAGAGTAATATTTTTTTTAAGTGAACCAAACCTGTTTCTATCTTATGATATAGAAGGCTTTTGCAAGTCTTTTGCATTCGTGAAAGTATGTATAATATTTAGCATGCTGGAGCACATATTCGACCAAGAAATGTTTGCTTATAATATTTAGCTAATTCTTATAGAATTTGATTTAAACTCATTTTTAAAACCAAACAGAATTCACCAGGAGATCTAACACTCTTCAGTAACTGACAAATTATTTTTCACATTTAAAAAATATTTTCTTTTATCGTTACACGTGCCAAATTTCAATATCACCGGCTCCTTTCAAAAAACTTTTTCGTTCTAAAAATGTGATAAGAAAATTAACTCCCATAAAACATTTTGCTGCAGCAAAAAGAAAATTTTAGTGCATACGATATGCCTAACTGCAATATACGTTTTTATTTGTTCAGTTATTAATTTATATTAAATTTTAACATTGTTTTAGTTGTATATCACTGCATCATCAATTAAATAATAATGATTCTATTTAATTTAATCTCTCCTATATATCAAGAGTTTATGTGATGCAATTAGTTTGTCATGATCACGTTAACGAGTGAATTAACTAATTGACATCGACTAATCTTTTTTTCTATGTCATAGTCATTACGTAATTAGAATCAACATTAGAGCAATTAAAAATTCATTTATAGACGTTAGGTAAAAGGATAACCCTACTATTAGTATAAGCTGATATTTGATTGGAAAATGTAATTAAATTTTCCAATTTAATTACTAATGATCTATTTAACTGTAGGATACTCAACAGATCTTCATACGTATTACTATTTCATTAGTTTTTTATTTCGGATTGCTGTCTAACTATCCAGGTGTTGTTAAACATATATTTTGTTGGAGGATCTGTACTGATGTCAGAGACTTCAGTTACTATGTAAGTGTATTAAGACAAAACAGCCCTGCATGGTTTTTGCCTGCGTGCCAAATGCTTAATAAAAATGCATGCATCTTCTTGAATCTTTGACTAATATCTGCAGTAGAAACAAACTTTCATATCTTATTTCAGTAATATTTGGCTAAAATTACAATTTTCAAAGACTCCAGAACAAAATATTCTCTTTAGAAGCTCAAGTTCGAAAAGGCTTCCGCTCAACACAATCGAAGATTACTTTTTCAGTATATTTAATGTATAAAATTTAGACACAATTTAGTAAAAAATGAAGTTGATCTCAATTTGATGAAACGAGATATTTTCTTATATCGCGATTTTAGAGTTTTTTGTACTGGTGATGTGACTGATTTCAGTTAAGCTTTTGATCTTTGGTTAATCTGCGTTTCAATGTAGGTTAAAAATGCTTAGTTCTGAAACTTTTTCTTTAATGAATTTTCACCTTCTTTTACTTCCATTTTCAGGAATTCTTCAACGCACTGAACATGTATACTGAAACTATTTTCCCTTTTTCAGGAAAGCCAAGTTAACAACGGCTACATCCCGTATGTGGACTACACTCGTGATTACACCCCTCCAGCCGTCCCACCCACTGGTGGTGTCCGAGAAAGCGGCATCTACGGCAACCCGCCTCCACCCCAGTCATTAAGTGATCTCTCGCATGACCCCCGATTCAGGCCGGGGTACGGCAACAATCCTTACATGAGGACTTCTGTTTCGAACATGCCTCAAACCCCGCCCCAAGGAGCCGTATTCGTCACATCAACATGGGGGAGCCATACACCCAGTCCAACGTCACCCCAGCAGGCCAGCGCACAGCAGCCTGGGCAGACAAGATATATCACAGCCCAGCAAGGCCTGAAGCCGGGTACATTGGCCACCCACGTCTGACGCTAGGCCTTAGGTCTTCGGTAAGGCTTCATAGCAGCGAGATTATTTGATGACATCTGGGATATTATCAACCGACTGATTGTTCTTTTCTCCGGCTATTTCTCGATAAATGTTTGTTCTCGTAGGGACAAAGTTAAATGACGAAGTAACAGTGAAGGACGCACGAACACGCTTCGATTTGCTGGAAAGGCATTGTCCAGTGCTACCACCAACAGCCCCTTCTTAAACAACAATTACTTCCGTTGTCAAATGAACACGCTTGCGGGCTTCCAGTTATGGCGACCTTACTAGATAGATGAAACAGTTTCTTCAAGACTGTGCAGCAATCTGGAGCCACAAAGAAGACTTGACGTCCTAACTCAACTGGAGAAAAAAAAGGAACAATTTGTTCGCCAACTTTGAATAGATGAGCTTGAGAGACATTTGGAAAAAAAATTCCTTGATGGAAACGAACTGCCTTGTATATATCAAACGTTGCCGAGTTCTACCAAATCGCCATCAGAAAACTGAACAGAGATGCCGTGGAAATAGAACTGTTATGTATTTAACTATGCAAATTCCTTTAACGACTGTTGAACATTTCTAGTGACTTTATAAATGAAAACTTTTGTTTAGGTTTTCCACAATAGCATGATGAGAATTCAGCATGCAAAGAATATCTCCATTCTTCAAATTAGTCAAAAGAACATATTGCGAAAGATGGATTTCATTTTATATGAGTGCCAGCGATCTAATATGGATCCAAACTTCATTTGTTCCAACAAATTTGTGCCACTTCACTTTGACTCTAGTGTTGGTATCATTATTTTTTTGAATCCCGTACTTTATTCCTGAATGAACGTTCTAAAGATTGTTGTATCGAAGCTGGATCGAACTTCGATAAGTCACAGTGTGTAAAAAAAAGTTAAATACAAAAGAAAAAATGAAAGGTGCTTTACAACGCCCTCTGCTGCCTGATTGTAGAAACGATTTTCCCTTTGCATGACCTTTTACGTATCAAATCATTTTGTCATCGTCATTTCCATCTTCAAAAAATAAGACTTTTAAAAGTGAAAATTTAGCCTCTTGCGATACAACAATTTGCTTGTTTGTATTCGTGTCTTTTTATCCTTCCTAAGAACTGCTTCAGCCCTGGAGCATCGGGGTTTTTCTCCAGACGAAAATCGTGCATCCCATCTTCATCAAATTTTTGATTCTTGAAACAGGAATCTTTCAAATTTAGTGTGCGTCATATACTACCATTATCTTCAATTTTGTTTTCTCGGAAAAATACTACTTTATGATGTCAAATAGTTGGCCATTGTACTTCACAAAGAATCCAGACATCAATCCTTTTGCTAAGAATTTGTCATAGTTCTCTTTTTCAATTTATTGTTAATTTCTTTTTCCTCAAGACATTTTAAGGTTGACCTCATCTCTATGTGGGCATATTTATTGCATATCCTAAAGTCCTTCAGATGGCTGCTAGATGTTTCTGTAACATCTTACCTTGCACAAATAATGCTTTGAATGATTTTTGGCTTTGCAGATATCATCAAACATTACCCATCCAGAACTACTCCAGTATATCAATATCACATATAAAGTTACATTAAGTTGATAAGCAAATGTAATTTATTTGTTCGATGGCCATCTATTGCGCACATACTACAATATTTTTCGTCCTATATTCAGCTTAACATCTAAAAAATATTCATAAATTAACATACAATATTTTTTTACATCTTTTGTGTCGACTGTTTTTCTGATATCAAATAGACAGCAGCATACATCTATGCGTAACTGAAGTCCAAAGCAGTGGTTTCTACAATATACTCCTAGAGGTCATCGGAAAATGGTAAAAGACTTCTTGAGTTACCCTTTCAATCATCTTACGATACTAACTTTAGAGCACACTTTTTGCTTAAAACAGTTCACCATAATATTTACAACATTGAAAAATTTCTGTTTCAAACTCAATCTTTTTACAATTTTCCTCAGGATACAACTCCGCTCAAGTTTAATTTCCTTGCTATGAACAACGAGGTGAATAAATAGAGTGCGTTTAATTGCTACAAATTGGTGAACTCAATAACATTTGTTTTCTAGCACTTGGCTAAAATAAGAGGAAGTTGACTAATATTCATTAATTTATCACAATGAAAAGCCAAATTTGGCACCTCTTTTCTACTTTTTGCTAGAAGACACGTGATATAAGTTTGCTTTATTATGTAGTGAACTATTTCCTTGAAACCACTCTAAGTAATTCTATAGATGACTCAAGGTAATTTGCGATTGCTGATGTTTGATAACAATTACATATAAGTTATCGAATGGTTAAATAATTACTACAAAAAGTCAAATATGGTTAACATTCTCCATTTTTCGAAGTTAGAGAAATGAATTTAACAAAAACATTTTCACTGTATCGCCAACCACTCTGCCTATTCATCTCGTTGATTATGATATGTTTCTTTCTTTTTGAATAAGTGTCATTATGCTCATACTTTTTAGCTGTGATTGTAACTGAAATTTGAAGATATGTGAATGTCCTGGAAAAATGATCTTGATCTTTGGAATACTTTGCTGTGTGAATGAACTACATATTGCTGTCTAAGAATTGTTAAATCATATTTATTACTCGATTTGAAGCATTTCAACATTTGTTCACTCATTAAAACTGCATTTTGTTTCGTTATTATGGTGTTTTTAAATGTATACTGTTTTAATTATTTACATTCTTAAAAATGCGATGAAGCTGTTTCACTTTGGCAACACAGTATGAAATTAGCATTTTTTACTCAAGTTCACCCATTACCTTGTTGATCAGTTAATAACTTTTGTACTAAACCATTACTTTAAAAGTTTCGTGCTTCAAAGAACACCATTGCATAGAGAGTAGTATCGTTTACTGTTGGGACGATTCTTTCTCTGAAATTTCTAACGTCCTGTGGATGGGCTAAAAGAATTCTTGATTTTTTTTTTTTTTTTTCGTGGATTCACATGGTTCTGTGCACTAGTAAGTCACGTGCTATCTCTTTTATACTTTCTGTAAACTTCCAAAGGGTCCTAGAATCGAAATATTCTTGGTTAAGGCTCTAAAGATTCATGGGAGGAAAGATATCACGTGGAGAGCAATTTCAATAATTGTATTTGTTGACTCATTGTAGGCTGGTCAAGAGAATCCTCTAGTTTTTTCCCGTGGGTTCATCTGGTTTTGTGCACTAATAACTCACATGCCATCTCTCTTAAACTTTCCGTTAACTTCTTATGGGTTCTAGGCCTTAAAAACCGTGAGGAGGGGATGCGGTACATGGAGAATAGTATCAATGGTTGTAGGGTTTTCTTTCTGCAAGGACGTGTCAAGAAAATCCTCGAGTTTTTCTCGTTTTCAAAAGACCGTTAACGATAATCGCCTGACCTTGTTATCCAAATCACTCAATAACTCTTCTCGTCATAAAAAGCAAAAAAAAAAATAATTAATTAAATCGGAAGAGATTGCTAATGTGGCTAGAAAAGTTGTTTAAATATCTAAAACATGTACCTTAGTAATCTCTCATGCTTATTTTCGTAGTTAATTTTTATTTATGGCAATATGAGAGCTTATTAAATTATTATTTGTATTATACTATATTATTAGTTTGTAAGTATTTGAAAACGAAAAGGCATGTTTGAGGAAAAGAAAGAGTAATGGAATTTCCAACAAACATTAAAAATAAAAGTTCTATTAGATAATTTAATGGTGGAACTTCACAAACCGAACTGGAATATTATACCTTGGGTATCTACCTTTCTTCAACTCCTTTTTTTTTTTTTTATTTAACATTTTCAACGCAATTTCGGATGTATTTTTGAAAGAAAAATTATGCAGTAATTTTGTAGTAATAAAGACAAAATATCTGACACACACACACACAAGCAGTCTATTACATCATTATACAAAGTTTTCAAGGTGGCGGATGAAAGGCATCGGTTAAAATCTGTATCCTTTTACTGAACAGTCTTCTTAGTAAACTGTTTTAGATATCAGACTAGTGTGAACCTTGCATTTATTTATTTATTTTTTTACTAAATATGAAAATTATTTACATAACTTTTTCACACAAGAAATAATTTATTGTCGTCAATACGCGTATGCTTGATCGCAATGTGATTTAGTATTGCTACTATTTCATAATATACCACACATTCAATTGAAATGAAAGCACCAACAGTTTATCGATTGCAATACTGGGGTACGCTTATTACTGTCTAATTTATAAACAGTGAAATGATTACTTACAGTCAGATTCAGATCTGAACGTTCGTAAGACAACCGAATCGCAAATTGAAGCGTTTCTCTACCACTAAGAGGGTTTCGATTGGCTATAAGAAACAGTATTTACATTTAAAGAAGTTAGTACTGAAAAAATCCTTGTCGACTATTGCCACTATTATAATTTTTGAAAAGTATCATTTAATAGCAGACGATTCCTCAAATTTCAAAATTTCACCAGAAACTAAAACTGTATGATGTACTACTCAAACTAAGAACATACAGGTTTCAACTTGACCAAGTACATCCGAGTACATAGTATGCAAACCAAATACATAGTACAGTCGAGCCCGCTTAATGGAATAGCCATTTTGCCACAAAAAAAATATTCTAATAAGCGGAATATTCCATTATCCAGGATCAAAATAACGCATTACAACGGTTTGGTACATCGAAAATGTATCATATTAAGGGGGATATTCTCTTAACTGATGTGCTAATAAGCAGGCTCGACTATATTCGAAAAAGATATCACCAGTGGCGCCATTTTCTGTTACTGCCTTCACCATTTATGCCCCGACGGGACTGAGAAGTCCCACTTTTATTAATCTAGTATTATGAATCCTAAATGGCTGGAACCATGCTGAAGCTTTTGAGTACCACTCCTTGTACTTCGCTGAGAGATCGACAGATGGCGCCTGTGATCGGAAACAGTTTTCTTGGGGGGCCTTAGACCCCCAAAATGTTCAAAAAATCTTTACTCGATAAAAATTATTTTTTGATGTATTTTCAACTCAAAAAACCAAAAATATCATAAAAATTGATTGTTAAATTAATTTGGTACATAAAGGGTTAAGTTATGATTTTCTTCATCACACAGTGAACTGTTTTGCATTTAGGACGCTAGACCTTAACTAGTTGAAAAATCAAAATCTTCATAACACTGTCTTCATCGCATTTTATGTATTGTTCATGAAACAGCTTCATCGTAAGTTATCCAAAGATATATGTTTTTTGCATTTCATTGCCCCTAACTTGGTGATGAGAAAAATTGGTCACGTGTCCCACCTTCGACTCTTCCAAGCAAAACTCTCCTCCCCGGAGGAGATTTCTGTCCATCATATCCATTCTATTTTCCTCGTCCTAGTTAGTGCCAGTTGCCTTGTAAATATGTGTATAAGACAGAAAACAAAAAAAGTGTATGATGCCGTTATTGTTAGTAATCATAACGGTGAAATTCAGACATAAATCAACATTGCTATCATATATTTTTCACTGTGAATGATGTAAGCAATAAAGTTTCCTGAATTAAATGTTCTTGTTATAAATTCTTATATTTTTTTTGTCGTTGGGTTTTTTAACAACCAAAATTAGTTAACTGAAAATAAAGTCTTTATCTATTTCCCAATTCAAAGAACAACCAAATGATCAAACTAAATGGCAACAAAAATAATATCTGTATTTCATTGAAAAGGAAAAGTGAACAATCAAAAGTTAGTGTTTTCTTTTTTACTTTTTTGCTATCCTTGTTCGGGGACAAATCCAAACACTAATGTTAAAGAATAATAATCTCACCCTTTTTCTTTAAAAAAAAGGTAAACAATCAAAATTTAAAATATACATACAAAAATATATATAGTATATATTTTAAATACTATATATAGTTCTTTCATTATATATGTATATTTTAAATATAATATATAGTTCTTTCATTGTAAAGACAAGAAAACAGTCAAAACTACAATACATTCTAAGATATTTTTTCTCTAAACTCTAAAAAAGAAAGAAGAGTTAGCTATTGCAAATAAATTATTAAAGAATATTACCCTTCTTTTTTTGTTTTCCATTTTCAAAAACAAGTAGACAGTCAAAACTTGAATTTTAAAAACAATGTTTTCCTTTCATTGCGAAAGATAAATAAACAATCAAAACCTAAATTAGTTTTTCTATTTTCTCTGCTAAGGGACGAGTCGTCAAAATGAAATTGTTGGAAAATAGTATTGCCCTATCTCGATTTCAAAGGACAAGTAAATAATCAGAAATAAAATTAAAAAAAAAAACTTTCATTGTAACGGATGAGTAAACAATCAAAATTATAATAGATTCTAAAATGCTATTTTACCGTTTTCCATGAAAAACAACTATGTAACAGTTAAAACTAAATTTTTAAATAACATTGTCCTTCTTTTTTCGATTTTCAATTCCAAAAATAAGTAAATAATTAGTAATAAAATTGGAAAAAAAAATATATCATTTTATTACAAAGGAAAAATACAGTCAAACACTAAATAAAATTTTAAACTTGTTTATAAATACCATACTTTTTAACCCTACTAATAAATACATTATTAGATCAAACACTAAATTACAAAGCTGTTATTTAAAAAGGGGATGAATTTCCTTTGTTGTGTTCAAAACTCGTTTTTTTTTTTTTTTTTCATTTTATAGTTAGCAGCACGTAAAAATCAGATTATATCAACAAGTAATATTTTCATTAAATTTGCTTCTTTTCACCTGATGTAATTAATACATAGAAATACATAAAAGGTGAATTTCAAAACAGTTAATACTTTTAACATTTTTTTCTTAAACAAAGCAAAAAGTAATGAAAGACAGAATATTTCATAACTAATTAAAGTTTATTATTTCTTCGTTAAAAATTTATATTTTAAGTACAGTCAACTACCGTCTAGAAGACTGGATCAAGTATTAAACTATAAAGCATTCTAGTAAATGTAAAAAAATGTAACGTTTGATTGTTTCTGTTGCACATTACCACATACTGTCTGTAACTACGTTTATTTACCAATTGACAGAATATAATTTGTGGAAATCATCTACTAATGGATAAAGGCTGCAATTGAAGTATCAACAAAAACGTAATCTGATAACCTCCTATCGAATGAAGTAAATTTAATAAACAAACCTCCTCTACGCTAGTTATAAATTTTATCGTCACATTTCTGGAGAATACTGGTATTAAAAAGGTCAACCAGAAACTAAATTCAATGAAAGGTTTGGTGAAAAATGTTTTTCATTTCCAAAGTTCGCCAAATAAGTCGATTAGTTGGCGAAAATAGAATCAAATTCTGAATGCTTGTTATAGTTTTAACTCTAACAAAGTAAGATTTTTTTCCCGAACCTAAGAAGCTACTGGAAACACAATGCTAAATCGAATAAAGTGCAATAAATAAGTTTAAAATGAATGCTAGAAAGAATTTAGTTTAATGGAAAAATTCTCTTTTTCCACTTTTGCCTTTTTATTTATATTTGGACAGAAAAACAAGAAGTAATTTTTCAGCTGAAAGCAATATCCTCACCTTTTTTAATTATTTTTCAGCTGGTTTTTAAATTGCGTTAAAAGAGGATTATCTTTTGGATAAGGTTCATAAAAGAAATTCTAAAACTGTAATTTTTTTACAAAGTAAACATTCGTCAAATTACTTCAAAGAGGTCTTTTAACGCTGATGATATTGGTACTGTTATGATGACACTTCAAACACAATTATATCATACAGAGGTCGGTACATAAAAGTAAACTTTTGTGACCTTATTTATGTGGCAGTCTTGTTTTCAGTTCAGTACTTTGTCTGAAATAATTAAAAAATGAGAGATAAATATCTGAAGAAAGTTTTCAAAACGCTAAAAATTATTTCTTTAATTAAATCAAATTCAAAATATTTGTCAAAAACGATGGCACTGCTCTTGCAGATTTAAGGGCATTCAGGCTCGGGTTATTAATCCTAATAGAGACATCATGGTCTGTCTTATAAAAGAACTTCACAAGCAGGGAGCGATCCTTCGTTGAGATCCTTATGACAAGCCACTCGGATTGCAAAATGAAGAGGCACCACGTACCTCACGTTTTTACCACAAAAACAATGTGTCGTGCAAAGGAGTATCTTTTAATTGATAGTACGATAGTTCGCTGCTCACAAAGCCATCTTCTCATACCCTTTGTAACTTTTCTTATGCGATTTTATTTAAATCCTCTTCAAATGTTTATTAAGTTCAAAGTTAAAGTCACACTAATCAGTGCTGTTGTTTTTTGTTTTTTTTTTTCTCTCTTTTTTTTAGCATTTTGTACGCAGTACTTTAATAATCACCACTAGATATACATAATGTTGTGTAGTGTAATGTACAGTATAAGTTTCCCGACATAAATTGTAGCAAAATTCCACGTTCTTTTGCAATTTTATCTATTTCTGTAATACTTTCTTTTCTGAACTTGAAGTAACCACATAACACACCGTTGTTTAAAAGTGAATTGACACAAAATTCCTAACGAAAGCTGCAGACAAATAACAATGATACTTCCCTGAAGCAATACGGAATTCATACACAAAATGCTTTCTTTTTTAATATTCCTATTCCTAAAACCAACCTCCGCTGTCTGTTGCTGCTTTGTCCACATGAAATTAACATTCCCTTGATTCAAACTGCCACTTTCTTTTTCAGGTTATCCCAATGTCACTCATTCTAATAAGGTCTTCGGGCAGTATGGCTATTGTAATCTTAATTTTTTTTTCGAATATACAGGGTGTTTAGAAAGTCTTGAACTGATAGTTGTTGTTTTTTTAATACATTGTCTTTAAGATTTAAACATAATTATTCTTTTATCCTTATTTCACCAAGTCCGCTCCCTCCTTTTGGTATCATATTCATCAAAGGCATATAGGTAACATTAACATCAAAAACTAAAAATGGCGTCTATGAGACAACAAACTCCAACGGGCGCTGATAAGGAGGTTGTGAAGAACTACGAAAGGTGCATACTCTGAAATATAAAAACTTTTGGCAATCGGGATAAAAATAGTTAAAAACATGTTTAGCCTAATATAGCTTTTTTTTCTTTTTTTTTTTATGAATTTCCTTTATCTGTGAAATACTACTTTTTTTTTTTTTTTTTTTTTTTTTTTTTTTTTTTTTTGATCGCGCTACTTGCTACTCTACTTCTTATCTTAAGTAGTGCGCTACATTTTTCACTACAGGGTCCCCCGAACCTCCCACAACACGTGTTTAGCGGTTGGATGGGGCCCTGAAGAGCGCCCTGTTCTTTTGATCCTGACCAGGAGCCGAGTAAATCCCTAGAGTGCGCTACACTACAAACTACTGCAAGAAGTAGCTACTGCAGTAGTTTCGCTACTTGTAGCTTGTAGCACGCTACTTCCAACCACTGGTTTTAATATCAGGTTGACAACATACGTGCGTTTATTTTTAAATTTAATAGAATAACGTTGATGTGGCTCAATGCAGATTTCAGAGTAGGATTACTTGCAATGTAGTAATAACTTGAAAAAGGACATCTTTGAACTTAGTTTAGTCAAGCTCTAAGGTTTAGAAATGATGCCATACTCTTTTTTGCACAAATTTGATCCCCTTCTCCAGCATTATAAATTTATGTAATTCAATAAAGACATACTGCCGTGCAAAGCATAAAAGTCGTATCTACACCTTTTAACGAAATTGAGTTATTGCCACCAGGTGGCTCTTTATGACGTATTTTATCTAAATACAATATTATATGGTAATTTGAGAACGGAAAATACTTTTAAAAACATTCTGGGGAAGTTTCTTCTGAATCAAATACATGGTGGCGTAAAACTTCAAAGAACAATATTTCAGTTTAAGCTCGACTGTAGATACCACATTTGCGCTTAGCACAGCAGCATAGTTTCTGTCACCCATTCAGTCCCGCAACTGCTATTTTCTAATTCGACTTTAAAATAGATTTACATATTTACTATCCACAAAATATGCAGATTTTTGCTGCGATCATTTATATTTGATGTCGATTATGAACTTGATTTATTTAATTTTCAGTTCCCTTGACCTTAATTTCTTTGATTCTTCTTTTTTTTCCGAACCGTTGCTCTAAACTCTTCTTGTTTTTTCTATCTAATTCTAAATCAGTTCAGTCCCTCAAATCAAAAATGTACCAGTCACATTCCGAATAGAATACAAAAGGTGCTCGCTCTTTAAATCTGAGCTTTATAAAGCATTCAACAACTGACATTCCATTAAAAAAAACTAGCGAAAACATTTTAAAGCGTCAACAATTTTAATTTTGCTGCTAAGAATTAGGTTTGCTTAATAAAATTGCTCCTTGAAGCTTCCAAACATTTTGGAATTAGTGAAGATAACATAAGCTTAATTACAAGACATGCGGTTTCTCTTAATACCCTAAGACAAATTATAAAACAGAGATAATTTGTTAAAAGGGGAAAAAACGCTCTTAGCTAATGTTTTTCTACACCTTAAAAAAAAGCTCTCTTCAAGAAAAAAAATGTTTTCGCTTCTTTTAAATGGCTTCTTTAATTAAAACAGTTTCTTAAAAAAAAATAACTTAAAAAAAATTTCATGTTTTTGAATTTTATTGTGTTTTGATGGGGAAATAATGGCGGTAAAAGAATTTTCTAAATTCTTTTTTTTAATACACATACATGTACACTAATGCATCTACAGTGTGTCCACTACAGTATGTTCCTCACCACCAATGGCGTATCCAGGATTTTTCCAAGGTGAGGGTTCGATCTTTCAAAGATTTTTGGGGGAATGATTTTTCTGTAAAATATGAAGGAAAGTATGTAATGATTAACATAATTGTTTGTCAAGGGAGGAGTTTAAACCCCCAAATCCCTCCACTGAATACGCCACTGCTTACCACCCTTGTAACTTTGGAACAGCTGCAGTTATATTCATAAAAGAGGTAAATCTAAAGTTGGGGCAAACCTAACCCGACTGCGTCATAATGCTACAATTAGGATCTGAGTAGACTTTGCAATGCTGCCAGTCTAGGTTTGCTCTAACTATAGGTACAGTAAAATTGCCATGTGCTGCTGAATATAGCCTCCACCGGTGCCACATGGTACAAAACTGAATTCCTATCTCAAAACTGGAACGAAATAGAGGACAGAAGTGGCATACAAAGTTATATAGCGGGTCATCGATTCAATGCGAAAATATGCCTTGTGGACAAAAATTCAAAGAATAGAACGGTTTAAAACTTCGAGCAAATATTAGTAAATGGGGGAAGCAATTTCACTCATTTGCTTAGAAAAGGCTGAAACATAGATCCCAAAGATTCTATAGTCAAGCCTTAAAAATACATTCATGAAGATCGGAGCGGGCGACTTCAGGTGCTCAAATGATTTCAAAGATAGTTTTTGGGCTGTAGAGTAGGGTGGGGCGAAAAATAAAAAGTTTTTCAGATCAACTTCTAATAGTTGCCAAAAGTTGTCTTTGGTGATAGTTAGCTTTTGTGCAAAATTTGAGAAAAATCGGTTAATATCTTCAGGGGGCGCTGCGATCGCAAAGTTTTATCATAGCTTTTATCGGGATTTTATGGTTAAAATATGAAAAATAATGCCGTTAGCTAATCTCATTGCATTTTTTTTCTCATAAGATATATTCATGCATTCAAAGCATCTGAAATAACTCACAAAAAATTATTTTATATGATATATTTATATTTCAAGCATTTAAAAGGAAACAAAAACGAGAAATAAAGTGATTTTTTTTAAATATAAATATATTATATAAAATTATGTTTGTGAGTCATTTCATATGCTTTTAATGCATGAAAACATATTTTAAGTAAAAAAAACGCAAAGAGACTAGCTAAAGGCATTCTTTTTGACATTTTAACCATAAAATCCATAACAAAGCTATGGTAAAACTTTGCGATCGCAGCGCCCCCTGAAGATATTAACCGATTTTTCTCAAATTTTGCACAAAAGCTAACTATCACCAAAGACAACTTTTGGCAACTATTGGAAGTTGATCTAAAAAACTTTTTATTTTTCGCCCCACCCTACTGTAGAGCATGCCGAAAACTTCAAATGATCAAAAGCAAAAACGAATAAATAAGGAAAAATCCCCCCCCCCTCCTCTCTCTCTTTCTTAATAGAACAGAACTAAACAAATTCAGTCATATGAGGGCTTCAAAAAATCAAAGGCACTGTCGTTAATCAGGTCCTGCTGATAGGACCTGAAAATCAAAACAAAAACAAAAAATTTTTTGTTTAAAACTTGAATGTTCGTGTTGGCACTTTGATGAGTTTTTTTACTCTGATTAAACGAGCTTGTTTCTTAACATAACTCGCTGGACCCTAAGAAGCTCCGGACAAATTATTTTTAAACTTACATTTCTTATATTTACTAATATTAATTGTAAGTTTCTTCACTTCTTTGATTAGGCTTATGTTTGAATTATATTAAAAAATAAAGTTCACGTGTTAAATTACTTTTGATATCTAGTGTCCCCTTCAGACTCTTCGCGGGTCAACAGGTGCTCTTACTTTCCTTTGCGCATGTCTTTGGATCCTTTTCGTAACTACTAATCTAAGACAGCTTGAAATCGCGTCTTTAAGATTTACATTTAAAACATTTTGCAAGGAAGATTCCTAATTAGCCCCTTCCCCTCTCACCGATAGTCTCCCGAGACAGCTTAAAATTGCGTTTTTAAAACTTCTATCTCAAAAAATTTCCTGGTGAATAACTAGAACTCCGAACTTTGCCAAAAATAGTCGAAAATTGACCTCAATATGGAAAAAAGGGGATGGTATTCCATCAGGCACATCACAAATGGGGTTTTAAGGGGTCAATTGCCCCCTCCCCCTGCCTAGTTTGGGAAATCAATGTATTTGCTTGTAAGTGGGCATGGTTTTGATATTTTTGGGGTAATTTACACTGAGTACACCACCTTTGCTCCAATGGAAAAGTTTGAAATCATGGGCCCCTTTAAAAAATACAGCGAAAATTGAGATTTTTTTTTCATTAGTTTCAAAAATTTCTCCGGGAGCAGGCAGTTCCAGACTGCTCTATCTCCCTTCTAGGCTTCTTCTAGAAGGGGGGGGGGCACGCACTTGCAAATCTTGCAGAGGAAGGTGTACCTAAGTCTATGTACGCTACTAAAAAAAAAGTCATTTTATTAAAAAATAACTTCGTGGGACAATTTATTGAATGTAAGTATCTGGGACTCTCTCGAAACAAAATGCTGGCTACACCCATGGTCCATTGAACCCCTCCCTCCCCTATATTTCAGAAACTTGGTGCTTTGAGGTATTTTTGCATGTATTGTGTTGTTTCTTTCCTATAAAATGATTTAATGCAGCCATTTCGCCCCCCTCCCACTGAAAAGGTTTGAAATGACGGGATTGGCATGAAAATCCTTTATTTTTTCCGGCTTAAAACAGTTCAATATAGAATGGGAAAAGAAAAAGCGCGGTTTTTATTCAGGACGTCAACATGAAACAACAATAACAATTGAAAAGGACCTTCAGTCCTATTTAATTCTCTGTTTGTAACACGAAACTAACCAACGAACCTTCTTCTAAATCTAAAATGATTCAATCGTTTCACAGGCAAAATATATGCCCATGCTGCCATCTAGTGACACAATTTGGGAATACTTATATAAATGCTTTAAAAAGAGCCAAAATGCTACTGAAAACTAGAAATCAAGAATGGAAAATGCAGAAGTTAGCATGCTAAATTTAAGATCAGAAATGATTTGAAAAACTCACAGTGTACGAGACTGAAAGAATTCGTTGAATTTGAGTGTACAAATCGCAGATAGCATTCAAATTATTCTTGAATTACTTACTGGCCTTTTCAAAACAGAGAAAAACTGATGGAGAATCATCGTTGGTTTTGACTAAGGAAGTAATTTCCTCTGAGGGGGCTTAAATATTTCTTTCTTGCCTGCATGGTGTTATAATAGTGTTTCCAACATTCAGGTGTGCCCATCCCCAAAGAACAATGGCGCACCCCCCGTTGTATGTCAATGTTGTATCGGCAGTATTTATTTTTTCATTAGTTACAAATATGATTTCTTGCAAAACGCAGCGTTTTCCTTCAGATTTTAAAAGACCCAACGCCAACAAAATCTATTCTTCTAAGTTCTCGAAAAGACATAGATTATTTAAAAAGGATGTAAGCAAGTTACGTAGAGTACCATATGCATCAAAAAAAAAAAACTCGTTAAGTAGATACGTCATCTTTTACATTTGCTTTAAATATCATATGGTAGCAAAAATTAATCGAACACATTTATGAAATAAAATTTGTTTGATCATATAGATTTTACGAAAAATGTGTTTGGTAAAACACTACCCGAAACAACAGTCTGGTTACGGCCCTGAGTCCATAGGGTGAAACTTAACAATTTCTAATTGGCACACGATGGCTTACCATAGTTCACTCCTCAGAAATGCATCTTCAAATCTCACGAAATTTTCGTCGTATGAAGCCAATGAATTTTTCACGAATGACTGCGTGAAAAATTCTCCGACCAAGCTTTTCGACAAGCTAAGAAAACTTTTCATCAAATTGACGAAAATTTCGCGAGATTTGAGAATGAGGTTCTGACCCAGAAGGGATATTGGGAATTGAAGAACTTAGCGATTCATTTCTGAGAGTTGTTAAGGCCACAAAGATCTTGATACTCTTGAAAAGGAGTGTTCAAACCTGGGAGGGAGTTATCGAAAAGCGACTCTTTCAATGGTGGAAAAGCTTATACCTCTTAAATGTGTAAAACTTCACTCAACAATTTGTTTGAACAATGCAATACACAATCGAAGCATCGGTTCCTTAACTTGAATTTTCAAGCTGTACAAACTTTAGATGAATCTTCAATTTTATTTTATTTTATTTTAACCAGTGATACCTTCCGTACCTGCCATTTCTAGTTCCACCGCATGAAGGGTATCAATGGGAGTTTAAGGTAAAAGCTACGTTGAAAGGAGGAGGGAGAAAAAAGGGCAATAATACGGTAACCATACTGGAAAGCACTAAGGGGTTGAATTACTACGTGAAAACCAATAGAATATGGCATGATAAATGAAATGCTAATAGATAAAAAATAACATCAACAATGAAAGTAAAATGAACATAAATATAAAATTCTTATAGTAAATTATGGCAAATTGACTCTAAGTTAGCATAAAATGTACTCCCAACATTAAATCCCGGATGCATACTTCCAGCAAGTGATATACTTCAGTTTTTTTACAGAGCTTAGCAGGGGTCAGACTCCGGGAATGTTTTAAAAACGCGTTTAAAAGAAATGATTTTGAAGGAGGCAACAAAAATTGACAAGATGGTGTAAAATCGTTTTGTATGAAGTAATGGATTCAGTTTCTAATAAAAATCGAAGCAAGATTTGTTGAAAATAATCAATCTGTGTTGTTGGTTTTAAGTTAAATATTATTCGTGTCAGATTTTGAAAATTAAGAAAGAAATTTTCAATTATAATTAAAGCTTATAACTTAAGTTAGCGGTGTCCAATCTTTTTTATAGCAGAGGCTCATACCTCATTTTAAAGGGAATTTCGCTTACTAAAAAAAGTATAAAATTTAAACAAATTAAAAAATTTCCAAATAACATAGGAAAACTCGACCAATCAAGAAGAAATTCGTTCGAAAAGCTGTTGATAAGATTACTAGATGCTTATTCCATCTGTATACCGAGATGCTAGATGGCCATCTGTTTTCTAGAACATAGGTTATCAACGTCAACCTTTTCACTACTAAAGATCACTTTGTACCCTTCCAAATCCAAAGTAGACAACGTAAGATAGAGTATTCTAATAATATTTTCACCTTTAAACAATACGAAACTGATCTTCGTTGACGGCCACATGTATCAACTTCGTGGGTTATATATGGCCCGCTGGCAGTATTTTGGGCTCTACTGACCTAAAAGAGGAGGACCTATTTTGTGACTTATGAATGACTACACTATTTAACGAGAAAAATTAAAAATCAGCCAGATTTTAAAAAATTATCTGGATTATTTTAAATAGAGGAATTTGAAAAATGTGTTTCCTAACATGACTTTGTTGCTTCAATTGTTTTAGACCAGGAGTTCCCAAAGTGGTCCAAAGAGACCCCCATGGGTCCCTCGAGTTAGCAAGGGGTCCATCTAAAGGAAAGAAAAAATTGGGGGTCCCCAACATTAGGGTGGGGCGAAAAATAATAAGGTTTTCAGATCAACTTCTAATAGTTGCCAAAAGTTGTCTTTGGTGATAGTTAGCTTTTGTGCAAAATTTGAGAAAAATCGGTTAATATCTTCAGGGGGCGCTGCGATCGCAAAGTTTTACCATAGCTTTGTTATGGATTTTATGGTTAAAATATCAAAAATAATGCCCTTAGCTAGTCTCTTTGCGTTTTTATTACTCAAAAGATGTTTTCATGCATTAAAAGCATATGAAATGACTCACAAATAGTATTTTATATAATATATTTATATTTAAAAAAATCCCTTTTTTTCACGTTTTTGTTTCTTTTTAAATGCTTAAAATATAAATATATCATATAAAATAATTTTTTGTGGGTTATTTCATATGCTTTGAACGCATGGATATATCTTATGAGTAAAAAAAATGCAATGAGATTAGCTAACGGCATTGTTTTTCATATTTTAACCATAAAATCCCGATAAAAGCTATGATAAAACTTTGCGATCGCAGCGCCCCCTGAAGATATTAACTGATTTTTCTTAAATTTTGCACAAAAGCTAACTATCACTAAAGACAACTTTTGGCAACTATTAGAAGTTGATCTGAAAAACTTTTTGTTTTTCGCCCCACCCTACCCAACATGCAAACAATGGTTCTGCTGTTGACGCACTAAGTTCACTACCTCCTTCTTAAAACAGTCTTCTTTTTTTCCCCTTATAGACCTATGGTATGTAAGGATATTAGCTTATTTACGTTTTGTGCCATTATTATTATGAAAGTTTTTCTCTTCATCTGTTTTCTTTAAATTTAGATTTTAATTTTTTACTATGCCTTAACACTGTCGAACTGAAACTTTTAGAAAGTTGTCAGCCATTTAAGAAGCCTTTGATTGTTTAAAAAATAAATATTAAAAGAGCCTCATACTGTCAGGTAAATTTCTGATTCATCTCGTTATATTTTTATACATTTTGCTTTCGTCTGGTTGTTTGAGAACGTCAGTAATGAAGCTTAACCATTTAATTCTCGTTTTTTTTAATGCCCGAGTTCTGTTGTTAGAGTCCCTGATTAGTTTTGAAACGACTCCAAAGAAGGGGGACCGCAGGAGATTGGAAAACTAGGCACTATTATATGGAATAAATGGGGAGGAGGGGTGCACCAAATTAAGTTCATGCACAGTGTCTTCAAAAGTTATCGTCGAGTCATAAGTACTATGCACCAGCTTTACAACGATAGAAAAAAAGAGCTAGATAAGACGCAAATTTGCCGCTAAAATTACACCCATGTATATTAGAGTTGCAAACATCAACTTACTAGGTTCAAAGAGAGTAACTAGGCAACATAAAGATATCTTCCTAGCTCATAGATTGATTCCAATTCCTGGCTAATAGTTTTCTGAAAAATTTCTGTGAGCCAGTTGGACTGTTTTTTCTCGTAAGTGGATGCGAGTTATATTACTTAACTTACTTTTGATGATATATCTATGACATAACTGTAAGTGAAGAATTTATATTTAACTTGTACTGGCTTGTATGCTTATCTATAAACAGCCGTACAAAAAAAAATTATACATTTAAAATGTCCAGCAAGCTGCTGCAACTTCACAAAAAATAAAAACGCAGAATTGTCACTTACCAAAAATGTTCTTCTTTATGTTCCTTCTTCATTCATGATAAGCATTCCAGATGACAAAATGCTTCCAAAATTCACTTCTACAGTTCGAATCAATTGCGCTTCTTATTGCCTAACAACTGAGCTAACTACACTTGAGCTAACCGCTCTGAGCTTTATTTATTTACTAGCGGTACCCGCACGGCTTTGCCCGTGGTATAAAATTAAAAGTTCATTTGCAAAATAATTGATATAGCAGAAAAAATGCTCTATTTTAGTTGTAATTCAACTATAATTCCTTCAAAGTATGATATAAAAATATGGTGTGGACCCCACGCTACTTATTTTTATGTGTAAATTTCTTAGTAGATGCCTTAAGTGCTAAAATAGGGCTTGGAGTGAGCAAGATAACAGTTTAAACATTTATATCCCTAGTTTGCCACGAAACAATGCAAAAAAAAAATGTTTTACAATGATTAATCCCCTCAATATCGCCGATTTTAACATCATTCAGGGGATTTTTCGCAAAATATCGCCAATAGCGCCAAATTGAGTCCAAATAAAAAAAGAAAACAATTTTTTTATTGGCGGCAAATACTTGGCGACCAAAAGCTTGGCGATATATCGCCAAGTGGTCATGCCAATTCATATCACTTTTGTCTGCATTGAAATGAACACTGATTTACTCCATAAAAGGGGTAAAACCCCCCCTTGGAACATTCGAATGCAACCCCAAGGGGAGACGCACAAAAATAAGCCAACAGAGAAAATAAGAACAATTTTGTTG
>JAXGGA010000661.1:0-107500 GCA_038373865.1 Uloborus plumipes
GCACGGTAATAAACTGTAAAACTAGCAATTTAAGTTTTTTACAGTAAAGTTAGAAATTGTACAGTTTATTGCTGAAAAATTCAGCTGTATTATACTGTAAAAACAACAGTATAATACTGGGAGCTGAGGTTCCAGTTTAAAACTGTAAAATGCACGGTAATAAACAGCAAAATTAGCAGTTTTGTAATTTATTATTGTAAAATTAGCAGTTTTGTAATTTATTATTGTAAAATTAGCAGTTTTGCAGTTTAGTACTGCAAAAGTTCTTAGTTTTCCAATTCTTAGTTTTTTAATATAAAATTAGCTTTATTATACTGTAAAAACAACATTCAATTTTTACAGTGCAGATGACTAAGTTTAAAATTGAAAAAAAAAATGAATACAACAAGCTCGGAGAAACGTTCCTCGTTAATGAGCGCATTCTTTGAAAAAAAAATTAAAAACATCAAAAATGAAACAAAGCGAGCTTATTTTTCCAATGTGTTTTTTGGAAGCCATTTCTGCGTTTTTGAAATACCAATACAAAAGGAAATGCTAAATTTATCCAAAAGAAGGAAAAACATCTTAGAATTGTATCTCAAGCACTAAAGTCGAATAAAAAATGAGTGAAAAATCAGTAATTGCGATGCAGAAGCGAGCACTTTACAGTAAATTAGTATTTTACATCATTCAGTGAAAGAGCCGCCGAAAGGCGCACGTGAGAAGCTTTTATTTCAAACCAAAATAAAAATAAACAAACCAAAATTATTCCTCGAGCTGGAGAGCATTAACTTGACTGGTAAACAAACTTGCATCTTTTGTTAACACTCTAATGCATTTTAATTGAGTCTATTGAAAAGAGAAATTTTTACGCTGTAAGTTTTAGCGGCAGAAAATGACTCTCCTGGCTTCAGTGTGAAACAAATGAAAAATGTTTCATCTGGGTTATTTAACTGGAATTTTATTTCTTTTCTCCGACTTGTTTTGCAGAAAGCTCCCAGATTCGTTTTGGGTTTTGAAATGTAATAGATGTATGCGGTAAATATGTAGAATGCTTTTACATATGTGTGCTTTTTTTTTGGAAGCGCAATGTATGTGCGCATAATGAAAAATATTAAAATGTAGAAAGTGTATTTTGTTTCCTCTTTTGTCACAAAAGTTATCAGCAAAAAATAATTTAATTAACTAATTAAAAGAAAAATGAATAAATAAAACTATATTTTTTCATTGTTTCATTGTTATGGTATTTAAGGAACATAAGATTCCGATTTTTAATCGTAGTATGACGGATACTTTATTTAAGCTAAAGTTCACTCTCAAAAAATTTGAATCCAAAAGCACTTATTATCTTAGGTGTAGAAATATGGGAAAAATGAGATAGTTAAAATACATTTCGTTTTTTGATGTACACAATTTTGAAATGTTTTTTAAAACTGCAGCGCACAAACAGTATTTTGTAGAAAACTCGGATTGAAATATTTATGTTATAACTCGGCAATAAATTGTTTAATTAATCAAAAAAATAAATTAGCATTTGTCTCTATGCATTAGACAAAAGAAGAAAAAAAACTTCTTCAAATGAATGAATGGTTGAAATTACAGCTTATTTGAACGAAGGACTGAATCTAAAAATAAAGAAAGTGAATAAATAAGATAATAAACCCAAAATGAACAAATAAATGCCCAATGAATGAGTGAATAAGATAATGAGTGAATGAAGGAACTTTAAATTGGTTGAATATACTAACTCAATAATGAAATGTAATTACATGAATAAAAACACTACCATTTAAATTGATAAAATAATAAATAAATAAGCAAATGTTTAAATCAATGGCAGCATGAACGAGTAATTAATATCACAAATGAATGATTGAATGAAAGAGTTAATGAATAAATAAAACATTAAACGAATTTCTTTATTTTGAATATTTTTAATAGTTTACTTAATTATTTAATATTTTTGTGACATTTCTTCAGCAATAAATAAAAAAAAATGATTGATTGAATAAATGAGTTAAAGAATGAATACAATGAATGAATGAATAAAATATTAAACGAATTTCTTAATTCTTTAATCTTTTTATTATTTGCTTGAATTTTTTACCTAGTTCAGACCGTTTTTCAGCGATTTTTTCATGATACAATATTTCTTTGATACTGTTTCTTTTTCATCTTTACGAGCAAGTAGATTATAAAGTGAGAGGTAGTTATTATAAACTCGTTCGTAAGTCGTCATAAACCCGTTTAACACTTTACCGACCGGTAGCGATTCGAACATCCTATGCCCTTTCACCGCCCGCTCAGCTGCAGATCGGGTAATTTGTACTTTTAACATTTTATTGTTAAACTATAAAATCCACAGATCGGTTCAAAGTCGATTAATCGACGCCCGGTCGGTAAGCGCCGGAGAGCAAACGTCGAATAATCGACGCCCGGTCGGTAAGCGCTGGGAACAAAACGTCGATTAATCGACGCCCGGTCGGTAAAGTGTTAATATTCAAAAACTCATTTCAAGAAAAAAAAAAAAAAAGAGGTTCAAAAGCTGAACTCTCTTAATGATTAATCCCTTTCATAAACTGTACATTTAGAAAAAGTATAATTAAATTGTAATAGAATTTTAAATATCATAACTTTTATTCAAATTATTTTTTGTTTTTTAAGTAACAACCATTAATTATTTAAGGTATCTCACTACGTTCGGACAAGTTTTTTAAAAGATATGACAAAACATTTATTTCTTTGGTGTTTTTAGAAAAAGGGGCATAAAATTAGTTAGAAAAAAATAATAAATACTGCCAACTATTATATACTTTGCAGCAATGTTGCAATTTTGGTGTATTTTAGGCCAAAAATCGTTAAATACTAAATGAGCTGTCATAACCACAATTATGCATGAAAATTAACACATTTTTGTTTATAGATTCACAATAACACACTCTAGGGCCTGAACTAGAGTTTAAGTTATAGGAATTTCTAATTTGGAGATATGCATACAAACTCACTGTCGATATGAAAATACTGGTTATTTCGTAAGTGTCACAGTACTTAAATTAGTACAAATCGAGTGTATTTTATTTTAGAGCTATAACTCTAGTTCAGGCCCTCCACAATATCAATATAAAGCCACATGGCAAGTTTCAAGCAAAAATATTCATAATTTACAGATTTATGGAATTTGTCGCAAATAATAACAACGAAAAATCGATTCTGAGATAAATGCAGTTAAAGATTTTTATTCAAGCATATGACGCGCATTGCTACCCATATCAATTTAAAAAGTACCCTGACCAACTACACCTTCTTCAGACTCTGTTACGGTCCAGTTCTAATGTTTTACTATTTTTAAATTTTTTAACCAATAATTAGAGTTGAAATATCCCTAATTTATGTTTTAATTTTAAACATCAGGTCCTAACTTCCGGTACAAAAAACAGCCGTGGATCCATATTAAAACGACGTTTGCTCCGCTTATAATTATGATAGGAACAAAATTCAACCAGTTTCCGAAAGAAAAAAGTTCATATTTTCGAAATCAAACATAAAAAAAAGTTTGAAATTTTAGTCGAAAATCGACTTTTCAAGGTGGTGAGATACCTTAAAAATCGCCAAGCAAACTTCTTGTGATTGACCTGTAAAGACAACGCTTCACCTTCTCTTGCGTTTGGAGAAAGGTAATTTCAAAATTCCTTAGTACTATTTTTTTTCATTGAAGAAGAAAATTGTTACTGCACAAATGCATGTGAATAAAAAATTCTTTTGTTAAATCCTGAGAAGAAATAATAGCATTTTTTAAAAATTTAATCTGGATTCTGTATTTTACATAGATTAAATTTTTCAAGTAATGCATTTTTTAAACTCTGCTAGATGAAAACAGTCCAGTTTCATCTGGAAGATATTTCAATGAGTTTAAACTATTATTTTAGAAAGCTTTAAATACTCGTACTCAAATAAATTTAAAAGAAAAAATGAACGCACTGCTTTAAATTATAAAAACATGCAAAGTAATTACAATGCTGGAATGAAAATGAACTAAGCTATATTAATTAACTTTTTTAAAAAGTTATCTCATATAAAACAAACGCAATGCAAAATATTAATAAAGATTAATGAAAGAAAATAACTAAGTACTCTAAGCAAAATATAGGGGGTTAATAAATCCGTGATTTAAGCCGCCAGATTTTTTTGCAGCTGTGTAAAAAATCCTATGGTATACAAAAATATAATAAATCATGATGTCCTTTTTAATGATAAACATACAACTCTTGCACTGTGACAAAATATATATACATAAGTAATATATTTAAAATTTTTTTGTTTAAAGATTACATTGCAGCTTGCCACCGCCGCAATTGTGCGGGAACTGTGCCACACCTGGCAGAAGTTATAGCTAATGTTTTCAAACATGTTAAAAAAAGAAAAAAAAAGTGAAGGAAAATGACTCAACTAGCCCAGTTTATCCTACGAGCATGTTTTGTGTCTGGTGTTTAATATTTATGACGTTGAATAATAAAATAATTTTATGCTGTTTAAATTTAAGAAGAAATCTCTTATCTGAGACAAAAACTAAATGTTTAAACAAAATAGGATAGCAACCTTATTATGGTAGCATGTTGGATGTTCGATGCCTAACATTTTAGAATTTGACTAAATATGTTACTTAAAACCGTTTTTATTTATTTTTTCTATCTGACCATGCATTTTTTTTAAACTTTAATATTACTCTGTTGTCCCAATAGTGAAAAACTTGCAGTTATCTTGAAATATTTCAGAATAAAATGCATATTGTTTGAATTTTAACTGAATTTTCATATTTTATTGCCACTGTACCAAACAAATTTTGTAGCTGATTTCAAATGTTTGGTACTTTAGAAGTAATTCTAAGGATGTTTAAGAGCACAAAGCATCTTGAAATCAAATTTTTATATTGAGGAAAATAAAGACGTATTTTAATATCCGGTAAGTTAGATCACCAAGCCTGTCAAAACGCCAATATAAAATAGAATTTCGCTTTTGCTCGCTTATTAAGGAAATCTGCTTCGTCACTCTACTTGATGCTATTTATTGAAACACCTTTATGGAAAATATTCGCTTTCCAAAACAAGTAAATACTGTGAACATTGAAAAAGTTCAATAAGATTTTAATTTAGAGCTGGTCAAAACTGATAAACGTGAAAACTTTTCACCATGCTGTTGGGTGCATATTAGCCGTTATAAAAATTCTAGTACTAAAGAACTCAAAAGGAAGAAATTGAGTTTTATGCCTTTATGTTCAATTTACAGAAAAGACAAATTTAAGAAAACTAAAAGCATTTTGGAAAATAAAAGAGCTTAAATTTTTCTAATCAGTTTCTGCGCAATACCATCATTTCTCAATTATTACAATAATATTTCAGGAAATGCTTTTATGTAAGCATAAATATTTTCACTAAATGCTTTGCAAAACATATTTCATTAAAAAAAACCCTATGAGAATATACAATAGTTGACGTACTGACAGATGTAAAATGTGATTGATCTTTTGCGTACCCTATTAAACTTCACCCATTTTTTTTTTTTTTTTTGAATATCCGTTCCTCAAGAGCATCTAGTTAATAAACATGATCGTGAAAGATTTTTGGAATCATGATCCACACTTTTCTCTTCAGCCACTTTGTAGGCCTGGTATCTAAAAGCTACCTTTTGAGCTTTCTTTTTGCTTTTTGCTTTAATAGAGGAAGTGGTTCAAAAACGGGCTATACCACTTTTATTTCGGTATCTGCCGATTTACTTATTTACGCAAAATGGACAATTTTAGTGCCAATAACTCTTAAAAACATTCAAGAAGGTGATCTTGTGGTCCAAATACGGGCTACTTGTATGCAAAATGGTTTATCTCGTAATAAACAAATAACAAAATATGAAATTTTATTCAGAAATTTTACTTAATAGTTTATTCGCTTCTCACGGGTAATATGGACCTGTTCACCCTTAGAAAAATCATATAATTTGAAGTGAAAATCCCGAAAATACTGAATAGAGTAAATTTAAGAGTATAACTATTTTGCTGATTTTAATCGAGTTCGATGAACAAAATGTTTGTTGGGACAGTCTGATATTTGTATACAACACTCAAATTGAGATTTTACGTCATAATTTAATTCACCAATCTTGCTCTTTTGGGTAAAAGTCATTTCATATAATGGAGTGAAGTGCAACAACGTCAAAATGATGGAAAATAAGAGGGCGTAGTAGTTAAAATTATGCTGAAAAAAAAACTGAAACTGAAAGTCCAATAAAAATATTTTGTTGCTGTTGCAGTGAGTGTTAAATTAGAATTAAATTCAAATCCGATTTTTATTCCATAAAAGAGGTTGGCATGCATTTTGATCAAGATCAGACTATAACCTTAAGTCAAGCAGAGCTACAACGTGAAATAAATAAAAGGAAGAAGAAATCAAGCTTAGATATTTTTACACATAATACCAGTTATTTTTACATCAATTGCATGGTTGCCATACTCTTGACAAGTTTTCGAGTATAAGGTTATTTGTAACTGACAAACACACCTTATGTCACTCTCAATGCCTATTCCTGTTCGACATTTTGAATTCATGTTTGATAATGCTGAAAACCCAAGTCCGCAGAGATCCCTAGCAGCATAATCTCATCGGCCGATGATCGGCCATTCGTCGAAACCCGGTGAAATTCTCATCGGTCGATTATAGGATTCGATGAGTTCTCATCAGGAATTGCTCCAATGTGTCTCATCGGCCAAACAGAATCCGAGCAGCAAAATCCGACGAGTTTTGCTCAAAATACGATGAGAGTTGGAGCAATTTACGAGCAGTGCAGTCCCGTGCCGATGAATTAAGGATCAATTTCGGATGCTCGGCTTATTTTCATCGGGAAAGTTGATCGGAAGGATATCGCTTTCCGATGAAAAGTAGATCATCGAAAACCGTGCTCGGATACTGATCGGAACTATGTCATCGTGCGTTACGGGATCAGTGTACGATTAGTTCGATGATCGGCCGAGCAAAATCCGATGAGTTGATGCTACTTGGGATATGTGGATGATCCTAGCACTGAAACCTAGTAAAAGTCAATGTCAAAAATATTTACAACTGTTATAAAACTGAGTAAAGGATGATTGGTTTTATTTCTTATTTCATTTCTTAACATATTCATACTTACCTTGAAATTCTTCTTCCACTCGGTTGCGAACCTCTGAATTAAAAACTAAAGAAATGGGATGTGTAAATATGATATAGTAGTATGGAAAACATAAGTGCTTGCTGAAAATCTTACTAATTTAATGTCTTGTACTCATAAGGCTTGTACTTTATAAATAAAATCATATTGGACATTTCATATGGATACTTAGATACATTTAAAATTTATCTAAACACCCATATAAAACGCTGTTTGTTAAATGTTTCCAAAATCAAATTGCTACAAAAATCAAAGGATTCAATAAAATCGTAAAGTTCATAAAGTTATCGCATACTGCAACATTTGTTAAAACATTAGAAATTTAGCTACGTTATAATATATTAAAAAAAAAAAAAAAACTGGCTGAAAACTTAAATTGGAAAATTTTAGTTTTGTTTAATTTCAGATTTTGCTTTTCTTTCTTCTTTTCTTACAATCATCTTTAGCAAACAAATTCTGAATTACAAAAAGAAACGAAATTACTTAACCTGCCTGAATATAATGAAGTTTTCGGTTTAACTTTTTAACAAGAAAACACACACACACATACACACTTACGGAGACACAATCGCAATTAAATTGCGTGTCCTTGGAAATGGGAAAGATAATTAAACCGCTAAGTATGTAACGTACTCGACTATTTTCCCTTTATTTTGCATCAAAGCATCACTTATTTTTTCCCTTTAATTTTTTTTCAGAGTACAATTATGCATAAGTATTAAGGCTTTTTAAATTAAAAGCAGCATGATTACTTTTTAACTGAAGAATTTTGTCTCTCATTATCATGAACGTAAATACTTACGCTATCATTCTTTGGAAAGTTATACTGATTTTATTTTTCAAATCACTAATTCAAATGGGAAATAGTTTATGAAGATTTTGTATAAAATAAGTAAATATAAGGAAGTTTCAAGCTTTTCTCTGTCAAGGAGGATTACTGGTGGGTGATAATGCGAAAATGTGTTTTTAATTTAAAGAATTTGTTAAGCATTTCGAGTTACGTATGATTTTTAACAAGTACCTAGTTTTTCCGTGCTGCTGTCAGATAACTAGCTGTAAACTAACTGAACATACTCTTTATGTTTATCTTTAAGCTATAGAGACTGTAGTTGAAGCAGTTGAATTCTGATTTGGCCAAAGTAGTCTTTTTTTCTCCAAACTTATGATAGAAATCTTTGTAATGCAACTTTTTTTTTCTCAAACTTTATATTCCAAGTAAATATTTCTGCGTCTCTTAAAAAAAAATGACTTTGAACTTTTGTTTTTCTTTTCGGCTAGCTACTTTTTCTCAGTCTCGTAGTATTGTATATTAATAGCTCACTAAGTTGTAAAAAAACTAAGAAAACAAAAAATAAATTGCCTTACCGTATAAATTACTGTAAATGTACTTATGTTCTTCATTTAGATTGTGGCAGTCTGACGCAAAAATTGTCTTTCGTATAGTTCATTTTATTACCACTTATCCAATGAGATTACTTTCATATTTATGAAGTTTCACCGTAAAAAGTTGACATAAAATGACACGGTTTATTTCCATAAAAGATTAATGTTATGGAAGAAGATGGGCTTATGGTAATCAAAATGAAAGAAATGCAAATTAATTTTTAATGATTATAATTCGCTTTTTTTTAAAGATTTACACTGTCAATTTCTTTGAAGATAAAAAAGAGGGTATTAAAAGAAACTCAGATGAATGACATCGTTTTTTGATGGATACATATTATTCAGCTTGTAAAACTTTCAATTTTAAGCAAAGTTGTTATACTTAATTTTTGCAATTAATAAATTAGTGAATGAAATACAGAAAGGAAAATAAATATAAATAATTATAAATAAATTCATTCGTAGTTCTTTATTTTGGGTAAAAATAAAATGCTTCGAATTTTAATTTTGAATCAGTTGCCGACAAGTAAAAATAAATAAATAAATACATATATTTGATAAAATAAATATATATAATTAATTAAAAAATCATTTCCTTAGAAAAATGAGTCGTCTGTGAAAAACTTTTTTCATGTCAAAAAATAATGCACTGTGAGTGCAAACACTTGCCATAGTTTATTTCAATAATTTAAAGGAGGACTTGAATTAATGTTCCAGTATGCGTGATGGCTAAGTAATATGAAGCATTTCATTATTTTCCCCTCACGACTGTTCATAATTGATACATAACGAGTACCAATTTTACTTATTTTATTTCTACCAATCTGAGCATAGTATAAGAAATTCTTAGCGTCTAAGGTGCTCTCTTGTCTCACGTTTCCTGGTTAAAGGGTGTTCCTTAAGTTAGTCCACATTTTTGACCTCTTCTTCGTATTCAATTGAAAATATTTTTAAAGCAATAAGTTTTCCATGAAAAAGTAAAAAATAATATTATTCTTGTGCTAAATTAAAAATATTGTCTTTTATGACAAAATAAATTATAGTTTAAATTTCTATTCGGCTTAATAAAGTGTTTTTTAAGCATCATAGTTCCACGAAAAAACACAAAATAATCAAAACGAAGTTTAATTACCACATTTACTTACGGCGGGTTGTTTGAATTTTTTTTATGGAAATTAATCTAAAGTTTTCAGCAATGTAAACTGAACTTTCTTTATTGAAGTCATCTCCCACATTATTAAAGTTATGAATAAATAATTATAGTGACGTTTTTTCGTTGATGAGCAAATTTTAAGATTCATTATAGATGTTTGTAAAATATTTTATTTAAGTTTCCTTAAAGTTAAGTTTTCATATTTTTTCTTGAACATATTCGTTATTTTAAAAGTTAAGATAGTACTCTGTATTCAATACTTTTAAATTGGCTATGAAACCTGCATCTAATTTGACCTTGTTTTAGCCTTGTGTTCTGCATTTAACCCTGTAAGAACTATAACTAAGCTTTACGTTAGAATATGAACATTTTTTATACATATAACTTTAAAATGGCTACGTAAATATTATGTATTTTAAGTTTTGTGAAAATGTATTTTATATACAGGGTGGTTATAAATTAACTTGAGGTATTTGGAGTCCTCTAGCTCGCGAAGTACTGGGCGAAACATTGTCAAATTTCATGGGCACACATATTAGACCATGGGATTTTGATTTCTGAAATTAAAAAAAGAAAAGTTTAAAAAATCGCCACCAGTGGAAATTTTGGCGCTGCAAAAGTCCATTTCTCTGATTATCGAAGAATTAAATGCTACTGACGAATTATGCATCCATTTTATGAACAAAAATGACTTTTTATCACAAACGTGGTTCAATATGATCCCCACTGTGAAGTTGCAAGAGCTGCATACGATGCACAACATTTTTCACGGCAGCTGGTAACATATCAGAATTTATATCTCTGACTTTTAAAGTTATGATATCTTTTAAACTTGCGATATCAGAAACTATTCTTTGATACACAAAACTTTTCAGTGCTCAGAAATTGGCATTTTTATTTCGCTGCTCCACTAACAAGGCACGGTCCCGCTAGGTAAGATCCATCTAAAGGCAACTCTCTGGGCTCAGAATGATGATAATTCTCTTAGTCCGTTATTTTATAGTGATGATCGCTAAATACAACGCGTTTATGCAAATTATTGCATTCTATTTGTTTAACTGCACCGCTATTTTCTTCGTAGTGACTTTTTTTTAAAAATAGGAACTTTTATGGCGATCATATTAAACCTCATTTGCAAACAACAATGATTTTTTCGAAGCGAAAATGATTTGTGCAGCATTTTTTCAAATTTAATTTACAATACTAACAGTAATACACTTCTACAGCACCAAATTTCCCCCTGGTGGCGATTTTTAAACTATTTTTTTTATTTCAGAAATCAAAATCCCATGCTCCAAACACCTCACGTTAATTTATAACCACCCTGTACATTGGTTGTCATAAATTAAGGAAAAATCCCAAAAATTTTAATCACTCAAAAAGTTACCAGTATAATTTCATAAAACTTACCCTCAATACACAATGCATAATAAGGTATAAAGTAGTATAAATAGAAATTAACAGACAGTCATGGGAGCATAAATGTTAGCACGTGTATAAAACAAACACATTAAAGCTGTCCGTTTGCTGTAGAAAAATTGCCTTCAATATTTAACATGATCCTCTCACATACAGCAATGTGTAATGCTTTCAATCATGCGGTTTATCAGTTCATGGGAAGCCAGTGCCCCATTGCTCTTGTAAATCAGTTAAAAGTGTGGCACGAGACTGAGGGGGCGGATTGAAAGCAGCTGGACGTCTGCCTAAAGCATCACAAGCGTGCTCGATAGAGTTCAAGTCCAGGAATTGGGCTGGAAACTCCATGCGCAGAGTTGTTCCCTGCTGAAAATAATCATCTGCGATATGTGAGTCCTGTGTGGCCTTTCGTTGTCGTCCTGTAACAGGAAAGCATCACATATTTCCCTGAAATGTTAGCGTACATAAGCATCAAGGATGTCATGTCTGTAAACGTGAGCATTTACGATTTCCCTTGGAAGGACGTGGAGGTCTGGACGTCCACCCAAAGAATTTCCCTTAAATATTAGCGATTCTTTCTAGACGAATTAAAGCTTACTATTGCTTTCTAG
Source organism: Uloborus plumipes (assembly GCA_038373865.1). NCBI lineage: Eukaryota > Metazoa > Arthropoda > Arachnida > Araneae > Uloboridae > Uloborus > Uloborus plumipes. Next base: position 11,737 of record JAXGGA010000661.1, read on the forward strand.
ACGAAATATTCACTTATCCGCGAAGAGAACATTCCTGCATTTATTAAGCTTCTTTTGATGACTTTATGTACTAACAATGATTTTTGAACTTTCTTACAATGACGGATCGTATGATATTGCTCTTGAAAGCGTTATGAGCCGTTATTCTTATATTCACCTTAAATATTATCCGTAATATTTTAATTCGAATTTTTAGTGTTTTAAATTTTTAGAGATTCATTCAGCTATATTTATTCCAACAATACAAAAGATGATTCGTGTTCAATTCAACTTAATCTATCGCAATATTTCCTCATTCTCATAAATATTGTATATTCTAACATATACGTGTTTATATATAATGAACTTAAATCCACACATTCCTAAACATTGAGTCAGTAATCTTCTCAGATAACGTATATAAATATCTTTCGTTAAATTACCATTTCTGAAGGAAGTTTAAACTGAGCGTTAAATTTCACGTCATTAATTTTAAATTTTCTATGAATATTCTGCGGCATAATACGGTAGCAAAAGGCTCTAGACATCCCTCCAAAATATGCTTAAACTGAATTACTTGTCACAAACATAAGCTTTCAGTTTAAGACGCTGAATATTAGCTTCATAGTTTTATTATCAAGGAATCTTATTCTCTTTTAATTCATGAAAGACGTAATAAAATTAAATAGTCACGCAGTTTCGCATTATTTATGTCTTGAGGAATATCAAGGAAACCGCTAGGGAAACTTGTTAAAATAGTTCTGAAAGCAATAGCTTGAAAACAACTGATTTGGTTTGCATAGTTTAAATTAAGAGCTATACTAATGCGTGTGTTTGTGGAGTCTAATTAGAAGATAATGATATTATATTAAACGCCACGTAATTAACTATCTTTAATTATATGAGGAAATTGAAAACTGAAAAAGAGTTCATGGGCTTTTAAGTTGCGAAATGCATTTCTTGTTTTAATGTTCTCTTTCAGAAGTGGCTTAAATTTTCAAGCAAGAACTTTAAAACTTTTTATCTCGTTTTGTTTCTGAAATAATAATTCAAAAAGAAGCAACATGAGAATGAATGCATTAAGAAACTTTTGACATTTTACGCTTAGAATACTTTCTTCTTTTCAAAGTACATGAAAAGAGTAATCAGTAAGAATTTATTGCTATAATAACTAGTACTAATAGAAACACAAATAAAGCTATAGAGAGCTAAAAAGGGATTAAACAAAGCATGCTTTACCTTAAGTTGACGTTATTTTTTGTTACGGTTATAAAGTAACAGATAATTACACCTTTTTAAAAGGCGGGTATTTAGTTATAAGGTCAGTGCGCCGAATAAGGCCATGTAAAGCAATAAGGTCTCCCCCCCCCTTTTTTTGACGCAGTATAACTAAAATTAGCTAAATCGTAACTTCATAGTCGTCAAAAAACCTTAGTGCTGTTAAAGCGTGATCAATAAGCAGTTTGTTGTTACCAGGTAAAAGGGTAACCAAACTATATGAGCTTGTTTTATAGCACGTTTTGTTTCTTCGTGGTTCCCTTTAGCTTACTAGTACAGAAAAAGAGGTGTTTATTGATATTACTGGCCTAGTTTATTCAGTTGCCGAATTAAAAAAAAATATATCGTTGTGTACCGCAGTTTTTTTCCTGTGACTTGGAAACTCGAGATTGCAGCAGATTGCAGCCCAAAAAGGCCATGGCTCGCCTTCTTAGGCCGCCGGAGTATTGGGTGAAAGATGTGCTGCGTATTCTGCGCATGAATACTTGAACTATGATCATAATTGATTAAAAAGCAGAGAATAATGAATTATCAGGACCCTGAATGTGCTTATTGATCTTTCTCTTTTCTATTGAAGTAAACACAGAGCTAAACATGAAGCATATACACTGCAAAAGAGGAACTGTTGTTTTTACAGTTTATTACTTACTGTAAAGTTAAAAATTTTAGTTTATTGCCTTAAAATTTAGCAATATTATGCATCAAAAACAACAGTATAACACTGGCAGCCAAGGTTCCAGTTTAAAACTGTAAAACGCAAGGTAAGAAACTGTAAAATTAGCAATTTTACAGTTTATTACTGTAAAATGAGTAATTTTACAGTTCATTACTGCAAAATAAGAAAGTTTTACAGTTTATTACTATAAAATTAACTGTATCATACTGTAACACAACATTCATTTTTTGCAGCGTACTCACCGCAGTCGGTGTATCTTAGAGCTGTCGTCAGCAGCAAGAAGGGGGCGAAGCCACGAAAGAGCACCACCAAAATCGGTGTGCACTATACAGTGTGCACTAACCCATCGCAGGCGGGTAGCATGAACTAACTGAGCATGCGGCAAGGTTGAGGATGCCGCCGACACCTTGCAGTTAGTATAATCTGATTATGTACTGTACAACGATAAAACAATACGCAAGTTTTGACGCATGATTCGTCTTAAACTTCGAAACTGAGTTCCGCTTTTAATTCGTAAGTTCCGTGAAAAGTGTTCATCGTTAGGTTTTTAGAGTTTAAAAAATTCATTTATACATAAGTAATGCATTGAAGTAGTAATAGAAATAAAAATTAAAGTATGCTTTAGATACTCATTGCTTTAAAGTGTACGTCATCAGTTGATGCCGTGATAATGCGCATGTTAAACATATAAACAAATGAGTGGGACGCGTTTTGTGCTAGCTTTTAATCTGTGTCGGCCAATTTTAGTTGTCTGTAATTCATAATTTTAAGGTCAAAATACAATTTTTCCAAATATTTTTTAGTTTCTAATGACCACGAACACATATTAACGTAATCTACCTCTGTAAACTTGCATACAGTTACAAATACAAAGAAGAACTTACATTTTAAATAATGTAATATATATCAATTTTGTAGTACAATTAATTTTTAAAAAATAGCAATATTGACAGTTTTTCAGTATCGTGTTTACTTTTATCGGTTAATTGCATCTAATATGAATCTTTTCCTTACATATGAATTTTTTTCGATAAATGGTACATACTTTCTCACAATCAGAACAATATTTTTTATTCAATGTGACAATCATAAAAACGCACTTTTCTGTCTTCGTAAAAAGGTTGAGTAAGAGCAAAAGGTATTTCTTTTTAAATTTTTGCACCAAGAAACAATCCTATAAAGTGACAATACCGCTAATAATGTCATCTTTGGAAGTAAAAAAAAAGAAAGAAAGAAATAGTAAATAAAAAAAATAATGTAAAAAAACCTCTCCATCGCCGCTTTTACTCAGTCTGGCGAGAGAAACAAGGAAAAAAAGCTCAGCCTATCCAATCAGGCTACACGACAATGAATTTCCTGCAGAGAAAGAAAAGATCAAAAAGGGGGAAAAAATAAATTTTGTTAGTTGAGAAAGTTGCTTTTTCCCAGCAAGCAGGGGGTTGGTGAAGTCATTATGGATTAGCGTAGCTTCACCTTGATAAGATTTACCTTCTTCTAACAGAAAAAAAGGCTTTGCGCGTCTAATCTGAGGCACTTCCTAAAAACGTGTTCTCAATACTAAGAAACGGATTGGCTTGCCAGTTCAGCTTCTCTGACGTGCGCTTTCAGCGAAGAGGAGATAAGTCTTTTTGCCTATTTTCTGAATAGAAAGGGAGAAGGAATTGGGGAAAGTGAAGAGTACTTCTCAATCTAAGCCTTTAGGAGAGCTGAATAAATTTCGGGTTCAGGTTTTATCAACTGCTCATAGTTTGGCCGAATGTTTTATCGCTAAGTATCCAACGGCATAATAAGTATTTTAGCAATAAACTATTCTTTGAGAGTGGGTAAAGACTTCTTTGTTTATGAAAAACTGCAAGATTTGGACGAATAGATTAAACTATTTTGTGCTGTAAAATTAGATACTTTACGGAGAAAAATATTTTCTCAAAGTGCTGTAATACATTTTAAGCATGACAAGTGATTTTATTTTTATATGTTTTTCTACGTAGGTTAGGTACTAAGCGGAAGAATGTTCTTTCTCTCTCTTTCACTCCTTCACTCACTCACTTATTCACACACACACACGCACACACACACACACACACACACACACACACACACACACACACACACACACACACACACACACACACACACACACACACACACACACACACACACACACACACACACACATTATTTGATTTTATTTCATTTTGAGCTGGATAATATATTTCCTTGTATTTTCTTGATGTTGGTAAAAGGTATAGATTTGTTAGTAAAGGTTTACTATGGCCATTTTGACTTTTTAAAATAACAAAAAATCATTCCAATGATGCATCTCTTAATCTTAACTAACTCCCTTAGTGGGTGGCTTACATATATTCAGGATGTTTCACAGTGTTTAACATCGAGACGACATGCTCTTCTGATAGTGAGTTTAATATTATTCTTAACAAATAATAAAACACTTTTTGTGAAGTGATTTTCACGCTGATGGCAGATTCTACTGACGCACTCGATGATTATATACCTTGATAAATGAAAAAGACAATAAAATAACGCAGGACATTAGTGAAACCTAAATTACCAACTGGATGATTTTTCTTTTTTATCAAAACAGTCCAGTGTATTAACGGCTGTACAACTATATTAGGATTGGCAATGATGTCAAAACCAACTTATCTGGGGGGGGGTGCTTTTATCCCCCAAAACCCCCTTTTGCCACTGACTTAGAATAGATACGTCTTAGTCGAAATACAGTAAACTCCATATTATCCGCGGAATAGGATACCACAGCAACCGCGGATAACGAATACAGAGGATAACCCGAAAAATGAAAAAACACGATACTAGTGTATGGCACAGCTAAAGAAAGTCAATAACACAACACATAAATTTACATAAAAGCAAAAAATGAGTCCAAAAATATCTTTAAAGTCTAAAAACGACCAATAACGCATTTTGGCATTCGCAGCTCACATTTTTCTGTATTCAGTAAATCATCACCGTAAAAACGAAAAAAGAAAAAGAAAATAAAAGTGTGAAAGACCCATGGATAATCTGACCGCTGATAATCAGGTGTTTACTTCAGATATTATATTATTTTAATTATTATTTTGCGATACAACTTGAGGACTCTAAACATATGCATGATTCTGAGTTGCATTTCTTAATGCAACCGCCAGAAAAGAATCGGAGAGGGATGAGCCTGAGTCGAAATGCGGTTCCCTACTTTGACATACTTTATTATCATTTCTAACGAGCTGTATCGGGTTTAATTACTTTGATTCCCTACCTTACCCTCGGAGGATACTTTGACGTCGTACTCAAAGCGCATCCGATGTGTTTCTATCCCGGAGTAGATTTCCTTTTATTGGGATAATATGAATAATATAATGCGCATAATATTAATGTATGCAGATAACTTTTGGCTTCAAAGAGCTCTTAATAATTTGAGTAACATTAGACATTATCCCTCCACCCCTCTTTAGACGCAACTCGACTGGATGAAGCGAACAATATTATTAACAGCGAAGCATTCTGGCATAATTTTCACTCTTCACCCGCTCTCTGGAAAGTTCTGGAAAAGGGGGAGTGCGAGTTAGAAATATGATCGAGTCGTTAATCCTGACAGGCTTTGATGGATGTTGAATAATAACTTTTTCCTTTTTCCTCCTGCTCTTCTCCTTTCATCTTCGTCCTAAAAGCGAGTTACGCTTCAGCAACCGTTCATTAGATTCTGCACGAGAAATTTCCACATCTTGTTGGGATACTGGAGAAGTTTGGATCTTAAATTTTCGTTTGGTCTAATATACGGGAAGAGCTTGGTTATGAATTGCTTTTCATTCACATGTTTTGCTTCTCGGAACGTTATTAGCCCGGCTCGGCTAATAAATACCAGCCCACTTTCATCGGCGAGTTTGGGACACTTTTGGTTCGCTTCCGTTTTTGTGCCCTAAACCTATTGTTGTCTCTGTAGGAATTCTTTTTTTGTTTTTGGTGAACCTTGATTATATTTTTTAAAACTTAGATTCAATTTCGGAAAAGCTATTTCTTTGACAGAGCTATTTTGGTCTTTAAATATATATATTTTTAAATTATAAATTACTTTTCCTCTAAAACTAAACTCGTTAAACTATTTCTTTAGAACTCTAATTTTATTCTGTAATTGTGATATTTTGGTCTTAACTTTCAAAATTTTTTAATTTTTGGGGAAAAATATATGTTGTGCATAATTTTATTGGGAAACATTTGGTACCTTATTTATTTCCGCATACAAAAAACGTTTCATGTTTTGCGAAAAAACAGAAGCTACCAGCAGGGAGAGGTCTATTTTTGATTTTTGCTTGCAGGTTTTTGCTAGTGGTGCTTGAAGGGTATCAATTTATGATACTGTGAGTGGTATACAGGTACCAATTTGATATGGTGATCTAATTCATTAGTGGTTAGTACATTGCTGTGTAAAGGAATTGATTGAAGGTTCACCAGAATCTCACTATTTAAACCAAATTGAATTAATTTCAATAAGTGCTTCATAATGTTTAAATTCCTAAATTAATACATATCATGCAATAGACAAATAATCACACTTTGATTTAAATTCACTTGATTTTATTTTAACAATTTAAACATCAAATAAAAAATGAAAGTAGCTACTTAAATTTAAATATTAGAAATGGCCATAATGAAAACGTTAATGAGTACTCATAGATTAGCACTTACGTACGTATTGTAGACTCTCCAAAAGGGTTCATTCACGTAGTAGTTTCTAACTAAAAGTTCGTAAAACAGAGTTCGTCATTTCACGTAGTAGTTTCTAACTAAAAGTTCGTAAAACAGAGTTCATCATTTTACGTAGTAGTTTATCACCAGTGAAAACTCCTCTTAGGCAAAGTGGACACCTCCATTGAAGACTCCATATAAGCGTCTCATCTTTTTTTGGACTGAACGTACACACGTACACTGGACCTTTTGAAGACACCTGATTTTTACAGCAGGAGAACCGTTCTAGACTATTTATATATATTCGTTCAAAATTTACTTCTTCATGTTAAGAGTAAAAGAATTCCTTTGAAGGAACTTTAGTAAATAATTTCACATCAGGTAACAAAGAAGGGATTCTGGGGGACTGGGCAGCCACCACCCAGCCCCCAGCAAACGTATTCGAAGACTCTTGTGCCTAAACTGCAAACGCCAGCGCAAAAGGCCAGCGCCCCATAAATCTTCCAAAAACGTGAACTAAAAAAACCGCTCAGTCCCTGATTGGCTACAGGAGTTTGCCAAACCAGGAAGGAAGAATTCTTCCGGTAGTGTTGTAGTTAGCATTTTCAAGGCTCCGAGAAAAGGTGAGTTGTGTTCAAATATGGGAACCGCTCACCTTCTCATACTTAACAGTTGTGGCTGTTTAGCGTTAAGAGGATGCTATAAGGTTTTGCCTTGTAGCAGTTTTTTTTATGTATTTTCATAAAACTTTTCATGTATGTTTGTCTTTTTCTTAAAAATCAAAACCCAATTATATATATGAAGGGCCAGGGGGAAAAAAGATGAGAGTTACTTTTTCGTCAATTTTGATATATTAGCGCTATCTAGGGGCTATGAAGGACTAGTATCATCTGGTAGAATAACAAGGGGGAAAAAGATTAGAAGCGACCGAAATGTGCATGAAAACTTGAAAAACTACACAAGGAGCTACGAGAAATCAAACTTTGTTCTTCGGTTTTCCCGAAATCGCTTTTTGGTTACTTTCATCTTTTTTCCCCCTTGCCCTTAAAAAAAATATATACATACATATATATATATATATATATATACATACATATATATATATATATATATATATATATATATATATATATATATATATATATATATATATATATATATATATATATATATATATATATATATATATATATATATATATATATATATATATATATATATATATATATATATATACACTGAAGTGACAAAAGTCATGGGATAGCAATATGCAAATTTTCAGATGGCAGTAGCATCGCATAGAACAGGTATAAATGCGCAGTGCTTTTACAGAGCTTTCATTTCTGTTCAAGTTATTCATGTGAAGAGGTTTTAACGTGATGATGACCGCACGACGTGAATTAACAGACTTTGAACGCGGAATGTTAGTTGGAGCTAGACGCATGGGTCATGCCATTTCGGAAATCGTTAGAGAATTCAACATTCCCAGATCCACTGTGTCAAGAGTGTGCCGAGAGTATGAAATTTCAGGCATAACATCCCACCATGGACAGCGCAGTGGTCGACCGCCTGCACTTAAAGATCGAGACCGGCGACGTCTGCAAAGAGTCGTAAATTCTAACAGACAAGCAACACTGCGTCAAATCACCGTAGAAATCAATGTGGGACGTACAATGGACGTGTCTGCTAGAACTGTGCGGAGAAATTTGGATTTCTTGGGCTATTCCAGCAGAAGACCGACTCGAGTGCCTTTACTGACAGAACGACATCGCTTGCAGCGACTCTCGTGGGCACGTGAGCATATCGGTTGGTCCCTAGATGAATGGAAAACCGTGGCCTGGTCCGATGAGTCACGATTTCAGCTGGTAAGAGCCGATGGTAGGGTTCGAGTGTGGCGCAGACCCCACGAAGCCATGGACCCAAACTGTCAGCAAGGCACTGTTCAAGCTGGTGGTGGCTCCGTAATGGTGTGGGCTGTTTTTTCATGGCATGGACTTGGTCCTCTAGTGCGACTGGACCGAACATTGACTGGAAATGCTTATGTGCAGCTACTTGGAGATCACTTGCAGCCATTCATGGACTTCATGTACCCAAACAACGATGGGATTTTTATGGATGACAATGCGCCATGTCACCGGGCCACAACTGTTCGCAATTGGTTTGAAGAAAATTCTGGACAATTCCAACGAATGATTTGGCCACCTAGATCGCCCGACATGAATCCCATTGAGCATTTATGGGACACCATCGAGAGGTCTGTTCGTGCCCAAAATCCTGCCCCATCAACGCTTTCACAATTATGGACGTCTATCGAGACAGCATGGCTCAATATTCCTGCAGAAGACTTCCAACGACTTGTTGAGTCCATGCCACGTCGAGTTGTTGCACTTCGCCGGGCAAAAGGAGGGCCGACACGATATTAAGAGGTATCCCATGACTTTTGTCACTTCAGTGTATATATATACATATATATATATACATATATATATATACATATATATATATATACATATATATATACATATATATATATATATATATATATATACATATATATATATATATATATATATATATACATATATATATATATATATATATATATATATATATATATATATATATATATATATATATATATATATATATATATATATATATATATATATATATATAAATATATCATATTTTTGGTTCAATTTGAAACTTATTTCTATAATTAAAATAAAAATAAATACAATTTTGTTTTGTATTTAATTTTAGGTACTGAAGGAAATGTATGTAAATTCTTTAAAGCCATTATTAGAATTATGAATGTGTTTTATAGTCAAAGAGAATGCGCGCTGTAATATGACATTCAGATTTTATTTAAAGCTAAAATTTTCACAGAGCTTGTATAGAAATTTAGTTTTAAATTTTTAAATATGGGATATGCATCGTGTGTTAGCTTTTTAAAACCCCTTATACATATTTTTAAAAAAACTAACAAGCAGCTTTTTTTTCTCTTGAAAAAAACAGTATTCTTCGAAGTACATCACTTAAAAATATGGATCCTCCTTTTAATTAAATCGATCCTTTCGAAAATGCAACAATACTCTATTCTTTATAAAATCTTTCTTTAATCATGCATTTTAAAGGTTTTTTTAAGGCATATTTTAAAGACATTTGGTAGCAAGCTTTTCAAATTTCAAAACTGTTGAAACTTGAAAAGTTAAAGGTTAGATCAACCTTATTAACGATATTTAACTGATATTGCATTAGTTAAAAACTTTTAAATTGTTTTACGCTAATGCTGTTACAGTCGAATCTCGGTAAAATGAACTCTAAGGGATTTTCAAAATGAATTCGTTTTGACCGTATTTCGTTTTATCCGGACTACAAAACACAACGAACAACAGGACGGGGATTGGAAAATTCATATTGTATTTAAAAATAAAATTTTAAATTGTGAGGATTTTTTACTATTTTTGCCAAAAAAAAAAAAGAAATGCAAACGAAGCGGTTAAAACGATTCAAAAGGTTGACATTATAATCCAAGAGTTTTTGAAATGAAAATGCACCAAAATGTCATTATTTGATGAAGCATATTAATTGGATTCCAGTACCACGGCCATAGCTACAATGGTGTACTTTCTTCTACAATAAAGTAGTTTTTTTATCAGATATTTTTTCGTTCCCTATTGTTTGATTTTTAATGCTTTAATTTAAACGCGTTTTCTTAATAAAATTGAAAAATGTTCAGTGCACTTTTTCTTAGATATTCATGCGAACTCAGAAAAGAAAAAAAGAAAGAAACAAAAAAATCAAAACTAGCGGAAAAGTGATTAAAAATGTTTTGCTTAATAGTAATGAAACAATAAAGTCCGAACGAAATGATGGTTTTAAAATAATAAAATTATTTTCTCCCACTGTGTTCGGATTTAATAGTCCATTACAATTTAATGACGAAACTAATTTCTTTTCTTATGTGATACTCCACTTTAAATTTTTTTTGTTCCTTCATAATGACGATTGCAGCGAGTAACTTTACGACACTGATTTTTCCTGCTGAAGAATCTTTGTGATAATCATCGAGAGAGTAATTTTCTTAATTACCATGAAGGAATCAATCCTCTCTTCTGCTTGAGACTGAAAGTTTCTCTTTGCAAGGTAGCTTTTCATTCCTTTTACATGGGGCCCATAAAACTGCTTCGAGCATAATTCAGGACGGTCAGAATCATTTTGGAAATTCATTTTATGGCCCTTTTTTTGTTATTTCTGAAGGGGGGACTTTACACTAAAAGAGTATGGAAAAAAAATGGAAATTTCATTAAAGTAGTACATTTATGTAGTAGTTTGAGTATTGGCATTCACAATTTATTTTTGTATCAATATTAAAAATTCATAGTTTGCACAATTGTTCTGGATGCGCGCAATTGGAATCAATTGGGGAGATAAATATTGGTCGTACTTTTTATATAGAGATCTGAGGAACATTACACAAAGTGAATAAAAATGTGCGTTCTGCTCACTTGACCTGTGCTTGAGTTTTCGTGAACCTATATTTAAGCCCCGAACAAAAAAAAAAAAAATGTAAAATAAAATCTAGTACTAATTTTCACTAAACAGCTGTTTGCTGAGTTTTTCATTTTTTTTCAGGTTTTTTTAGTTCTTTTCGTCATGTTTTCTCATTTTTTTTGCTTAAGCATCTGATTTGAAAATGAATGCTTCGTTTGTCAGAAAATGTTTATCAACCCAGTTTTAGTAGGTTTGGTGTACGTTTAACTTGAAAAAATGTGATTTAGAGAACATAGTCATTTAATATACTCCCAGCTGATAGTTTCGTGGCAACTTAACATTTTTTTCACAGGCCTGAAGTTATGAATTGGTTCCAGTTCGATAGATTTACAGAAAAGAAGATTTTTTTTTTCTTCACAAAATATTGTTTAACGTAAACTGTTATCTATCCGTCATTTTTCCTTGAGCTCCAAAATAAGATAACTAGGTGCTACAACGAAATCCGCCATACCTTTTGGATAAACTAGAAATAAGTTTTTGCATTTTATCACTGCACAAATAAAGCTGTTCTATTTCTTTCCTCCTGCCATTTATCCAGACTCTTCTCAACTACCAACTTAAAAATTATGCAGTTTTTTGGACATAGTCATTTAAATTCGATTTTCACTATTATAAGTCATTTAGTCAAACCGCCTATAGTTGCACTGGTAGTTTCTTCACTTGTAGAGAAAAACTTAATTATTACGGTGAACACAGTGGAGCCAAAAAATCAACTAAAAATTATCAGAAAGGTAAGAATTGCAAACTTAAATACTATTTTAAACTGTAATGTAACTGTTGTAAAGTGCTATAATTTCTCCATTTGATTTTTATTTCTTTTTAAGTGTCGACTACTGCTGCAGTAACCTACTGATGGTTTTACTTTACCCTATTATTCAAAATTCGAACGATACGAATCTACTTTGAAGGCGACACATTTGTTGTTGTTGTTTTGTGCCAGCTAGGCTGGCAATTTTGGGGTACGCTGCTTCACTTTTCCAACTGTACCTTAATTTGGTGTGAAGTCCGACTTCCACAGCATACATATGCTATACGGAACCGTTTTTGGATCGGATGCCATTCACAGCACAATAACACATTCACACAAAGACAAGGGCAGGAGAGAGAAAGTACAGCCACGCCCGAGCCAGGACCTGATCATTAGACAAGGTGGCTGGCAGTGAGAAATTTACTGGGGGGTTTTATTAGTGCCAGTGCATTGTTTGCTTAAAAGTGACCATGTTTTCGATTTTGATTACTTGAGGTGAATTTTCTTCCTATTATCATTTCAAAATTCTTTGTAAAATAACTTTTTTACGCTGCCTTTCTAGATTGATTATTTATTGTAGTTACAACAATTTTTCCCAATTCCTTTTATTTCATTGTGATTACGTTTTTACTAATTATAGTACTTTTATGCGTGTCATTCGAACTAGTTTATTGCAAAATCAATTTCATTTTTTTTCCTTTTGAACTTCATACTTTATTTAAAACATGCAATTTTATCTTTACTTTCAAATAACCGGTTTTTATTTACTTTATGGGTATAATACGAGTCGAAAACAGTGCTTTCTATCAAACGCAAGTTGAGACAACCAAATGAATTTGCATACATTTTGAGCTTGACTTATTAACTGAATTGCATGCAGAACAAAATTCGAGCAAAAGTGGTAATTTTGAAGTTTTTTGTTTCAGTAGTGATTGTGTTAGATTTCAGTTAGTCAGGTTTTATAAATAATCTCATATTAACTCCAAAATGTATGCAAAAATTAAGCAAAAGAAAATCGAAAGCATAAACGTATTCATGTACCTTAGATGTTCGAAATTATCAGCATTAAACAATCCTTGAAATAGAAAAAAAATAATACATTTTTCTTCTAGCAAAGTCAATTTCAATTCAAGGACATGAATGTGTAATCGTATTCTACTGATGAAAATCATCTCCTGCAAAAACACTGAAGACGTAGATCAAAAGCTAAGATAATGAAGAAAGAAAGTTCTAAGAAACGAATTTTGATTGCAAAGGGGAGGAAAAAGCTTATTTTTTTTTATTTTAACAAACAGGTTTCAGTTGCAAAGAATACAAAGAATATCTTGTAATTGTTTCATATTAACATTTCAAATTTTTTACAGCTCGTTAGCAAGAAATGATGCACGGTTTTGCTAAAATTCTGATTTAAATTTATTTTACATTTTTTTCTTTCAATTATTCAAAACTTGATGCTGTATTTTATTCAAAGCAAAGTGCAAACATTATTCTTCTTGAAAAAAAAAAAAGTTGCATTACAGTATTTTTTGACGATATTTGACATCACAGTTGTTTACCGAAAAGTGCACATTCTTTCGAGGGAAAAATAGAAGGAATGATGGCTAGAAATAAGCTTTAGAGTTCTCCCTCGATCAGTATTAATATGTATTGTGAAGTACAGTAATCAAAATCACAGCATAAGCCTTTTGAGAGACATAAATTGAAGCGATTTTCATTTCCTTTCTCTCAGATTCTTTCTGTCACGTGACAGAACCAATCAGAAGGCTTCGTAAAAGAGGTGGTGATACAGCCTTGTATAAATAAATAGATAACATAGCAAATAAATACAGATATAAACACATAGGACAATAAATAGATACCTAAATTAAAAAAAAAAATACACGGAATAATGAATAATTACTGCAGTGAATGATAGAATCGATAGTTGTGCTAATATATGAATCTAGACGAATAAATTGAAAAATTGATAATTGTATTCACACGGATTGAGTGACGGGTACAGAAAAATGTACGTGCGTGTAGGAAAATGCATAGTTAGATACAAAGATAAAAGCACGAATAAACTGGCATTAAATCGACAGGCAACTAAAGGCAAATAACTAAATAAATAAAGCACGGATAGAGATAAATAAAAAGAAGTATGGCAGACATAATCTTGAGCGTAATTCAGAGCAGTTATAATAGGGATTTGGCTTTACGCTATTTATCCATAAATCCCTCCTAATAAAAGCCAATTTGAAATATATGATACTAAAAATATTTTCGTTTTTCGTTTATAAAAGAATAAATTGCTTCAAAACACTAGATGTAGGAGGGAAAACTAATATTTTCCCAAACATTTCTTTCGATATTAACTATTCTGTATGCAATGCTTGATAGATTTTATTTGAAAACGAAAAGTAATGATCGGTTTCTCTACTAGATTTCTTGTATGTGACGTTATATTCCCTCTCGTGGTTTGAATGCTGAAGCTCGTGCAAGCATTCAGAGCAAAAAAAAAAGGTTTCTATTTTCCACTGACTAGTGACGAGATTTGAATCTTATGCATTTAGAAAATGCAAAAAAAAAAAAAAAAAAAAAAGCTTGCGCATACCTGAAAAATAGTTGCAGAGAGATATTTGGAGCTTGTTATTACAAAAGATTTAAGAATATTCCTTTTTGTTGTTCGGAGATGCATTAATAACAGTTCCGTCGTGAAATCTATTTTTTTTTATTCTTAAAAGACTGAAACATTTTCCATTCAAAATGTTTTCACTATCTCGTTTAAAACATTTATTTTTTACTAGCTGGTTAAATATATTTCTCCAGCAGAACTGCTGTAGAGTAAAATTTGCTAAAAGCCATATAAGGTAAATGCACCATTAGAGGATAGAGAACCAGATCGTATATTCTTTTTAGGTTCTAATGAAAAAACAATAATAAGTTCACATTAATTATATGATCATCAGTTTTGTTTCGCATTATATTTCATTTTTTGAAATCTTATGATGACCATACAAAGCGTTTTTTATTAATGTTAATTTCGGCAATATCTTTGGATATACTGAGACCATCTAGGTTCATTATTTGTTTTGATAAACTGACCTCTTCATTATTGATCTTACCTAAAGTGGCAACACTTTCAGACTCGTTTTCATCTCTAAGCTTGTTTTAGTCTTCAGGTTCGATGTCTTCTTTGAAATCGTAGTTTTCTATACTCTGCTGGTCATTTTTATGCATTATCCTTTGAATAGTGAGAATTTTCAGAGTGTTTCTTTAATTGAAACGTGTTGTCTGAATTTTAACAGAAATGTTTAGGGACTAATGACCTTCTTCAGGGGTCTTTGGAATTAAAATTATTGCCAACTTTGTCTAATGAGGATTTTCGTGACGCTTATAATTGTTCAAATATAACTTTTAAAAATGCAACTAATATTGAATATCATGGACAACATGATACCTTTATTTTTAGTACGATAAAAAGCAAGAAAAAAAGATCGAAAGGTTACAAACATTTTTTTTTTTTTTTTGATGATTAAACCCAAAATTTAGTTCAACAAGTATTTCTCGCCGTCTAAAACAAAATTTGAATCAGTAACGGTTAGGTCTTATTACTAGAGTCATTTGTTAACTTGTACACAATGTAGCAAAAAAAAAAAAAAGATACAAAAAACAAAATAAAACAAAACAACAAAACAAAACAAAACAAAAAAAAAAAAAAATATGCCAAAAAAGAAGTGGAATTACAAAAATTTTTTGTAGTTATTTACTATCATTCTACCACTCTGCGATGTAGCACTGCGAAAAGAAATTACAATTTTGCGGGGGAAAGATGAATAATGATGCAATAATGTAGCATATAAAATTTAATACTGAGGGTCTAGGATTTGTATTTAAACTGCGAGCTATAATTATCGAGATTTTTTCGCGCAGCAACCCATGTAATTGAAGAGCAAGTGATATAATCTGTTGCAGGCACGCACTCATAAATTAGTGAGATGTTTATGAATTAAGTAAAGGAGAGAATTTTCGCGTCTCACACCTTACACGATGAAAAATTTCCGCATTTGGATGAGAGTCTTTTTTCGGATATACAGGATTCTGTTTCGATGATTTTGTGCAAATTACTGTGTATGAAGTTGGTCACAGGTGTTAACGTTCAAGAAACATATTTTAACACGAGGAAAATAATTTTCACGGTGGTATGACTCGGTTTTGGTTACGTTGAGGTGTGTATGCTTAGAGGATAAGGATTTGTGTATCGCTGCTTTTTTTTTAGTTGTTAGTCTTTAGTCTTTTATCATGTTCGATAGTTAGAAACCTTATTTAGCTTTTTTCAACTCAGGCAAAGCATGTTTATTGAAGATATAATGTTGAATAATTAAATGTAGTTTGAATGGCATTATCAACATTGTTATTAGTCTTTAAAGATCAACAAACCGTAATATGACCTTAAGGCTAAGAAAGTTATTCACACGTGTTTTTAAAAAGTTAAGAACCTGTGTGAAAGTCTATCTTTTCACTACAGAACTATTTAAATAATTTGAATGAGTTATAAATATATCATTCGTTGAGCTAATTAAACGAGAATTATTATTGTTATGATTTATTTTATTGCCTTCACATTTGTCAATCAACAGTTTAAAAATATTTTATTTCATGAACATGCCTGCAGTTCTAAAACGCGAACTCCCACAAAATGTTTCCCCCTTTCTTTTAATATAAAAAAAATGGTTATTCATTTTAACTTGTTTTTTGGTAACACTTTTTAGACACTTTGATTGTTATAGGATGTACAGTTAAATCATGAATTTTAACTGCTTTTTCGTCTTTATATCAACAACTATATTGATTATGAATGTTTCAAAGATATCAAGCATTACTTACGAAATGCTTTCATATCACTCAGTGGAAAAGATTAAGTTTAATGGCATACGTAGTGCTATGCGCCATTTTAATTTACAACTAAATCTCTAAAAATCAGTTGACTTTTAAGAATGACTTGGGATGCTTTCTAGTGATCAGAAAAGTTAGAGAGAATACGTTTTTATGTTTTTTTATGGAGAATTTTTGAAAAAAAAGAAAAACAAATTTTAATCTTCTTAATTTAGCACCAAGAAAAAAACACAATGACACATATTTTGCGTAAAGATTGGGCATAGTACGAAGAGCTTTAGTGTGCGTCGGGTTCAAAGCTTATATCACTAATAATTTTGCTTACTGTTAAGAAAACACTGATTTTTCTGTGTCAGCTCAGCAAATACATCATTGAAAAGGTAAAACAAACAAGTTTATCTCTTCTGTCGTAAAACAAAAATATAAATGGAATGAAAAAAATAGTAGAACACTAAATGCTTAAACATGCATGCAAGTTTAATATAATGTAACTTGAATATAAAATTCTAGTGTATTTTAAGTAGTGTGAACGTTTCTGTATGTGATATCTTTTCGTTACAAGAGTTTAAAAATATTATGGTACTTAACTTAGGTACATATTTTTTCCCATTCATGTTCGGTACTTTAAATTTTTGTCCACTTTAGTCTTCAAGGTATTTAAGAGCACTTATTTAAACTAAAGTTGGAATGTATTTGAAAGTAAAACAGAAATCAGTACTGTAGTGCTCCTGTGTATTGTCTATTAATCAAAATGCAACGTATAGCGTTTTTTTTTAGTGTCATTAAATACTTTCGCAACGTTTAATAATATTTGGTCTTCATACAACGTGCTATTTTTTTTACGTTTTCCTGATTCTATCTTACGACAGCCTAGAGACACGAAAAGACTGCAGATTTTACCAAAATGATTTCAACAAGTTTGAAAATTTGCTTTCTGTTCAATTCACTCAAATCTCATTGTTTTTTTTTTTTTTTTTTTGGCTGGAACTACTTAATTGTATTGTTACACTCAGGTATTTCAATTACTTTGCATAATGCGAAGATACATGACACGTTTAAAATCTAAGCAGAAACAAGAGTTATTATTTCTTAAAATTACTATTTTTAATTTTCTACTAGCTATTTCTCTTTGTTTTGTTTAGGAAATTTCCTTTCTTTGCCATTTATGCTTCATATTATAATTATTTCTGTTAACATAATGTTCACAGTGTTATAAGAGACTTTCGAGAAATCCTTTGATATAGTTATACATCAACTCTATCAGAAATGATAAGCACTGCTAAGCACTGTTGAAAAATCTAGCAACATTAAAGCTTAAAGCATTAATTCTGATTACATTTAAATCTTTATTTGTGGAAGTTTATCCATTCTTTAAAGAACCTACTTTATTTAATTAATGGTTCAGTGTTTATTCCTTTTTTATTTTTAAATTGGTGTTTTCTTATGCATGAATGTGGGTAGGGGAGACCGGGAATAATGACCAAGAGGGTGCATTAATCCAATCGCAATATCTTTTAAAGTATGGGGGCAATTCCACCGTTACGAATGTAACTATCAAACTGTTAACATTTTTGGGTTTTTTTCGTAATCAAGGAATCTGCCCAAAATTCTAGATATCATAAATATTATAGAATTATACAAGAGCAAAAAAAAATTGTACCGTTATTGCGCCAAATTATAACTATGTGTTTTTAAAGATTTATTTATTAGTACGCATGACATTTGGTTTTACATTGGGAAAAAAAAAGCTTCCAAATAGAGTTTAAACACAAATTGCATGAATCAACAACTTTTGGTGCAGTACACATCATTCAAACTAGGCTCAAATAAGGCCGATGATTTAAAATAAAGTACGTACTAGAACGGATGCACATTGTACATTTTATACTTTAAACAATTTAACTCATCATTGCTTAGATCATTAATTTTTGTTGCACTTTAGAATTCCTTGCGATACGTTTACTGAAGAGAATGTAAAGAGTATGAACGGATATATTTATATCTTCTTCTTAAAACAATTTAACAGAAAATTGTGTAGATCAAGAACGTTTTGGTAAATGAGAACATAGCTCCGTCAGTTATTAAGTTTATTTAATTATTATAAAGTTTCTATTGCCCGTTGCGAGCTTAGCTCAACAAATAATAGATTGTATTGAATTCACTGCCTATTATAACTTGATACCTCAAATTTATTTTCAAACAGGTAATCAATTGCGGTTAATGCTCTCAACATTCACCACTTATGAGGTACTCCGTTTTTGAGGTGTCATATTATTAAAACGTACAGTATAAATCAGACATACGGTACTTGCAGCGAATTGTCCGCAAGTAGTCTGTAAAATTTTTGTAAGATACTTAGTAAACACAGTCAAAAAGTCCTACTATCCGTGGTGTAAGTTTGTTTGTGCAGATGCATCTCGCGATAAAATAATTATTCTTCTCGAGCACTTGCAAATTTTATGAATCTGATAATGTGCTTTTTTTTAGAACCATTAAAAGACAATTTACGTAATAGCGATTTTGGTTCTCTTATTTGTTTCCTCGGCAGTTTGTAGATCTGCTTCAGCGTTTTGATTTTGTTTCATTATTTTCCTTTTTCTTTATACTTGCGTGTAAAAGTACCATTTAAACATGTCTTGCACTGTTTACTTTCAAGAATTTTACTTGCAGTTGTTTGTCTTTTTTTTTTTACTGAATGGATTTTGTATTTTATTCTCAATAACTTAAAGAATTTCGACCTGTTTTCATGTGTAACGCAGATAAAGTATAAATCACTTGGATTTACTTTTTGTAACGTTATTTCTTTACTTACTTTTATCGGGATTTCTTTGTGGTTTTTTAGGTTCTAGAATTTATGTTTAAAAAAATCCATTTTGATGGAAAATGAAGGCTACTTGGATATTTATTCGAGTTCTCCCAGTCTCATGCTATCGTCTAAGATGGGGACAAATTGGTATTTAAATGGTTTTTTTTTCCAACAAGTGTAGCCTAGATAAGAATTCCTGGATTGACCACACCAGCAGATTAAAAAAATAAAAAAAAAAAAACACGAACCAGGGCAGTGGTTGGAAAACTACGCTTTGTTTTTAGGAAAATACCGACCTTATTTATTACAAATGCCTTTAGCCACAACTTCACTTTTTTTCAAAATATAATGACTACAAACTACTCTTAAATTGTATTCGCTACTTCACTACTTTTTTGCATATTGAAATTTTCTATAGTATATGCAATTGAAATATTCGCAAAAAAGGTGTTAAAAATAATAAATAAGTTTAATAAAAAGTAAGAAATGATTAAGAATTTTTAGTGCTTGCGTTTGAGTCAAGTTCATAGTTCAAAGAGCGCTGGACATCCATAATTTGTGATTGTTTATGATATTTAAAGCTTTTTAATTTCCTCTAAGAAGTAATATACTATATCAAGATTCCCAAAGAAACATTTTTTTCCTCCCCTTTTAACCTATTAATGCCTGACTTTTTTTAAAAAAAGATATTTTGTATATTGGTTACAAACAGTGTTTAATGGCCAGGAAAAATAATAAAAAAAAGTTATGTAAAAAAATAATTTTTTTATTAAGGAAAGAAAAATCGTCCTTTAAAAGTTACGATAGACCCAAGAGTGTATATACTTTTTTTACTAAAATTTTTTTTTGCCTACGATATAATATTTAAAAAGACATTTTATAAGAAGAAATAAAAGCAATTAACATAAACTGGGAAGCTGGGAATAACTTTGAAAACTTAGCTTTTTTTCTTGAGATTCTGAACGATGTAATTTTTGATAAAGATCGTACTAAAACTGCTACAGAACACACTTTACAATGGTTATGTGCTGCAATCTGTTAATAACGAATTGTAACAATACCAAGGTACGAATTGAACGCTATTATTTGGTTGAAATGCTCGTTTTGGGGAAATTCAGACCCTTTTTTGGACCGTTCCTAAAAATGGACGCTATGCATTAATGGGTTAAATAACAAGATCACATTTTACAGATCACTGTTATTCCTTTTTGTATTAAAGCTGTGAAGAAAATTAAAAATATAAATGAAAATAAGACCGTATTAGTTTGTTAGACGTATTTAATTAATGGATGAGATGCAGCAGCGTAGCAAGACATTCCACAAGGTGGTGTCATTTTTAAAAATAGTCTTTTTGGCAAATTGTAAATTTCAATCGAAGCAGTCATAATTCTGTACCTCAGAACCAGACTAACGTAAGTCCATTTTCGTCATTTTTTGGTAGATGGGAAAAACGATTGTCGAATACATCGTTTTTCCCCTCTACTGAAAAATGACGAAAATGGACTTACGTTAGTCTGGTTCTGAGGTACAGAATTGTAGATTAATTTTTCTCCGACAGCCATACATACAAAAAGCTGAATAAAAACAACCCCCATTTTAAACAACAAAAAAAAAAACGTTAAATTTTTTTCACGGGAAGTTAATTTTGAGTTTCACGAGAGAAGGGTCGGAGATTTGCACCAGTCAGATTGGTTTAAATCATTTTTTTTATTAAACTAACGTTAAAAGTAGTTACCCGGAATAGCTATGAATTACTAGTTTTTATACGACGCTACTCACTACACTACTTTTTTCCCCCTTATGTAGCTCTCTACACTACAAACTACGGAAAAATGTAGCAACTACATGTACAATAGTTTCGCTACTTGTAGTGCATTATTTCCGACCACTGAATCAGGCACACCAGTATATCATGTTAGTCTGACTTTGTCCTTGGAAAACGGCTAAATTGAATTTTTAGAACTGTCACTTCTTTCACTTTCTTCTTTTTGGAAGTAGAGTCATTTTAGAAAATATTTGTCGTTTGCTAATGAGCGGGTGAATGATATTAAGAATAAAAGTATCAATAACAATTTCAAGTTTTCAAAAAAAAAAAAAAAAAATAATTGCAAAATTACTAAGTTATATTAACCTTACACTTAGCTAATTTTTTTTGTTTCAAAAGAAGAAAAAATTATTTGTTTTTAATTACCTTTTTTGATTAACAAAAAAAGTGTTGACTAGAGAAATATATATATATATATATATATATATATATATATATATATATATATATATATATATATATATATATATATATATTTGAAAAGTGAATACAGACATTTTTTCCGTAGTAAAAAGACACTCTTATGTCAATCTATTCAAAAGTTTAATGTTTTTTTTCATAGATTAAGGCTACAGTGGACAAATAAAATCGATTTTTTTCAATTATTGATTTATATGTCGAAAACTTTGTATGCTTGTATTATTGTATATTTACGACATCTAAAAGCATAAAAAAACACAAATTATTGCAAAAGCAATGATATTTTTTTTCAAATTTCAAATTTAAACATTTTTTTAACAAAATTTCAAAATGTTCCAGGCGTCGCAATTTTTTTTCAAACTTTGAATTTCCACTTAATTTCCAATCATTAGGCATGGTGGCACAAAACAATGCATTACATGCAATGTTTTATGAGATAGTTTATAAAAGATGGCTGAAAATAAAAATTTTCAGTTGAAAAAATCATATAAATTTTCATTTTCAGCCAATTTTTTTTAAACTATCACATAAAACATTGCATGTAATGCATTGTTTTGTGCCACCATGCCTAATGATTGGAAATTAAGTGGAAATTCAAAGTTTGAAAAAAAATTGCGACGCCTGGAACATTT
The DNA here is from genome assembly GCA_038373865.1 of Uloborus plumipes. Lineage (NCBI taxonomy): Eukaryota > Metazoa > Arthropoda > Arachnida > Araneae > Uloboridae > Uloborus > Uloborus plumipes. Next base: position 34,237 of record JAXGGA010000661.1, read on the forward strand.
TGAAATTTTGTTAAAAAAATGTTTAAATTTGAAATTTGAAAAAAAATATTCATTGTTTTTGCACTAATTTGTGTTTTTTTATGCTTTTAGATGTCGTAAATATACAATAATACAAGCACACAAAGTTTTAGACATATAAATCAATAGTTGAAAAAAATCAATTTTATTTGTCCACTGTAGCCTTAAATAGCCAAAAATTGAAAGTTTAACAATTCAATACCATTTAACATCTGCCAAGGTACTTATTTTTACTAGGAAATAAACTACCATGCCACCACTATCTTAGAAATCATCCATCACTACAAAACCTCTTCGTAATAATTATTTTGGAAAAATTTTAAAGACAAAATCAGTTTGAGGAGATCTCCTTCATAATTAGTAAAGAATAAATCAAATATAATCATAAATTTAATAACGTGGATAATAAATTCACTTGTAACCATTGCACCTACCATTCAGTTTCTGTTCTTTATGTTTTCCTATTGTTAAACTTCGCTGTAGGTAATCTATTACTTTTCGCGAAACGTCAAAAACCGAAACTCTTGAAAAGACTTTTCTTAAGACCCCTAACAATTAGGTAGACGGAAACGAGTGTCATGGGCCAAGGCTACTAATCATCGACAAAAACAAAAAAAGCAAAAGTAAAAAATGAAAAATCCGCCAGCCTATTCCATATTCCCCACCTTGACGCCATTAGTCTAGATGCTTTAATGAAATTCGGCGCTATTGTTGGCGCCATGAAAAGATGAAGAATGGCGCCAAGACTCTGCTGACAGTCATTTTAGAAACTCTAATTCTAACCTATGATTGTTAAGGTTGAGTGCCCCGGGATAAAATTGAGTGGGATAAGCAAAGAGATCGTTGACAGCATTTTCATATTTATTCAATAATTTATTAGGGCTTTCTCGGCGGGTGCCTCCGTATTTGTTTGCTTAATACTAAATTGGTCCATTATGGAAATATATCTCGTACCTTTTCGTTTTATTAGTCTTGAAAGTAATATCCTCGAGCTAGGAGATTTCCGTACAGGAAACGCTTCATGATCATTAATAATTGTGGTTTCAAAATCAATTTCTTTGCTTCGAAAAGATGGCATCACACAATGATAAGGGATATTTAATTAATTTTGATCTGAGTTTTCAGTGCAATTTTTTTTACTGAGCAGTGTATATGAAATGTATAATGCTAAACTTAAGACTTCTAGCGATGGCGTAAAAGACAAAAATGCGTCGGAAAATATACTGCGTTGAAAAAATGTCAGTGCAAGAATTTTTATTGATATGAGACATTGTTATGTCTCATAAAAAGAAGTATTTAATGCATGCATTGTATGTGCACACGGTATTCATATATTCATGTACACACTCCCATAGAGAGTAGAAAGAGATCGCTACTATTACAGAGAGTGTGGTATGTATATATAACGTTTTTCGTATAAACTTTCATTTTGCATCGAATATATTTTTTGACTCTTTCGCTCGTTTATTTTTGATACCCAATGATTGTAGTTGGAGAAAAGGGAGATTGAACTTTTAAAAAGGCCAACTTATTCAAAGCTTTAAATCACAATATTGCCATTTTCTTTATGAGCTAAATTCCGTACAATGTCTAAATTGTCTCCTTTGAAACTCAGTAAATACGCATCGAGTGATTTTTTTTCAAAATGTATTTGATACATGAAGCAGTTGAAATAGTTATTTCTAATAGAGAAAAACAGAAGACTCGTAGATGTATGTATTAGATGAAAGATAATGTGCTGGGAAGGAAAAAAAAAGGATAATTTATAAAATCAGTTGAACCGGTTAAAAATATTATCGGCTTTTGATAGACTTTTTTCAATGATTATACGTGCATCAAATATTAGGGGATAGCTTAAACAAATAGTTATTGAAATGCTTATCTGTAAAAAAAAAAAAAAAAAAAAAGACTGCAAAACATCTCTTCTGTTCAGTTAGAGTCGAAGTTGAATGAAAGTTTTTTTTTGAGCTAGAAACAATTTGGAGCTAATTAAATTTCAAAAACAAAAAAAAAAAAAATCCTTCATCTTCTTTTTTCTTCGCGTCATTGTTTATCATATGGGAATTTACATTTGTGCCATAAAGTACGTACGAGGGACATAATATTTACCGATATTCATTTGCAAGGGTGATTGTGTACTGACTAATACTGTGTCTGACTACATTTATCCCGGCGAAGTGGAGCAATTCGACATGGCAGTAAACTGTAGTTAACTGCAGATATGTTTTTATAGTAAACTGCAGATTTATCATTTAGATGAAAAATAAGACATTACGTTTAAAATGTCACCAAACCTGGAGACATAAAAGCTAAATTTTGAGTAGCTTAAATAAAATACAAATTTTTGTGTTTCCAAAATCTTAAGTTTCAAATTCATTTTTTTTAGTAATTTAAATTCACGAGTCACGTGATATTAAGCATTTTAACACTCTTTGTATTTTGTGCATTACTAAGGCCCAGCAGGGCTCCTAAAGTGATTCATACACTATGGACAAAATTAAAGAGTGTGTATATATATATATATATATACACATATATTATGCAGATTTTTTTAAGTGTTTAAAATAGGGATAATTAAATCCCAAAAAATACAAGAAGACAAAAAATACAAAGGTGTATCGATATGTCAGCGCAAAACCGCTAGGAACAATAGCATAACTAGAGACAGTTCAACTTTAACCGTAACTCTCTGTTCAGGCCACATATTTGCTGGTTGCGCTTATGGTCATTTAGTTCACGTCTGGTACCTTTTTATGTGAGTACTTCACTATTTTGGTGTTTGACGGCGTTCCATTTTTTCTTTTTCTTTTGCTTGTATTATTTTAGTGTTTATGTTTCATTTTATTCAAGGCTCTTGGTGAGGGTGACATGTTATTGGGACCTTCCCTCGTGTCAGATAGAAATTGTCTTGCGAACCAGGGATCTGGTCTTCTCCCCAATGACGTGCCAGTCCTTGGTTCGCCATTTCTCTATTTCCTTTTATATTTTGATTATATATATATATATATATATTAGGGTGATTCAAATTTTTTTTTTTGAATTTCTTTGGTTTTACACCGCAGTTTTTTTTACACTATTCATGAATGTGATGTATGTAGAATTTTAGCTCAATTGAATAACATTTAGAGGTCGCTCAACGCGATGGAATTCTGTTGAAAATTAGCAATTACGAGAGTTGGAGTATATAACTTCATTACCCGAAATAATATTGTTCTTCATATAAAATGGAACAATTTAAAATGTTAGTTTACTCTACTAAGTATTTAGTCAATAAAATAATAGCTCAAACATAGTTGCAACGATCCCCCCCCCCCCGCTCCAAAGCTGCATCAACTCTTACCTGAGTTCGGGTAGAAATTGCAGCTGCAAACTCGGGCTTAGGTTTCTGTTTTCTTTTCGGTTGTTTGAGGTGTATGAGTTTATTCGGCTAAAACACCTGGCCTCCACTCTAGACAGGGCTTAATACGTATAAGTGACAGAAAGCCACTTTGATAGTAGCTGCTACAGTACAAAGTATGGGTCAAAATGGGGAGGATTTGACAAAGTCCATAAAACAGTAAAGGCAAACTATTCGCTCTGAACCGGCCGTTAACTTACAAAAGTCGTTTAAATCTATGATTTTTTTTGATAGTTCACTTTATCGAAACACTTATGCAAACTATATTGGGAAAATGAAGGAGGATCGGCGGGTTTCATACTAGTATTAGTATCAGGGCCACAAGCATTGATGATTTACTTCGGGGTTATAGTAAGTCAGTCAGGCACTGAAATTGCTACGGCAAATGCTGCTGTACGATAACCAGTTAGTTAAATGGGAACTTACTGAGCTCGTGCGTGGTATGTGTTTCGATACGACATGCAGTGCCGGTACTTAAGTTAGAGCATGTTTGAACTTGGGGGAAAAAAACTAGGGAAGCAAGTTTTATATTGTGCTTTCCGCCATTATATTTTATACATTGTGTTTTCTGTGGTATTACAACCGAAGTCTATTCTAGTCTTGGTCTCTCGTTATTTTAACCGACAAACCAAGAAATAGGTAGAATTTGAGTATTTGATTGCGTGCAATGTCAAATACGGTGTTAAGGAATTGCGTATAACCATCCACTGCCATTGGATCTGCAATACTGCTTTTTAAACGGTTTCAGCAATCATAGTCAAGAATAAAACATTCTAATTTTAAACCTGGAGTGAGAAACGATGAGGTTGAGGAGTTGGTAGCCAATTCAGAGTAACGTGCAACTAGTAATGGAAGTTGCGCAAAGTCAATTTCTGATGACCCATGTAAAAGAAGTGTCCAAGGAAGATACTAGAGGTGCGATTTTCTTGAGAGGAGTACCTTCTCTTGGTGTATGTTTTCTTGTCCCAGAAGCGGTTCCTCGTGTTATATCAGTGTCAAATATTCTTTATGGCTTCAAGTTATGGATATTTCACAACCAGTTCAAACTTGCAGACGGACAAAGAAAAGGTATTCGTAACATATGAATGTGATTTCTTTCACATTCAATTCGTTAATGGGAAAGAATATCGAAGAGCTGGGTTCCCAGAAACCCTTTTTGTGCAAGCACTGAGAAATGATTTAGAACATTTTCAGCGTCCTTATTCATGTAAAGAAGAAACTCAAAATATATCAGCTGTTTGATCCTGAGCATTAGAATCTTCAAGAGAGGCTTTGTACTAAACAAGGCTACCAACAAGGCTTTGTACTAAAGAAACTGAGGATTGTAAACGACAATACGGAGCGTGGCATGGCCCTTATCGACGCATTTGTTAAGACTATCACTTAACGATGAAAAACAAAGACAGTGTCTTCTTCAAGTGGTACAGGAACATAGAAAAGGTTTCAAAGTTGCAAAAAAGTAACCTTAAAAAGTATTGCAAGAATTAATGAGCGAATTACTATATATTTAATGTATTTAAATTTGTTTTTCATATTTTTTTCCATATTTGATTAGTTTTCATACTTTTCTGCATTTCATTGGTTTTTCAGATATATAGTTCATTTTGTGATTGCACGCTTTTTTTCTTCAGATATAAAAAAGCAATGAAGTAACTTTATTATTATTATTATTTACGTTCGCATTTGTGCTACTATCGCAAAATTTGAAGTACTCCTAAATGTAAATATAATTTACTAAAATTTTGGACAAATAATTCAGTGTATATAAAGGTCTAAGACGGTAAGACGAACAAAAATACAAAGGCTACTTTTTTACATAGATATCATTTACGTTCACTTTTTGTCAATATCACGAAATTTCAAGGCGTTTGAGCGACCTCTAAATATTAATATATTTTGGTCAAAATTTTGCACAAATAATATTAGTGCATATAGTGACAAAAAATAAGAGGGTAAGACGCACAAAAATTAAAAGGTTATACATTTTCATACATTTCTGAATCACCCTTATATATATATATATTTATATATATATATATATATATATATATATATATATATATATATATATATATATATATATATATATATATATATATATTTATATATATATATTTATATAAAGAGAGAGAGAGATTTGATACGGCAGCAGAACATCGGAAAAAAGGGCTTCCACGACTTTGCTGCCACATGTGTGCTTTTTTGTCCTAATGTTTGATTATTTTTCATTAATGGGGCTGCATCTGTTAGATATGATGGAATCTCACCCATCCTCATCGATGCGATGTGGTTTTGTTCCATAAAGCTTTAAATTCTAATAGACCCATACAAAGGGAATATATGGTGTTAAATCAAATGATCTAAGGAGCCAGTATGGAAACTAAGAAAATACACTATCCGAAAATGCCTGATTTAGTAAAAACATCTTGTTATTTGGCGTAGGGGTGTATTTTACTAACCCCAATCTATTAACTGTCAGAATGGTTTTTTCTTCGTTGCCAATACTGAATCAGTTTATTTTCTAGCAATATAAATGTTTCGTAAAATTTTGGGAGACCGTTTTTATGCTAAAATGTTAAAAATAATACTGAAAAATAAACTCTAGGCTTAAGAATTTATTTATTTTTACCCTAATAATCGTTTTGGCCTTTTGTTTTTAATAAATGGTTATGTGTTCTCTGATTGATGTAAAAAGAAAAAAAATCATGCTTAGTTGAAAATTTATTATTTACAGTTTGTTATCGTTAAGTTTCATAAAATTCATTTATTTAGTTGAAAGTCATAAAGAACTCGCACTTCTTTTAGCACTATCTTTGACTGATCATAAATAACCTCCGAGATTTTGCCAATTTTTTTAGATGTAATCAAAATGATAATAGTAAAAGTATGTTAAATATTCAATTTGTTTTTGAGCAATTATATCTAATGAAAGAAAACCATAAGTTTGTTTCCCAAACCCAAAGCTGTATGTAGATACGAAGCAAGTTTCCAAGCTATAAATTAAACAAAACTGCAATTGTTTATTTTCGGTTCCCAAGACAAAGTTAATGCAACATTCATTATAATTTTTCAAAACATTATCAGAAGCGTACGTAGTATATACGATAGTTTATTCATTTTTTGGGTTCCTTCCGCAAGATATCGAGCTACCGCAATTCCTTATTTAGAGCCCTTTCTTTAACCGACAATATACAGAAATGAAAATAATCCGTTATATGTCTAGACATTCCCCCCAATTATTCTAATGACTTTAAGTAAAAAGAATGACAGTAGATTTCATTTTTCTTCAGAAAAACAACTATGAATTTGAAATTATAAATAGAAAAGAAAACATCAAAAGAATTGGTAAAGAATTTTTCAAACTATTGGGTAGAAGATTGCACGAGTGATTGAAATATTCAAAGATGCGGCTAGAAAATTTTGCAGTTTTTTTTTTTAAGTTGCACTAAAAAAATCATTGAGGAGTGTTTTAAAATTTTCTTGCATATTGCTTTAACTTTCTATTTCATCTTTTCTGTGGAAATTTAAGTAAGTCAAGAAGCTGAACATATCGTCGGAACTATGCTAAAATAAAGAATGTGAAAAATCGTGTTTTTCAAGTTCGAATAATAAAAATTAAAATGATACCTTTGAACGATATTTTTACACTTAAAGATATCTATAAAAATTTAAAAATTGAAAGTAACCAAACACGTCAGGTGGGAAAAAAATATTTTCAGTGTTTTTGCTCTCTTGAAAAGTGCCAATTTTCACATTCGTAATTTTAACATGGTGCCAACGATATGATTACTGATTTTTTTAATACTTCTTTTCTATGTTTAATATCACAAAAATTAAATAGGAGAAATGGTATAGTTTTTAGCCGCAGTGCCACATGGCTGCATATTTGAGTTTAAGAAAAAAAGTCGCACAAATAAAAAATATGCTTTATGATAGTATATTTTTGTATTTATGATTTTATAATGTTTTAAACCGTTTTTTTTTCACTGTACAGTTATTTGTCAAACTGAAAAACAAAAAGTAAAATAAACTTGAACAAAGTAACTAGAATCCTATTTTAGTTTTACGGCTTATTCGCACATGCAATTTTAAATACCTTCGAAAGTATGGAGAGCCGAAAGATAAAATTGCATTGTCATAAATTTGTGAACACTTGGGCTGTTTAGTCGGCAACTTTACGTTTTACGTCGGCCCCTAAAACTTTAGAACATTCGACTCCGACTCGTTTACTCTAAAATCAGTTCAGCTTCAAATCCAAGACTCCAATTCTTACTCTTCAAGCCAGGCAGATTTATGGAACAAGTGGCGACATGAAGAAATCCGACTTGGACCGACTTTGGAATTTTAAAGATTTTGACTCCCTAATCCAACTCCGTTATCTCAAACTCATTCAAGCTTAGACTCCACGACTTTAAATGTAGCCCTGGTGATCATTTGGCGATATGTATATTTAAGCTTTTTGAAGCTAATTTTTTTTTCGCCACCAAATTGGTGATATATTGACAAGTTTTTGGTGCACAAGACTTTTCCTCATCTTAACGAAACAAATTTTGGCAACAAAAAGGAGATGCCAAATTATGCGTTATTAGTGATTGGTTCAGTGAAATCCTCATAAAATCAACATTAAAATTGTAACAGTTAGTTATAAAATTTTTTAGAAATTGTTGTGGTAGTTATTGACCTTACTAAAGTTTTTTGGTTTTACGAAGATATTAAACCACTTGGGTTAAAAAAATACTAATACACACACACAAACACACACACACACACACACACACACACACACACACACACACACACACATATATATATATATATACACACACATTCCTTTGCTCATTTCTTAAACTTGCTATTATTTTAGCTGGTGTGAGAGATAGAGATATAGTGTGTTTTAAAGGCAAAACTGGTTAGATAAAATGCATTTCCAAAATTTTTGAGTATTTCTAATTCACATGAAAAACAAGAGACACATAAATCTTAACATCTCCTTAGAGAACATGTAAACTAGTGTAAGCAACAATTAAAGATAAATGCTATTGCTCCAACATTGAATCTGCAAACGTGCCATTAAGTAAGCAAAACTTGTTTTCCCTGTACTTCTTTTCTGTCATTTAGATAATATTTACATTGCAACTGAAAAACTTTCCGCTTCTCTTTTGAACACACTAACAATCCTAGATATTCTTTTGTATGATTGTGTAAATTTACATCTTTTGTTTGCATGAAACTTTTCTTCAGAAACTATCTTGAAAAGTCTTTCAGGTTTCATCCTCCAAGTTATTGTGAAAACTGACTTCTTCTCCTTGGAATATTTTTCTTCTTTTCTTTCCTCCCAGATTTTTTTTTTTGAAAGAAATCTTTATTCTTTTCCCAAAATAACTGAGTACCTAGAGACAATATAGTTTTTACTGTTTTCGCTCTGAAATGACAAATTGAATACTTTGTCAAAAGCCGTAAATCGCTCCGTTGCACTTGCCGATTTACCGCTCTTCAGAGAAAAGAGAAAGTATTTTAACTCTCACATCTCTTCAGTTGAGCTTTTAAGACAATCATTTCCTTTATGCACTACACTCGACCGTCAACTCACAATTGCGACGTTTCAAGTCAAATTTAAGAATAAATAAAATTAGTGTGATGTATCTGAAGTGGAACGAAGTATGTAATACATTGTTTGGGTTATTATTTGTACATGTTGTTCGTTATCCATATTCTTATTTATTTTTTTCCATAATGTTTTTGCAAGAACAGAGTTTAAAGCAGAAAAAAAAAGACAAATTCATTTGAATTTTGACTCTTGAGTTCAAATTGTGTTTTCCACTATCAAAAATTACGATAGTTGCGCGTATGCGTATAGATGTGTGTTTATTAGGGTGTATCGAAAAAAACTTTTTTTCGAAATTCACTTTACTAAGTTGATAAAAAGTTGCCCCTACCTACCCACATATTCCACAAAAAATTTCAGTCTAATCAGAAATTGTTTAGGTGTTCCGCACGAGGCCTGAAGTTCGTGAATTTCTTCAAAAATATGATTTTTTCTAATTTTTTTTAAATATTAAGAATAAATGTTAAAAATAATTGAAGTTGAAAAATGTACACAACAAAGTCGGAGGACAAAATTGAGTTTGAAAAAAAGGATATTAAACAACATTTAAATCTTCCGCATTTATTCTAAACTTACGTAATTTTCACCAAAATTAGCATTTTACAAGGCCCTGCGGCTTGGTTAGAAACTTGTTTATGAAGGTGGAATATAACTGAATTAACACTTGAAACTGGGATTCATCTGTGATTTATGTGGAGTAAAAAGTAAAATAATATAAACTATAAACAAAATCTAAGCCCCTCGTCACACCGTGCCCGCGTTCTATCGGGGCCCCGTGAACAGAGCTCCGCTAGCATAGCTGCATTAGAATTGCAGAAGAACATATATCTTTGGTTGAGGAAATAGACTCTAAATATTTCGGACATAGTGCTCCAGTAAATGACCCAGGAAAAGAAATTGTAGCTTCAGTTTCACGATTTATGGAAAAAAAAATACTATTGATAAAGAACATAAGCTATCGGTTGTGATGGCACATCAGTTAATACTGGAAAATCAAATGATGCTATTCGACTGCCAGAAAAGTCTTTAGAACCCTCACTACAAGCCGTGGTATGTTTTCTTCATTTAATGCATTACCACTTAGAAAGTTAACGGTGGCTCTTGATAGACCGACTACTGGACAAAATTCTTTTAGTTGGCCTATTGGAGAACTCTAACAATATTGCTAAGATCTACCAGTAGATCTACCAGTCATGAACTTTAAGAAAATAGAACGCGTTTTACCAGAAGTTGATGTCAAAGAATTGAGTCAAAAATACTTATGGGATGTGTCAAAAGCTGTAATGTCTGGCAAATGCTCTTAAAATTTAGCAGAAAGGAACCCTGCAAGCTTTTCCCATGCAAGATGGCTTCTTTACAATGTGGAATGGATAACATTTTGGAGATTTGTATCCAAATACTTGCTGCAGTCTATGATCTTTAAAAAATGCTTATATGCCTGAATAATTTTATGCTGAGATTCGATTGTAAAAAAGCAGAGAGCATAAACCTTTATTATAAATTCTGCTAGTTTATTTAACTATGAACTTGAATCACTAGTTGCGATGTATAGCCTCAAAACTTTGCCATCGTGAGCCATCATGCATGGGAAAAGCTTGCAGGGTTCCTTTCTGCTAAATTTTGAGAACATTTGCCAGACATTACAGCTTTTGACACATCCCATAAGTATTTTTGACTCAATTATTTGACATCAACTTCTGGTAAAACGCGTTCTATTTTCTCAAAGTTCATGACTGGTAGATCTTAGCAATATTATTAGAGTTCTCCAATAGGTCAACTAAAAGAGTTTTATCCAGTAGTCGGTATATCAAGAGCCACCGTTTCTAAGTGTAATGCATTAAATGAAGAAAACATACCACGGCTTGTAGTGAGGGTTCTAAGGACTTTTCTGAAAGTCGAATAGCACCATTTGATTTTCCAGTATTAACTGATGTGCCATCACAACCGATAGCTTATGTTCTTTATCAATAGAACTTTTTTTTTCTATAAATCGTGAAACTGAAGCTACAATTTCTTTCCCTGGGCCATTTACTGGAGCACCATGTCCGAAATATTTAGAGTCTGTTTCCTCAACCAAAGATATATGTTCTTCTGCAATTCTAATGTAGCTATGCTAGCGGAGCTCTATTTCGTTTGCCATCACGGTGCCCCGATAGAACGCGGGCACTGTGTGACGAGGGGGTTAGATTTTGTTTATAGTTTATATTATTTTACTTTTTACTCCACATAAATCACAGATGAATCCAAGTTTCAAGTATTAATTCAGTTAGATTCCACATTCATAAACAAGTTTCTAACCAAGCCGCAGGGCCTTGTAAAATGCTAATTTTGGTGAAAATTACGTAAGTTTAGAATAAATGTGGAAGATTTAAATGTTGTTTAATATCCTTTTTTTCAAACTCAATTTTGTCCTCCGACTTTGTTGTGTACATTTTTCAACTTGAATTATTTTTAACATTTATTCTTAATATTTAAAAAAAATTAGAAAAAATCATATTTTTGGAGAAATTCACGAACTTTAGGCCTCATGCGGAACACCTAAACAATTTCTGATTAGACTGAAATTTTTTGTGGAATATGTGGGTAGGTAGGGGCAACTTTTTATCAACTTAGTAAATTGAATTTCGAAAAAAAGTTTTTTTCGATACACCCTAGTGTTTATGTGTGTGTGTGTGGGTAGGCGATCATGTTTGTGTGTCGGAGTGTGTGCGTATGGAGATGGATATTGGCCATTCCACCGTCACGTGCGTTACAATACATTTGATGCAGAGATACTCCTGACGCAATTCTATTTTTATCAAATATTTTATTATTTATTTTTTTCTCTTGTGACGGGCTTTATCAGTTCTTTTTTTTTTTTTGCTCTATTAATTTTGCAATGAGAAATCAAGTTGTAGATTTTGAAAGATAAGGCTCCAATGCAAATGAAACACATCTCATTTGATGAAAAATAATAATTTTAACCGGTAAAAATGATGTTCGGACTATTCCATGAAAAATTACTAATTTTGTCCTTCGCGTCAGTGTCCATATATGCATTAAAAAGTAACAGGCAAGGATGAAATTTTTTTCAGAAACCACACATACGGGCATGATGTCCCAAACAACACAATTTTGTTGATTACTCTTTTATATTATTATTTTCAACAAATTATATGTAGCGTCACGAGTGGGACAAAATTACCATTTTCCTCGGAATGGCCCGTGCGTATGTGTGTAAGACATCGACGCCTCTATCAGAGGGGCAGAGGCCAAGGACTTGCGCAATGCAAAACATTTTTTTACAGTATAATACGGGCAGCTGAGGTTCCAATATAAAACTGTAAAATGCACAGTAATAAACTTTAAAACCAGCAATTGTACAGTTTCTTACTGTAAAGTTAGCAATTTTGCAGTTTATTGCCGTAAAATTTAGCTGTATTATACTGTAAAAACAACAGTATAATACTGGTAGCAGAGGTTCCAGCTCAAAACTGCAAAATTCACTGTAGTAAACTGTTAAATTAGCAATTTTAGAGTTTATTACTGTAAAATTAGGAATTTTACTGTTTAGTCCTGTAGAAGTAGCAATTTTACTGTTTATTACTATAAAGTTAAACTGTATTCTATTGTAAAAACAACATTAATTTTACAGTGCACCATTCAACGAAGCAGGGGCAGGTGGGCGTCCAAGGAGGTGGAGCACCGGGCACCCACCCTGTGTCAGGCTCTTTGTGCAATCTGGAAAAGGAACCATATCGCAACCTCGGTCGAAAAGGGACAATAAATAGCAATCGTCATTGCTCACAGTTAAAAAAACTAATTTGGATGATATTAGTGAGTAACATTTTATTCACCTAAACTTGTGCTGGATTTTAAGCGGAAATAACCATCTAAAAAGCATTATTTATATATTTTGTTGTATCTGATATCTAAATCTTATTTTCTGTTGGTGTTTCTATCGACACATATAGTTCACGGATTTTTTATTTGATGAAAAAAAATTACCTTTAATAAATGTTTTCGTTTAGAAACAAACTGAAATAATTTCTCAATTCAGGTGTATTATTTAACAATAAATGCCTTCCGCTCAAAGAGTAAAGCCCGTTTTGGTGGTCAAATAAAGCTAAATCAGCATTAATGAGTAAATTTGTATTAATGATCAGGTAAAACTAAGCCGGCATTTATAATTAAGCTTGTATTGATTACGTTCAGCTACACTCGTATTGATTTTTAAACGGAATTAACTCTCTAAATAGCTGTGGTTTGTATATTTTGTTCCACTCGTAATTTAAATCTTGCGTTGGTTGGGTTTCTAACATCGCAATTGGTTCATACATCTGTCAATAAATGTAGAAAAATCATTCACATAAATTGCATTATTGGAAACGAACGAAAATACTTTTAAATGTTTAGAAAATTGTGTAAAGTTTGGGTTAAATTATACAATTAATCCCCACTGTTTCAAGCTCGAATCGAGAACAAAAATTGCTTGTCATAGCGCGTCATCTAAAGCTCTTTAACATGCACTGCAAAAAATAAGTTGTTGTTTTTACAGTATAATACTAAAAGCAGAGGTTTCAGTTTAAAACTGTAAAAGCGCAGTAATGCACTATAAAACTAGCTTTTTCATAGTTTATTACTGCAAAACTAGCAATGTTAGAGTTTATTACCATAAAATTAGTTGTATTATACTGCAAAAACAATATTCCTCTTTTACAGTGTGGATGATGTAATAATCCTTGCTCTCTCTTGTTTGATATGCAAATATAGCATACACATTTCTTCTTTTGGACTCTTAAGTCATCAAGGTAACTGTGTATAACAAACATTCACCTATGGCTAAAAAATGTTGAAAATAAATTGGGAGTGGGAGTAGGCCTACTATTGAACATCTATTTACACACTACATACTTCAGTTTCCCCGTGCTTACCGCGGTTTCAGGGATGTTAGTGTCAGCACGTACTGCTTTCAAGCACCCCTAGATAGCAGCATGGCTGGAGCCCCGCAGATGTGATAATAACTAATCCAGTCAACTAAATCAGTAATTGTCTGGTATGATACTACTTGCCGCAGTAATGAATGGATAACGTACCAAAATACAGTGTGTACTTATTGGATTGATCCCGTTGCTTTAGTTTATGCATGTTTTCAATACATAGCGGTGAGACAGTCACCCACTGGAAGTTTTACTTCATTCATGAATACTTTTAGAGTAGATAATGAGCCAACATCTAGAGTTTCAGTTAAAAACCTGTGTTTCTCTAAGAGGTTAAATCGTGAAAAAACAAAGAAAAAAATCCCAAACGGATATTTTACACAGACGACTGATTCGTTTTTATCATTTTTCACACTACTAGTGTTTCATGAACTATAGAGATATAGTCATACCTCAGACGCGCTTTTAAAAACATAAGAATTTCGTAATTTCATAATAGAACTTAGCTCTTTTTATAAACTAAGATTAAAAAATTGAATATTTGTGTACAGAAAACAAGCAGTTTTTATTTATTTATATTTTTGTTATTCCAAAGATGAATCCATGGTTAAAATTAAATTTAGAGGAATGCATTTTACTCATAGTATATGCTTTATTATTGCATATTTAGTCCATAGGAAAAACACACGAAACAATTTCATTGAAATAGTAAACTTTTAACTAAGAAAAATGTAAAAAAATCTAACTTTGAAAAGTCTTCAATTCAAATTCCCTATATGAACTCCTTTGTTTACTTACGGCGAGCGTAGAAAAGGAAAATAATAATGTGTGAGGGATAAAATATAACCCGACAGAAAGAAAGACGGATTAAGGGAAGTATTGATCGATTACTGAAAGTGCCTTGCACACAACACAGATCAATACTTCTCAAACATATTATCTATGATACATGAAGCTTAAAGTGAAAGCATGTATGGTAAAGGAAAAGAAACCAAAACCAAAAAGATAAAACATTCGATAATGGACACGAACATCAAAACTCGCTTATTTCCCATTACGTCAAATTCTACACTTGATTTAAACACTGCAACTACGGGATAAAGTCTGTTTATCAATACCACAACTTTCTTACCATAAGAAATTTTTGAGAAACCATATTTATTTCCCCTTTAACTCATTATTTTTTTCCTCATTTTGACTAGCATGAAGAAAAGAACTAGCGTGAAAGTTAGAAAACATTTTGATGGAACAGAAGTAATGTAACACGAGAAATAATGAACTGTATTCCTTTTACATTTACTCGAAAAAATATTCATTTTCCATTTGAAAAATTGATAAAATTTTTGAGTCGATTCATTTTCGCACATATTTTTCGTTGCAGGGACTAGCTTAATTTAAAAGTTAACTCTTATGCTTAGCAATTCCCTTATTAATTAGGGTAATGCGTTTTATAATTTTCAGATGAACAATCTCGTTTCTAATCAGCGTAATTAGAGAATGTGTAACAAATTTCTGTACCTCAGAACCAGACTAACGTAAGTCCATTTTCGTCATTTTTCGGTAGAGGGGAAAAACGATTGTCGAATACATCATTTTTCCCCTCTACTGAAAAATGACGAAAATGGACTTACGTTAGTCTGGTTCTGAGGTACAGATTTATATCCTTCATTTACTAAATTATGCAGAAAAGTGCTTTGTTTTAATCAGTCAAGATTAAATACTTGCAATGAATAAATAAATTTAAACTATGAATTCAGTCACATGATGGCTCAAATTCCAAAGCGTTTTTGATGAAGCAAAGGTTTGCACTTAATAATATTGTTTGACTATAATACGTTCTGAATTGGAGACCTCAAATAGTTTTATGCTTTTTAAAAATTGGAATTGATCAGTATAATCAGTTAGATGTTGCGACATGCTTACATATTGCGATAACTCTTTTGTAAACACCAGAAGAAGCATTCCAGCTGAAAGAATATTCGTTTTTGAGACTACGACAAAAGTTCCACGAACAACTGTCACTTTCTTAATTCTGTGCCTCAAAGTCAGACTAATGTAAGTCCCAAAATCACTACAATGCGGGACAACGCAAGGACGTTTATTTGGAATACTGAGACTTGCAATCTTATAAAAATGGTTAACAGTTGTTAATGATTTTTTAAACTAGAACCAAGTTGTTGAGGCCTAATTTGGAATAAGATTGCATCTAATGCAATAATACACTGAAATTTGTCATTTTGGACCTCACGTTAGTACTGCCCTGAGGTACAGAATTGTCGTGTGATAGGTTTTTGCATTCCTCTTTTGTTGCTTGTTTCCTTGACTGCCCAATGGTGATCGCTGAATGTTACTTATTTTAGTTTGCAAACTTGAGTTACTCAAAGCATCTCGAATTCAAAAGGTTTATCCGGTATTTCTCCTAATGACAGTTTTTTTTTCAAATAAAATCATGCTTATTTTTGAAACTAAGAGACTAGCTCATCCCTGGAACAATTTCATCCTAGGTGTCAAGTATCAGCTTAAGAAAAAAAAACTGTGCTTAATTTTATCTGATTTTTTGCTACTAATGTCATGAGCAATATTTTTGTTTGCAATTACGACCTTTCTTTCAACAATGATTGATTACAAACAAAAGGAATTTAAAACCTATGGGGGTTCATCACCGTGGCTAAGCAATACAGAATTCTTCTAGATAAAAACCAGCTGCAGAGTTAAATTTTATTTGAAATATAATTGTATCTTATTAGTGTTATGAGATATCTCAAAGCATTTCTTTCCCCTTTGAGATACGTGTCTTGATTTCCAGTAGAATTTGGCACTCGGTAAGTACCTCATAAGGGTTGCGTCTATTATTTCCAGTTTAGGGGGATAGAGTGGAAGAAAGTGAAGTGAAGAGAAAATCAACTGATAACAATCACAGAAAAGTATCCTTGATTAATTGTTAGGAATTCAAAAGTGCTTTGGTATTATTATGTGGTTAATTACTGAAGATTATTGCTTCATCTTTTATACAACCCTAACGTCCCAAATACCCAGGAATAAAAATCAATTTACATCTAAGATAAGTATCATTAAACAGACAACGACACCTTTTGTATCCCAACAAATTCTCGAGATCTTCATTAACTTATATGGCTGATGTTTATGAGGCTACATGACTGTTAGTTTATAGTTGTCTCTATGGTATCTGGACGCTGCCATTAGCTTTAACAGCATAACACTAGCAGACACTACCATACTCAGACTACGCTTTACTACTGTGTAGAACATCCGTATTAGTAATACGAACATAGGCGAATGTAGGAATCTAATTAAATTCATATTCGGAGTCCTCTCTTCAATTATACGCATCCCATTATAACACCACAAGGACCAAATACGTAAGTTCAATAACTAAGTCACGGCAGTAAAACTTAACAGGCTAAATATGCCATTCAAATACAAAAATACAAAATAAAAGACTTTTATTAAAACCAGTTGTTTTATTAGAATATGAATTTATGCCTGTTTTGAAAACAACATTCTTCTTCATTGCATACAGGATAGTACAAAATTAAATTTTACTTTGTACGAAGCTACGGCCTATCCGCTGAACCAATTACAAAAGAAACGAATAAAAGAAACTGACAAAATCAAATTTAGTTATAAATCCTGAACTAATCAATAGTAAATAGATGAAGATGATGTTAATGTAAGTAAAGAATTTTATCTTGAAGATAAATCACAAATGGCTGTAACAACTACTACGCAAAATACAACAGAAGCATACACATACCACACGAAAAAATATAAATAAAATGTCGTATTTAAAACCATTACGTAAAAGAGAATTATTTCAGGATGAAAGACTGCAAGGCAGTTCGAGGAGTTGTATTGCCATTACTAACATTACCACCGACCAGCGTGAATTCAGAAAAAATAATTTTCCACTGGAAAGGATTGGATACTAAAATGAATATCAGGCATAGTGCCCATTAAAATGATTCATTATGTTTTTTATTGTTATTATTATTCTATATATCAGCATTTGTTCCTTCATATAAATTTTAATTTTTTTCACAATTAAGTTTTATAAATGACGCACATTTTTGAAAATAAAATCATAAAATATTCCCCCCCCCCCATAGCACCCATTCAAGTTTTTTTTTTTGAGAAATTTTTGAAACCGATATTTGGGTGTCACGTTGTATAAAATGTCGACTACTGATATTGTATGTTTAGCCGGGTGTTACGATCACTGTAGTTTTTTCTCAGAAAAATATAAATACACATACAGATATATGCCTATAAGCCATTGTACCAACTGAGAATCTGATTTCATTGCTAAATTCAGGTCCTTTTTAAATTAGGGCCCATTACAAAGCAGCTCAACAGTTGTGTGTGTGTGTGTGTGTGTGTGTTTATATATATATATATATATATATATATATATATATATATATATATATATATATATAATATATATATATATATATATATATATATATATATATATATATATATATATATATATATATACAGGGTGTCCACTCCAATCGTGGACCAATAGCTAATTTCTAAACCGTTAGAGATAAGCATATAGTTTATTTAGGAAAAAACCTCCAAATTACGAAATGAATTTTGGGTCTATTCAATGTTTTTCAAAAAATCAAATTTTGAAAGAGTTACGAAATTTAAATTTTTATACAGCCCCCCAGTCCTATCAATCATATTTATTAAAACATTCCTGACACTGTAACGTTTAAAACTAAAAAAAAATCACTCTTCTACCACAAAAATTGACCGAGTTATGACGTTTTGAAAAATCAAGATTTTGCATTGTTTCATGACGTCATCGAGAGATCGCTTAAGGGACCGTATGCGAAATCCTTCAAAATCTTGATTTTTCAAAACGTCATAACTCGGTCAATTTTTGTGGTAGAAGAGTGATTTTTTTTTAGTTTTAAACGTTACAGTGTCAGGAATGTTTTACTAAATATGATTGATAGGACTGGGGGGGGGCTGTATAAAAATTTAAATTTCGTAACTCTTTCAAAATTTGATTTTTTGAAAAACATTGAATAGACCCAAAATTCCTTTCGTAATTTGGAGATTTTTTCCTAAATAAACTATATGCTTATCTCTAACGGTTTAGAAATTAGCTATTGGTCCACGATTGGAGTGGACACCCTGTATATATATATATATATATATATATATATATATATATATATATATATATATATATATATATATATATATATATATATATATATATATATATATGTGTGTGTGTATACATATTTTTATTTATTTAGTTTTGTTCTTTCTGCTTTCAAAGTTATTGGTTAGTTTACCTAGCAACGCTTGGTATTAACTCTATTTTCAGACAATAGAACTAAGATCCGGATAAAGCAAAGAAGGAAAAAAAATATTCCGCATGCTTTGTTGCACTGTTTATTTTCCAATGCCTATTGATATTATTAATTCAGAAAAAGAACCAATTACTCATTTGCATTTTCAAAAGCTGTATTCAATAAAAGAATCTTACGGTGAGATGTTTATAGCTTTATATTAAAAGTTGGATCTGAGGCGAGTTCTTAATTAAGTTTCAATTTATAATAAACTAATAAATTTGTTATCCAAACACGAACTTCTAATATTTTTTCGTCTCACCAGTCAATTTCAATTAAAGGAGTTTCTTTCGCATAGATGCTTGTAATTTAATAATAACATCTTGAACTTTTAGAAAACTTTTCAGAAATATTTATATTATAAATGAGTGTTACACGAATAAACAGCATTCGTAATTTCCATAACGAGGGAAGTCCTTGGAGAGCGTGTGTCAACATTATTTAACCCGGAAAGAATTAAAAATATTATTTGATTCCCACAGAAATTAATTAAAGTACCTTGAATCCTAACTAAGGGAAACTTAACAAGAGCATTCAAAAATAGCATTCAAGTTCAATTATTTTAATATCGCAGAAAAGACGCGAAGTTGTTTGAAAATAATGCATATTTAAGTTTCTAGTCTTTTTGATTTAAAATTCATGAAAAACATATTCGAATTTTTCACTGCTATGAGCTGACGTCTTGTTATGCTTTCAGATATTTGTTCCCTCGAAGATCTTTATGACAATGAGAAATTGCAAATCCAATCTTATTTACATTATTTTCCGAAGATAAAAGTTTCCTTTCGCACGTTTCTGCTTTGTCGTCAAAAATTATTATTCTTCACCTTTTTGCTGAATTTTATGCCTTAGGCAAAGGAATTAATAATTTATCGATTTTTTTAGAGTAGATTCTTCTTTTTTCTTACTTAGGAATCTCATTTAACGGAATTGCTTATATTTCCAGGGATTCCTTATTTTTTGTTAAAGATGTATATGCAATTCTTTATTTGATTGTGAAGTAGACAGGCGTTTTATTTTTCTACGTTTTGCATTGCATCACACCCAGTCTTATAATTATTATTAGTATTTACTTTATAGTTAAATCTAAAGAAAATAGTTTCTGGGCTAGAAAAAGCATAAGATTTTGTAATTTTTTTTAATGTTCTGGTTCTAGCATTATTCAGAAAAGCAAAAACGTTAGAAATTAGATTTAAAATTTAGTTTTTTAATAGGTTTACTTGTGCTAGTTTTGATTCTGAGCTGCTGTGTGACTTTAGTTCTCACAACCTGGTATTGTGTCTATCTTTTTCAAAGTGGCATTCTTATTGGAACCAAACTGCTATTACCTGAAATTTTTATAAGAAAAAAAAGTAAGAATAATTATGTTATTAAAATATCTGCAAACTTGTGCATTGTGATTGTATAGAAACTCTAATATGTACCTCAATTTTACATGTAATAAACCTCATGATTAACAAACTTAAAAAAAAAGAAAAATAAATAAAACAGGGTTACTTAAATTATGGACATCTTGTGCATTTGAGGGTTTTCTTAGCACGTAATATTAAATAAAGGGTCTTTCAATTTGCGTGAATCGATGCTTACGGCCTGCTGCGTCCATGTTGTAGGGAGGCGTTCACATAGCCCGTTGTTTATGCTTGGTGATTTGATATCAGGGACTAGAAAGTCCCTGATGTCAAATCACCATGGCAAGTCAAACGATTGAGCAGCACGTCTAATTAATAAAACTTAAATATCGAAATAATGTGTTCGTTATGGCAGAAGTTGGCAGGCGTTACGCCCAAGTGATGGCATACTCGGTGGTTATTCACTGTCGACTCTCCAATGACGCAAAATCATAGAAGGTTCACCCAATGGTATTTCATTCACGAAAAGTTACTTTTAGGCACGGATTTTGGGTCGAAATCGTCATTGGTCGTTACGTTTTTGAAAACGACATTGGTCAGGACATCACCGTCAATGGTGAGCGCTACACAACGACTATAACTGATTTCTTTTGGCCCAATTGAATAATATGGACCAATGCGTGCCGTTCTGGGTTACATATCTCTTGCAGAAGCGAATTGGCTACCAAAATCGCGCGATTTGACCTCAATGGCGATTTTATTGTGGATTTTCCTGAAGTCACAATACCATCCTCAAAGTCAACATAACTCAGAACATTGTTCAAATTTAGTTGTCATGCATAGGTTTTGTAAAAAAGGAATTTTAGTTATGCTTCATCAGAATTAGTTTTATTTTATTTCAACATCTTCTCATCCTTATTGAAAGAGCTTTTATGTTATACAGTAGTGAGGCAATTAATTGATAAATGTGCTTTTTTTTCGTTTTATCACACTAAAGCCTGCGAATAAGCACTCAAACTCAACTTTAAGTTTAAATGTCAGTTCATATCAAACTAGTAGATGTTTGTACGCATCTGGTAAGTCACAGGCGTGTATTTTTTTTCACCAAGTAGTTAGATTTCGGCAGTGTTAGTTGCTCGTTTGCTGCGGGAGAAATTAGCGTTATGTATATCAACCCAGAAACACTTCTTAAAGTAATTGCACTTAAAGAACACACTTCTAATGCGTTAGTAGAAATACTTAAAATATGTGGAGTGAGTACAGCAAGTGTGGAAGGATACGGCAGCGTTTTCAGACTACAGGAAATTCTGGAACCAACCGTATCGGAAAATGCGGTAGAAAAAGATTAACTTCTCTCGTGATGACAAAACTTTACCCAGAATGAGGGTTGTCAACCCTCAAGTAACTAGTTTTGACCTTTTGAAATCCATAGCGGTATCTGCCGTAGATATTGCACCTTCAACAGTGCTGTTAGAACGCGGGCGGAAAGCACGTCGACCTTATAAAACGAAACTTCTCACGTCTCGTATGAAGAAAAAAAGGGGTGAAATAGGCACGAAGGTACAAAACATGGACTGAGAAGGACTGGGAAAATGTTTTATTTTCTGATGAATCACATTTTGTGGTTCTGGGCTTTAGATCGAAGTTCGTGAGTAGCAAAGGAGAACCGTTCCGTCAGCATCAAATCAATCTAACACCCAAGTATTCGCCAAAAAAGATATTTTGGGATTGTTTCAGCGGTTCGGGGACTGAATTTCTTGTTCCCGTAGAAGGAATGATGAATATTGCCAGCTATGAAAATATTTTGACCCAAAACGTACTTCCAACCATGGTTAAACTGTAGTCGAAGGAAATAGCGCTTTCCAAACAGACGGCGAGCCCGTGTCACACTTCAAAGCGGATTGCAAATTTCTACTGTAAAAACTAACTTACTATACTGGATTGGACTGGAAACTCACCGGACTTTAATCCGATTGAAAATTAGTTGCGCTATCTTCAAAAGCTGTCTTACAACTTTGAGATTACAACTATGGAAAAGCTAATATTACCTGTTTTTGACATATGGTACAAAGACTCTGAAATCAAAACTATATGTTCCAGTCTCGTACATTCCATGCTAAAACATGTCTGTAATGTTATTAAATCCCGGGAGGGTCATAGCAGTTATTAGTTTTAAATTAATGTTTGAGAAATTTGAATAAGACTGATATTTTTGAAAAAAAAAATGCATTTCTCAATTAATTGCAACAGTACTGTACTTAAACAATATATACATTTTAAAGAATTAAGGCATTATTTAAAACAGATCATATTTTTTTGCTCACTTGAGCTATTATCATGAGTGCTCATCAGCTTGGGTTCATGGTGCAGACTGCGTCATTGAACTTTTAAGGCTGTCTTATTTTGGGGGTTTTGTTCTTGGAGTGGGTGGTTCATTGCTCTTGGATGTGTGGTATCCTTGCAATTATTATATTTTTAATTTTAAAAATTCTAACATATTTTTTATTTGTTAAAGTTTCCTCCTTTTATTGATTTTATCTTTTAATTACAACAAACTATACTGAACTACTATTAAATAGAAAACAAACTCCCTCCTAATACTGTCAGACAAAAAATCATATTCCCGTAACAGCTGTTCCTTCTAGAAAACAATGTTTAATAGATTCAAAAGCTTGTATTATTTCTTTTTTTCCTATTGCTGACGTTCTAGTAGCTTCTCTTTCGTAATTGAAGAGTTATTCTTCAATAATTAAATTTTATTATTTCTCATTTTTTTTGTCTGGATACTTTCAGGAAAACTGTCTAGACAATTTCAATTAAATTTTTCTTAAAGGGAGGATTTGTGAAGACTTTTTACTTTTTTTGAATTGGTTTTCGTCTTGTAGAATTATATTTGCAGTATTTATGATGTTAACTAATCAGATGTTAAATAATTTATAGTGAAATACTATAGTTGATCAGCTAAAAAGCTGATGGTCCCATGTACAGATCTATAGCTCGAGCAATACCAACACTAGCCAATTAAGTAGTTGAAAGATACACACAGATGATTGCGTATATGGGAAAAAATGAGGAAAACTTTCTTCTGTTCGATGGAGACAACAAACGTATGATATAGATAAGAACAAACTTATTTCTTTTTTCAACTACATGAACACTGTTCATTATTTCAAATTTTAGCTTTTACTCTATAATTGAAAAATTGTAACTCTTCTTTCATTGTATTATCACTACTTAGAATCTTTTTTTATTGCATTTAAATATTTTTAAATACTTTTTATGACTGAATGAATTTTATAACTAAACTGCTTTCATACTCTCTTCTATGTCTAATATATAAAAGAAAGTATTGAACTCGTGACAATTTTCCAATTTCGATATATTTGCACATTTTGAGTTGTAGTAAATCCATTTTAACCGTTTTAGGAAAATTTCTATCTCTGTGTCTGAACAGGTTTATTGCAGACAAAATCTTTTGCATGAAATTCAACTGGAAATTTGACACCTACATATGCCCCCGTATGAATTGGTGCCCTTAATATTTTGATGCCATTTTCTCAAAGGTGGGTGTAGCAATCGAACGTTTTTCTCCGCTTCAAGTGACTGTTAACATCGCAAGAAAACTCCTTTGTAAAAGTAATTGTATAGAAATTAAGATTATATATCTATATAAAGAATGAAAAGGCGAACCAAGGATTGGCGCGTCATCATTGAGAAGACCACATCCCTAGTTCGCAAGGCCCTTTCTATCTGACATGAGGGAAGGTTCCAAAAACATGTCACCTTCCCCAAGAGCCACAAATGAAATGAAGCAAAAGCGAGTCAACTAACAGTGGAACGAAAAGAAAGACAGTCAAAAAACAAAAAACAAGCATACGTGTTTTTACTTCGACGGTTCGCCTTGTCATTCTTTTTGTATGTGATGAATATGCTGGTACTGCTATTGTTCCCAGCGGCTTTGCGATGACATTTCAGTAAACTTTTATAGTTTCTGCGATTTATTTATCCCTTTTATTGAACTGTTTTAGAATTTTATTTGATTATGTATAATATGTATATATATATATATATATATATATATATATATATATATATATATATATATATATATATATATATATATATGACAATAGTAACATAAGGTTAACTATGCTTTACCCATCTTCAAGTAAAAGTTATAATGCAATGCATCTAAAAGTTAATAAATCGGCAGAGAAATGTCGAAATCTGTGCAAAAAATACACTCTTAGAGAAGAGTTCTCCACCATCAAGGTAGAACTTCGCGCAAACGATGCAAAAGTACCGACCAAATCGTGATGGATTCGTTCATATGTTTTATGTATGACTCGAGTTCTCCAAAATCTTATATACAGTAGAGAAAATTCTGATGTTCTCTCAAGTGTGCTGACTTTCCACAATAAATCTTGCGCAAATATCACGGGGCTACAACTACGTCCTCGACGAATATGAAAACTTCGAAAATTTTGAAATGTAGTTTTACTACTTCGAGGGATTTTCAGCGGATAACGTTTTTTCCCTTATTTTATTTGCATTTGGGAAAGTTGCGCTGGGGGATAAATGTTTCATATTTTGATGCCTTAAAGTAAGAAATAATAGTTTATGCAATTAGTTAGTTCATTCTTTTCTACTCTTAATGTTTTATTGCAATACAATAATAAAATAAATCCAGTTAAAAAATGTAATCTGAGTTTTACATCTTATTTGATGTTGCGAACTTTTTCTTCTAACGTTTTAATTTTATCTTCAGGTTTGTAAATATTTAACTTAAAAAAGTCATTTTAAAGAGTCGTATCAGAGAAAGTTCAGCTTTGCGAGTTTAATCTTTACACGTTTCATGTTTTTTTTTTTTTTTTTTTTTTTTTTTTTTTTTTTTTTTTTTTTTTAAGTACTTTTCTCGTTACTATAAGAGAGATGCTACGATATCTATTTAACGTGTTTACGTTTTGTATTCGAAAGGTGTAAGCAGTTTTTCCGTCTTCATGCTGTAAATACTATTGGATTCATATACTTTTCACTAATTGAAACTTAAGAAAAAAATTTCGTTTTAAAATGTTATGTAATGGGTTCTGAGGTGCTATCGCCACTTAAAGGTTCAGTCAATTTTTGCGTCTCAGTTTTATCTTTCTTTTTTCCAAATAAATATAAGATTCGGTAGAACAACTTATATATTGAATAACGGCAAGAAAATTGTCTAAGCAAAGAGCCACAATTAAAATATTTGCATTTTGTAAATTAAATATGCTCAACCCTGCAGTTTTTTTTTTCATATCGGTAAAAATAACATCGCTGAAGAGTGAAAATGTACTTTGATTGTAAAGGGAGATGCATATCCGGTTTCAGCACAACTTGATAGTTTGATATTTTCTCCTTTGTGCTCAAATGAAAAGCATATTTAACACATAAAGTTTTTTTTAATAGAGTGTAAGTCCATTTTTGCAAGAAAAAAGAGTAATGATAATGGTAATTATAGATAAAACGATGTTTTTATCGTTAACATTATACGGTCAAAAATTTTAAGAATCCAAATGTTTAGGAGATGGGAGTTCACAACCTCTTTAATAAAACTGAAGGTCGGGAATACCTAACTTTTAATATCTGGCAATAACAAAAAATTATCTTGCTCCACTTTCAAAATTACCCGGCTCATATTAATTTGGCAAGCAATCCAAAAGAAAACGAAAACATTTAGAAGGATATTCTATAGATTCTGATATTTCTTGCTTTTTTAGTAAAATCACTTTCCACTTGTTTTAGTAAAAATTAATAAGATTACCTGAGAAAAACGAAAAACCTGTAATCGGTTTCATCTCAGCCCTTCCATTCCTAAAACTCTTTTTTATAATTCAAAAAGCTAATTTTCATTAAAGTGTAAAAAAACCATTAAAGTGATGGTTTGAATAAGAAGTAATATAAACTAAGGTAAATCTCAGGAAACTGAGTTAAACGAAACTCTTTACTGCTGGTTGTTTTCAGACTCTGGATGGGCCATAACCAGAAAAAGTGACTTTAGAGACCTTTAGAATCCAATCGTGCTGACCACAGCTAGACAAGTTACATTAACGGAAGATACTTTATCAAATTTATTCGCTATAAATGCCTGGAGTCCTTCGTTATTGGCCAACTAGGAAGAGAGATAAAAGCTGTTTTCGCTATTTTTATTGCTGTCCAGAAGGGGCGGGGCGAAAAAATACTCTCGCTAATGACGTCATAAATATCCTCTTCACCATTCATGAAAAGCGAAGTCCGGCAGTTGGATGGCTGCCCTGAATGCAGAGTAGAGTTGAGATGTCTGGCTCCGGGCTGTAACGAGCTGCTTCTTACCTGACTAAACTTCTCAAACATGTTGATAAGAGGCATTCAATAAAAAATCCCTATTCTGATACATGGATGAAATGTGTTGCCACTTCCTTTTATACAAATACTCTACTTATGCTTCTGCGGTCTTCCATTATATGGCACAACCGCTTTTATGTTCAAAATTCACATAGAAGGGTAGTTTAGAAACTACTTTTTACGTAAAGCACTAAAGCTAGATGATGCAGTTGTATTTAATGCTTAGGTTTATATATTTTGTATTTGAAAAATCACTGAACAACCACTTAAAGAGGAATATTAAACACAGTGACTACTCCGGATTTCGGAAAATAATGATTTTATTAAACATTAGACGTTTTTAAAAGTAAAAATTTTGGCTACAGATATTTTTTATGTGCTATACAATTTTGCACCACCTAAAGAACTGTGGTAATTGAACTTGCATTTACTAATACGAAAAATAAATTTTTTTAAAATGAATTTAAGTACGTATCTTAGTTATGAAAACGTCTACCAATTCAATTAGTATTCAAAATAAGTGCCTGATGCCTTTTCATCCGTCATATAAGTTTGTAAAAAAAGGTTTCTTACAGTACCGAAGTACGTGTCTGCAGCTATTAATGCTGTTTTCCAACTTAAAGGTTGTTATAATGTTTTTTACTTCTAAACAATAAAGATTACATCACGTCTGGGTCACCAATTATCGCTGCAATTGTATATCGAATTAATGCGAACTCGAAAAACGCAGCAAGAAATATTAAAAAAAAATAATTTCATAAAAATATTTTGACATTTAATCTGAAAGCAATGAAACTCATAAAGATATATTTAAATCAGATGATAAAGTTCTTATTTTGAACGCCAATCCAATTTCTTACTATCAAAGTCCTTTTTTTAAGCCATTGCTTTACGTTGAAAAAAATCCAACTTAGCATCTTCTCAGTGTTTCTCAATTGCGAATTTATTTTGAACATCAATAACCGAAGAGTAAGTATAAAATCTCTAATCAGAATTTACCTTTTGATTTAAACCATATTAGATATTTTCCCAAACATATTTCACAACTTCTAATAAAGGAGGATAAATGAGTCTATCTCGTTTAACCCCACATGACATTATGCTATTTATAACTAGAATAAAAAGTTTTATTTGTAACCATTTAGTAAAACATGTACTTATAAGAGCACTAGGAAACGTGTATTTCTACGATTAAAATGTAAAATTAGTGAATTGCAAATAGGCAGTAACTGAATTTTATAAGTATTTACCAAGTCAAAAAACGAGTGTACAAACTTTACATTTTGCTGCTGATCTTCATCTTGTCAGCCTTATTCGTAAAATTCAATATGCTGTCATTTTAGTTGGGTCTTTAGTTATACTAAAGATTTTTTTGTTAAAAAAGTGATTGCATAAACATTTCAGTGCTAACAGTCTAATGTTCATCTATTTTCCCCCTTTTACTAATCTTTCTTATCTTAAAATTGTGTGATTTATTACTCATGAGGGCAATTCCATGCAAGTGTGGAAAAGCGTTGAAAAAATTAAACTCGAGTAATGTAACTGTTCTGCATATTTTTTGGTTTAAAAATGTTAGAAGTTTCTTATTTATAACAATTTTTTGTTAGGAATGCAGTTTTTTAGTTTCGGCAATACTTTGAAGTTGATATTAGAGTATTTTATTTTCAGTGAAGCAAATGGTCAAACTTTCAACATTGATAAGTTTCAATTTTTTCCATTAGATAAATGTGACAAAGGAAGATTGTTGTTTATTACACTTTAAATTAATATTGTGAATTGATGAAACAAGTGTTTTCAAGTTCATTAAGGGATTATATTTTCTATCTTATAGATGTGTACTAAGCAAATAACAGTACTTTTCTTTTGAATATTGTTTATTTAATTTTTTGTGCTACAATCAAAACGTGTAACGTAAGTTACCCACATATGCAGATAACGTAAGTTACCTTGGTAGAACTTCAATACTTGTGTTTCGAAATAAAGTAAATTGTAAATAAAACCTAAAAGGTTACTAGAAGTAATTTATTCTATAATTATTTTAATTGTACTGAATTTACTTAATTTAGATTACTCATATTTCTTAAAACAAGATTGCAATACACCTTCATTATAAATTACATGCTTCTTTTTGGCTGTTAAGATATTAATTCTCTTTAAACAATATCACTGCATTCAGAATATTTAGGAGGTAATGTACTATGAATTATTCAAAAATGACTTCTGTTATGATTTAAAGTTATCAAATATGTTTTGGAAAAAACAAATATAAAAATAGTTTGTCTCTTTCAATTGAAATATATTTTATTCTGCATTAAAATGCCACTGAGCTCTGCAGAAAAGATGCGCTGTAGAAGGGGTATGAGAAAAGTTGTGTTTATCACAGATTCATAAATAAAAGTCACTCTTGATAGTATTGAAATATTTTAGAAAAAGCAAAATGTATCAAAAATATTTTCTGAAGATCAGCACATTGACAATGACCATTTAAGAACCAGAAATGAACGAAATGTAGCGTTTTGTTTAGTTAGTATTTTAAGGAACAAGAAGAAAAAACAGAGATAAAAGCTGGTGACTGGTGCATGGTGAAGCACGAAAATACATTGTATCCTTGAGTTGTGACGATTATTGAAGAAAGCTAGTTTAAAGTAAAAGCAATGGCTGCTGTTGGAACCAATTAGAAATGGCCAGAAACGACAGAGGACATTTATTATAAGAGAAAACATGATTCAAAAATAGAATTACCTGAACTTGTTAATACCAACGGCCAGAATGCATTTAAAAGTCTTATATTTTGTAATATTTTTGATTGATCATTTAGTTTGGCATTAAATTTCTGTAAATTTAACTCATAATTGTTAATTTTCAGTATTTTGATCTAAACTAAGCTGTAATTTTCATTCATTAATTTTTGTAATAAAGATATGCTTGTAATTAAATTTTGTAACGTAAGTTACTGTAACGTAAGTTACCCAGTTAAAAATTCCCGTAAAATTCAATTTTTAAAATAAAATTTTAAATTTATGAAAATTAATTCCTAAATATTATAAGAAACTGATAAATTATACTTCAAACAAGAAAACAGCTGTAATAGAGCAGAAATTAGCCTTAGAACCAATTTTCATATTATGATATTCCCTTTTTGTGTAACGTAAGTTACTGCCTTATTTTTGACTGCTAAATTTTGTAAAATTTAAGTGCATCGAATATTTTTGCATTTTAATTTTGCTTTTGACTGTCATTTTCACTGAATGCTTTTGTACAAGGTTTTTATAACCTTATTTGTCTATACTAAGGAGCTAACTGCATAAGAGTTGGTCGAAATGTAACGTAAGTTACCGTGGAATTGCCCATGAGTGTCTAAATGCTCTAAATTGATCCCTTTACTAGCAATATATTCTTTTTTCAGAATACAGTTCGTCCAAATTCTGCATTACTCATGATGGAATTCTTGGAAACTTCGTGAAGATAAACGCTGCCTGTTGGGTAGGAATGAGAGGTCCCGAACAGCACAAATTCGTTTTTAAGTTCCTTTAATGGTAAAAAAAATCTATTCCTGAGAAATGCTTACCGGTTTGGGAACATCTCAGAAGAAAATTTACAAGTTAAATTGATTTTCGATATCAACGTTTTATTCACTCTTTGGGTTTTCCCTTTGAAATAACCAACTCTGGCTTCAAAGCTTACTCCTGGGAATTTCTCAGTAGCTTAACTGAATGATATCAGTATGAGAAAACTTTGTACAACGTGGAATAATCTCAATGATCTTTTAACCCTTTCAGGGGCGGGTCATTAAATTTTACTTTCAGATGAGAAAAAACCAGCTGCATGAATTGCAGTAGTCATACAGACTACAGAAATGGGTTTAAAAAAATTTTGCTGTCCCCCGTTTCAGAATGGGGGCCGGTTGCACAGCGCAACCGGCGCCCCGCCAGGACATTGAAAATGCAATATGAATGAGCTTCGTTGAAGAGCTTGCTGTTACAAATAATTTAAGATTGCATGTCTTTTCTATCACCATTACCGTACTAAAACATGCCTGTGAACAGGGGAACTTCAATGGGAGGTCACAGGAGGTCATTGTGACCTCCCAAAAAATCTTTATTCCACAAATTTTGTCTGCCAATTTGGCAAACTTGGACATCTAAATGCAAAATATTGCAATTTTTCAATGTCCAAGTGCTTATTTTCATCACATGAACGTTACTCCCCCCCCACACCCATTTCATCCTTCAGTAAAATTTAGAACTACATTCTTCAAATGGAAAATTTGAAGTTCGCTACATCCCAGTCAGAATAATTCAACTTGCATTAGTATACAATTCAGAAAAAATAATAAAATGAAATGAAATAAAGAAATTTTATACCTAAGCATGAATTTTTAATACTAGATTAAAAAATTCTTAACATTACAAATTTATAAAATTAAGTTTAAATCAAACAAATCATATTTTCATACCTTTACACTATTACATTTATTTCTGGTGGAACTTTTGAAAGCCCGGATTTTTACGAATTGTTGGACTTTGTTGGACAAAATTATAGGAATTATATATTTACAGAAGTATTTTACAGTGAAACCCAGAGCAAGAGAAAAAAGTAACCTTTCCAGAAACAGAAAAATTCGAGACTGGTGCTCTCCTGATTTTGTGTAAATTCCCCTCTCTTTCAAATACTGAAGAACCTCACCTTTGACCCCTGTATGTAAATACTTGAACTGCAGGCTAGACTATTTATATTATGAATCAATACCTCTCCCTAAGACCCTCTTTCAAAAGACAACCCCGCGCATCAGACAGAAAACAGATGTGGAAGAGAGTCAGCTGCTAGGCTGCAAATCAATTCTCATTGAGGCATAGAGGGGCAATGGTTGCACTGTGAAACCGACAGATAAATAGTGAAAATTACGTGTGTTAGGATATTCTTTTTTTGAAACTGGGTATATTACAATGATCCTTGATGATGGTTTATAAGATTCATCACCTTAGGTCTGAATATTTTTTTGTTTTTTATTGAAAAAAAAATTAAATAAAATAGTGGCAAAAACAGCTTTTCATTTCTACACTGGCATGCACATATTAAGAATAAAGGAGCTATGATGCTGCCATCTATTGATAGTTGTTGAAAATAATTGTATTTTGAGGCCTTAATTAAGAAAATTGAGCTATTTTTTGCCGGAGAAAAAAATTATGAAAAAGTGCGGTTTCACAGTGCAACCGGCGCCCTTGAAAGGGTTAAAAGCAGATTTTTTGTACACACTTGTTCTCTACTTTCATGGCTTCTTTCAGATAATAAACTCAAACTGTACACGGTTGGATGATTATTTAAGAAATAATAAACGCTGTAAATGTTTGTACTAAACTCTGTAAAACGTATATATATGTGATTAATCGCGCACTATCCCAAAACGTAATTTAACTCTTTGGTTGGAATTATGATCCAAAATGTACTTTTTTCAAATGTTTCACTGATAAAAGCTGCACATAAAGAGAAACAACTTTGAATTATTTTCAATTGCAATTTTGAAAATGAGTACTCTCTAGACGAATTCTGGTAGAGCAAATACTATTGTATATGATTATGCATGTTGTGTTGGAGATAGCAAAACTGTACAAAACGTTTGATAGCTGTTTACACGAAAAATTGCACTTGCTATTGGTTTTATTATTTTATGCAAATAACGATCTCTGTTACTTTGCCACTAGTGTTGTCATTAACAACGAAAGTGCACTGTTAAGAGGTCAAGGAATGGTGTTTTTTGTTTTACAAACACCTTTGTCTCTCAATCACATAAGTTATTGTTTGAAAAACAAGAAACTAATCACAAACTCCTTTAAATTGTATTCAGCTACTTTTAAATTTGCTACATTGCTCTTTTCTTTTCAGAACTTTTTGCTTCTTTGTTTTTAAGAATGAGACTAATATAATAGAGACATATTTAATATATTTTTTTTAAATAATTTATTTCATATAAAACTCAGGTCTCTCTACTACTACCAAACCTTACGCTTTTGACGTAATAATAAAAAGTATAAATATTTAAGCGTGACAAAATAGAAATTCAAATTACGAAATCACAAAATTAAGAATGAGACCATTCAAGTTTGGTATCTTTAAGTAATAATGTAAAAGCAGTCTATCAGTGCAAGTAAATGGCAAAATATAAAACTTAAAATAAGCATTTTCTTGCCATTTCTCTTTTATTGTAACGTTTTTTGAGCTTAGTTGCAACATTTACTGGCAACCCAAAACCACTAGCTTTTAAATCATGTTGACATTTTATGCAAAGCAAAAAGCGGCCTTTAAAAAGGTACATGCCGTGTCTTTCCAACATATGCATGGATTTCAAATACTGGAATGACCTAAACTGCAGCATAAAATGCTAAAGTACTGGTTTCCCTGTGGATACAATCGCCAGTAAAAGTATAAAAAATTACCGCAACGATTTCTCCATAAAACTCGCATTATGGAGCAGATCCCGCGCTCCCTTTCCGATGTTACCCCGCGCTTTGCTTTTATAACCCTTCCGATTTCGGGTTTGAGTAGAGGGATTGGGGGAGGAATATTATTGATTACATTTGCTTTTGCGATAATGTTTAGATAAGTGCGAAAAGTGTTGATAAATCACATGCAACCGATACTACACCAGTTATAATATTTGTTACTGCATTATAATTTTTCCCAAAACGATATCTAAGCTAGTGGAAACGGAAATATTTCTATTTAATTTTTCGAAGCATTCCTTGCCCTGTTTCCTTATCTTCCTGAATGCCGACAACAAATTATTAGCGAAACTTGACTTTATTTGTAAATGCTCTCGAGTGTGAGCTAGAGAAAAATTTTAAAATACTGATAATATTTGGTTACGTTCTCGCATAAGTTATAAAGATAAAATGCCTCTTTTATTAAATATGAAGACAGCGTTTTGTAATTACTTAGCAAGCGTGAGCGCATAAAGTAATAAAAGTAATTACACTAAAGCTTTAGGAAGTTTTAATTATAAGAATAAAATGTGTTTTAAGGTAATTATTTGGCATGACCCAAGAAAATTCGTAGGGATGGCCGGTGCACTGTTAAAAAATTTTCTGAAATTTTACGGTAAAAAATACTGGCATCCATGTTGCCAGTAACTTTCACTGTAAAATCCAATTTAACTGTAAAATTTTACGGTAGGGAAAAGTTAGAGTTGAAAAATGCAAGATGCAAGCAGCTAGGATCGAACCCGAGACGTTGCTATTGCACTTCGCTTCCCTATCCACTGTACCGAACCACACATGACAAATAGAAATTGAGTATTAACTGCTTCGCCCAGTAAGTCACGTGGTTTATCAATTGGCGCTGTAATCGTTTCTTTTTTATGGTACAATTTACTGTAAATATTCTCGGTACTGTAAATGCAACATTTTACAGTAATATTTACCCTAAAAGTTTCCCGAATTTTTAACAGTGTGCTAGTTCTCACAAAGTTCTACAAATAATTTTCTATAATTAACTACTGCAAGTTTTTTATGGAACTTGCTTTAAAGTTATTATATAGCTATTATAGATACTCGTACCTACTTAAAAAAAAATATTTTGTCACGTCAATTGTATTTGTGAAATGCCATATACATTCATTTACTACCGCATAATGGGGTACAATGTTATCTTGATTGAAGTAAATTGTTTCATTAAGGACTTAATAAATAATAATAAGTCTACTCTGCAAAAAATGAGCTGTTGGTTTTGCAGCATAATACTGGCAGCCGACGTTCCAATTTAAAACTAAAATGCGCAGCAATAAACTGATTGTAACAAAACTGGTTATAACAAAATATAGGGAAGAACAGGAGGATTAGGACAGCTATAGTTATTCTTAAAATGAATAATAATTGTAATTTCTGATTCTTCTGCCAGCTATAACTATTATGTCACAAAACTTGGTGCTTTAAATCATTTTTGATTTATTTTAAAAGTTTATGACAGAAAAAGTCTATTTTATACCAACAAAAGTAAATAACTACATTTGTTTTCAATGCAAGTTTTCATTCGCATTTGTTTAAGTTTAATTTTAATTATAGCTCATTTACTGATTTTAATGCTTTATACAATTAAAAATGTAATTTTTACAAAGTAACAATTAAGTTAAGTCAAAATTTTAGCATGCTTTATTAATAATCGTTATATAAAAGTATTTTAAAAAGAAAGGGATTGGACAAAATGACTCAGCGATGCCTCATTCTTCCTTTTAATAACTGAATTATTATACTTGATTATTCTATTTTGTGATAAAATCGACTTTGCTATTATAAGTTTCCTCACCAAAAATTGATGGACGCAGATGAATATTTATCTTGTGATAAGAACTTAGTATTAAAGAATATTATAGATGAAATAGATCGTACCAATATTATATAAATCTTATTACATTGGTGATACATTTCCTTTATTATTTTAAATAATATTTCTAAAAAATATGTATGTACAGTGAAATACACTTATAAAGATAACTCAAAATAGGAAAAACGCTTAACATGAAGTAATGTAGCAGTATAGTACACGGCATATAGTACAATTTAACATGCACCTTTAACACCAAA
Source organism: Uloborus plumipes (assembly GCA_038373865.1). Classification (NCBI taxonomy): domain Eukaryota; kingdom Metazoa; phylum Arthropoda; class Arachnida; order Araneae; family Uloboridae; genus Uloborus; species Uloborus plumipes. Next base: position 69,848 of record JAXGGA010000661.1, read on the forward strand.
TTATTTTAATAAAAAAAATTATTTAGGTTCCGTCAAATTCGTGTTAAATGTCTTTCACTGTATTTTTACTTATACAGATGTGTTTTTAAACTAATACTGTAATAACTACCAGCAACTATCTATTTTTTACTATATTACAATGTCTTAACTCAGTTCAAAAAAATACAATGTTGTATCACTAGAAAGTAATTTCTAAGAAGCATTTCTATTAAATACAATGTACATATCACATCAATATATACATCATTATATAGTAATTTCTGAGAAACATTTTTGTTAAATACAATGTTTAATCAGTAGAAAGTAATTTCTAAGAAATTTTTTGGTTAAATACAATGATGCATCTGTAGAAAGTAATTTCTAAGAAACATTTTTGTTAAATACAATGTTTAATCAGTAGAAAGTAATTTCTAAGAAATTTTTTGGTTAAATACAATGATGCATCTGTAGAAAGTAATTTCTAAGAAACATTTTTGTTAAATACAATGTTTAATCAGTAGAAAGTAATTTCTAAGAAAATTTTTGGTTAAATACAATGATGCATCTGTAGAAAGTAATTTCTAAGAAACATTCTTGTTAAATACAATGTTTCATCAATAGAAAGTAATTTCTAAGAAACAGTTTTGTTAAATGCAATGGTGCATCTGTAGAAAGTAATTTCTAAGAAACATTTTTGTTAAATATAATGTTTCATCAGTAGAAAGTAATTTCTTAGAAACATTTTTGTTAAATAGTCCCTTCATTTTCTATCATTCCTTACTGTCTAGCTAGATGACTTTTTTTCTTTGACTCACAGAATAGGCGTCCATCATCATATTTTTTTACATTCAAACTTTTGAGTATTTTAAGTTTATTTCGACCTTTGCGTTTCCTCGATAATGATGCCTCCGTAAATGAATACTCTAAGGATCAGAATTTATTTCTCAATAACAAACTCTGAGTAGAAGCTGGAACTTTAGTTGAATCTCGAAGAGAGTAAGTTTTGTAAATCCATTACATGAAGTGTTTACTGAGTCCTTCAAAGATCTTCAAAACTAACTTGTGCATCGACTTTTCAAGAGAGACTATCATAATATATTTCAACGAAACAACTCTGTTGAGTAAGGAATTGAACGCTGTCATGTGTTTTCAGCTGAATATAAAATGTTATCTTACGAACACTGTATTTAATATATACTATAATTTGTGATGCTATAAAACCCTTACATAAAGGATGTATTTTGACTGAAAGCAGTTTAAAAAATAATTTTATAGTAATTTTGTTATTTTTTAAAATCTTTTATATATTTATGAAAGAACAAGCGAAGTCAAAAATTAATTCAAATAACTTAACATATTAGTGCATGCATTCGTAAAAAAGCCACTCTGCATTGTACATAAATTTTAAATTAAAGAAAAAAAATAATTTTGATACTTAATTGGATGGATTAAAATTTCATTTATTTACATGTTAGAAATTCAAATAGTTTCATTTTTTATCTTTCCTTGACTTCATCTTTATTCATACATGTTATTAAAATATATGCATTTACAAAGAATTTTTTTTAATCCATAAAATTAATTCAGTAACATTAATGTAACTTTAGTTGGTTAGTTACATTCTGAAAAAGCATGCAGTACGAATTTCTGAGAAAAATATTCGTTTGGTGAACTGCTTAAGAATTCATCATCTAGCTCTACCGACATTTCTTTATCATTTTATTTATTCGTACGTGTATACACTGAAGTGACAAAAGTCATGGGATACCTCTTAATATCGTGTCGGCCCTCCTTTTGCCCGGCGAAGTGCAACAACTCGACGTGGCATGGACTCAACAAGTCGTTGGAAGTCTTCTGCAGGAATATTGAGCCATGCTGTCTCGATAGACGTCCATAATTGTGAAAGCGTTGATGGGGCAGGATTTTGGGCACGAACAGACCTCTCGATGGTGTCCCATAAATGCTCAATGGGATTCATGTCGGGCGATCTAGGTGGCCAAATCATTCGTTGGAATTGTCCAGAATTTTCTTCCATGGCTTCGTGGGGTCTGCGCCACACTCGAACCCTACCATCGGCTCTTACCAGCTGAAATCGTGACTCATCGGACCAGGCCACGGTTTTCCATTCATCTAGGGACCAACCGATATGCTCACGTGCCCACGAGAGTCGCTGCAAGCGATGTCGTTCTGTCAGTAAAGGCACTCGAGTCGGTCTTCTGCTGGAATAGCCCAAGAAATCCAAATTTATCCGCACAGTTCTAGCAGACACGTCCATTGTACGTCCCACATTGATTTCTACGGTGATTTGACGCAGTGTTGCTTGTCTGTTAGAATTTACGACTCTTTGCAGACGTCACCGGTCTCGATCTTTAAGTGCAGGCGGTCGACCACTGCGCTGTCCATGGTGGGATGTTATGCCTGAAATTTCATACTCTCGGCACACTCTTGACACAGTGGATCTGGGAATGTTGAATTCTCTAACGATTTCCGAAATGGCATGACCCATGCGTCTAGCTCCAACTAACATTCCGCGTTCAAAGTCTGTTAATTCACGTCGTGCGGTCATCATCACGTTAAAACCTCTTCACATGAATAACTTGAACAGAAATGAAAGCTCTGTAAAAGCACTGCGCATTTATACCTGTTCTATGCGATGCTACTGCCATCTGAAAATTTGCATATTGCTATCCCATGACTTTTGTCACTTCAGTGTATATCACTTAAAAGACTTCTTTTACTCATAAAAAGGAGAAGCATGATTGTTTACCTGCGAAATGACAGTACTGATATTAATGTAACTTTACCTGTGTTTACCCTTCTGAAAAAATATGTCGTTTGAAATTTACAAGAGCACTTAAAATGTTCGCCTAGTGAATTGCCTGACAATTTAGCACCTAGCTCGACGAAAACTGAGTCCACAAAAACTCAACATTCCGATCGATGTACAAAAAGATAAAAAAACAAAACCAATGTGACAGAAATTCTCCGGGAAAAATATTTTAATGAACTGGTTATGATGTGTTTACTCACTTTTACAAACTTTGCTTTCTCATTTTTCTAAAGATATGTATTCATAAATCTCTAAGAATTGAAAAAAAAGAAAAACTCATTGCATTGCTTTCCCAAACTATTTGTGGAATTTGGGAATTCCCGTTTAACTTTGCCACCTCATCTACAAGATGCATTGACTGTGTCAAATTGGATGGGTCACAAATCCACTGAAAGTCCTTCTTTTCCCATGCTCTCCTGTGAAAATACTCTATATTTATAGGTTTCTTGAAATAGCATTGCCAAAAAATGTTCCTACCAAAAATGTTTATTGGAACGTAATTTTTTCTCAGGTTGAGTATTAGTTGCGATTGGTAAATTTATCTAAACGTGTATCATTTATTTTTATTAATTCATTTTACTGCATGCACTAAAATAAGGTAAAACAAGAAAGATAAAAAAATAAAAAAAACTTTAAAAATATTTTTTACGATTGAATTTTACATAACATTTAAGCAAGTTTTCAACTTAACAAAATGCTCAAAATTACTTTTTCAAAATAACTTTTGACGCTTAACCTAAACTTTTGATGCTAAATGAATAGTCCAGGTAAAAAATAGGCTACAAACAAATATTCTTGTAAAAGTATTTTGTTGGTCAATTTTTCTACTTAATCTATATCGATTTAGTCTATCAACCTTATTTTTTACTTTAAGTATATCTTTTGCAGGGGTTCCCCCTAAGAAAAATAGTGTACCCTTATTTTAAAAGAAGTCATTAGCAGCATCATCTCATCGGCCGATGATCGGCCATTCATCGAAACCCGATGAAATTCTCATCGGCCGATGATCCAATGTGTCTCATCGGCCAAACAGAATCCGAGCAGCAAAATCCAATGAGTTTTGCTCGAAATACGATGAGATTGGGAGCAATTTACGAGCAGAACAGTCCCGCGCCGATGAATTTCATCCGGAAACTTGATCGGAAGGATATTGTTTTCCGATGGAATATAGCTCGGCTTATTTTCATCGGGAAAGTTGATCGGGAGGATATCGCTTTCTGATGAAAAGTAGCTCATCGAAAACCGTGCTCGGATACTGATCGGAACGATGTCATCGTGCGTTACGTGATCAGTTTACGAGGAGTTCGATGGGGTAGATCATCTTCCTTCCACCAAATACCGCTGAGAAGGTTATAAATGTTAGAATAATCAAAACACTGTCAAATAGATTCAGTATACTTCCAGCTGGGTTCTGCCATCCAGACATCTGATGGCACAACTTCTGGATGGCATAACCCTCATGAAAAATTATGGGGATTATACCATCCGGAAATCTGGGAGCCATAACCCCCATAATTTTTCATATAAAAATACCCGTATTCACCGATGAGTTTCAAGAAATCAGGGAAGCAAAATAAATTCTAGCAATTGTGTAATAAATACAATTTTTAAGCTGCGGTTCATTAAAATTTAACTATGGTAGTGTTGATAATTCAAAATCGAGTGATAGATGCGATCGATCTTCTTTCTATTGAAATGAGCAACCAAAAAATGTGTAAAAAGAAAACTAACTTTTACATAGGACGTCAAATATGCTTTTCATAAGGTATGAAGAAGAAAGAAAGATAAAAAATAGCATCCATTGCATTTTTACGAAAAGTCAGCTTTCTGTTTCGCTTTCAGAGAGCTTGAATCGGAAAGAGGATTGCTCTGTACATGACAGTTCAATTTTCTTCCGCTTGTTAAATCTAGAATGTGATAGACCGTCAAGCGAGTGGAGAAGGTTTCAAATGTTTTAACCCATTAATGCCTGACATTTTTTTTTTCAACGATACTTTGTATACTGGTTACAAATATTGTTAAATGGACAGGAAAAATAGTTAAAAAATTATCATGTAAAAAATAAATTTTTTATTTAAGAAAGAAAAATCGTCCCTAAAAAGGGACGCTAGGCACCAGAGGGTACATACTTTTTTGCCAAATTTTTTTTTTCTGCCTCGATGTAATATTGAAAATGACAATTTATAAGAACAAATAAAAGCAGCAATTAACATAAACTTGGAAGTAGATTCAGAGAACAAGGAAATATTGGTGTTGTTGAGTATGAAAGTCAGCAAAACATTTGTTCTGCAAGCCTACGTATTGCATTTGCTGCATTCCGATAAGGTCTTTTACTTCAATGGGCACATCTTACCTGAGTCTTATTTAAAGCAATATAACAACTAGCCCCATAATACCTAACTCAACTCTCTTGAGCTCAATGCATGTTGTACAGCAGCTTCTAAAATAAAAATGAAGAGCGGCTACCACCATTTTTTAGAGTGGATCAAAAACCGGTAGTTCCCGATATTTGATGCATGGGATCTTTTTCCCTATGCAACGTTTGTATTGAGCAACCATATATATTTGGTTCATCAATTTCAATTACTTTCTTTTCGCTATTGGACAATCGGATAACTTTAACTCGGCCTTTACAATAGGATAAACTCCATGAATATTCGATGCAATAGTTATAACATTGCTATTATTCCACCGAACCAACGTAATATTATTTTACCTGTCATCGACATTTACTCAAAACTTCCTCTCTTTTCTTTTTTGAACAACGTAACTTTAGTTCATGAGCATTTTTTAATCTGATTCTTGCACAAAACCTTGCTGAGACAAATAATCACGTAGGAGCGCAAGAGAAGTGAATAAATTCTCACAGTAGAGATTAAAATTGGCATGCTCAGGGAATTCTGAAATTAAATCTGCAACCCCCCCCCCTTTCCCAAATAACACACACATATGCAATCCTTGAATTCTTCATCAAGGTGAAATGCTAAGCTTCTGAAACAGCTTATGGCTTCTTCCAACAGTCGGACTAAACAATAATAAACACCTAAATGCATAATGGAAAAGTAATTAATTACAACGAATAATTAGTGTTTTAAAGAATTACATTTTTGAAATAGCTTTCTTTAAAAATTTACCTTGAGTATTTTTTGTAATTAAAAAAAAAGAAGAGAAAATATTTAAGAACATTGTATAATTAAGTTTATCTATATTAATTAATTTAATTTAATTAGATTTTGAAAATAAAATAAGTTTTAAAAATGACAATTATTATCAGTTTTTCAGTCTAAAAACATTTACTAACTTATTTTGATATAAATTATAGATTCTAAGCAAGAAATCAGCAACGGTTAAACAATGCAGCCTTTGGTGCCTAGCGTCCCTTTTTAGGGACGTTCTTAAATTGCTATAAAATCCTAAAAAAATTTAAAATTTACAAAATTGCAAAAAAAGGTAAACTAAAACATCGATCAAAGTAGCACATATATCAAACACAGATAGATTTCCTTGTTAATAACTTTAAAAACTTAGCTTTTTGTTCTTGAGATTGTGAATGATGTAATTTTTGATAAAGATCATAATCAAATGGCTACAGATCACACTTTACAGCGGTTATGTGCTGAAATCTGTTAATACAGAATTGAAGCAATACCAAAGTAATAATTGAACACAATTATTTGGTTGAAATGTTCATTTTTGGAAAATTCAGACACACTTTTTGGACCGTCCCTAAAAAGGGACGCTAGGCATTAATGGGTTAAACTGAGGACGCTGCGCACATATAATGTTATAATGTAGTAAGAGAAAACTATATATCGACAAACTTTTATGAGTTGAAAATTATGTGATGAAGTTTAGTCTTCGTTTATAAGTAGTTAATAATTTCAAACAAATGTCACATTTTAATAAAAGTATTTTCTAAACGTTGGTAGGTTAATGAATGAAAAGATTTTTCATTTTGATTCACTATATTTAAATCAAACAAAAATTTGCTCAAAGTCAAGTTTTTAAACAAAGGCATTAAAATTCATGAATAATGCTCAGAAAGCATATATGCTTTATGCATATAAAAACCTGTTTTGTTAAAATCAAAGTAGTTGTGTGAGTAAAAAATCATTTAAATGCACAAACCAGACTTCTTAAACATTCAGATAGCCTATTTGTCCACACAATGTAATTTAGATAAACAATAGGTTTCCCCACCTTTTTGAGCATTTTTTTCTATCATCGGTGCCCAACATTGGAGTAAGGGGGAGTAATGGCACACATTTTAGTATTGAAATTTTAATTGAGGAGAGGGGAGGGAGTGATTTTACGTTTTTTTATAGGGCTTGATAGTGAGGGATATTTTTTTTAAAGGCTCTGTAGTGTTTTAGAGAGAGTAGGCCATTGCTCTTGGAAGGAACGGACAATCTTGCTTCTAATTATGCATTCAACTGAATAACTGTGGTGTTTAAACAGATCTAATGGTTTGAACACAAATATTTTCAATTCAGTGAAATTAAACAGTTCGACCATTAAGCAACTTCTGAATCTCTTCAGTTACATAACTTTTGCTTTCATGACGCGAAGTAGTTTTAATTATACATGATATCCTGATGGTATACTAAACTTTATCGACAGTCGGAATCGCGACATGGATTTCAGCAATATACAACGTCTCCATCATACTTGTTTCTGCTTGCTAGATTTTTTAATGATCTATATTTTCATTAAGTGGATAAAAAAAAATCAAGTCTTTCAATGTGAGTGAAGAGGTATTTACTGTAAAAATGAAAGTCGTCAGTCTGTCGTGACTCCTTCGAAGCCTGTCTCGTCCTCATTTCTGACAGGGACACACCCAAAACCTGATTATCTCCTCCTTCTTCCGCCCCCACATATTATTCCAGACACCTCGAGAAGAAAAGAACTGTTCTAAAAAGAATAACAAGTTCAAAAAAGCGATAGCGTTGGACCGAACTCTTATATGGCATTTTTCTCCTATCTAAACATGTCCAGTGGGCTGCGACCGATTCATATGCTCTTTTTTGAGTGAAAATGGATTTATTACCACCTTTATTTTCTTCAAGAGAAGTATTTTAACTTAGTGTGAAAAATAGCTGTTTTAAAGATTTAAGGGAAAAAAATAGTTGATGAATAAAAATACCGATGAATTTAAGATCAATATAAGTTTTAAACAGGGACGTTATTTCAAGTTTTTCCAGGGGAGGGGGCAAAGGGTAAAAAAACACTACAATTTCACCAGAAAACAACAAAACCACGCCCATTTATATGTAAATACATTGATTTCTCAAAGTCAGGGAGGGGGCAATTGACCCCCCCCTGCCCTCCTAAATGAAGGGCCTGGTTTTAAAAAATACGTAATGGAACTATACACTAAAATATGTTCAATACAAATTCAATTACATAATTAAATTAACTCAGTTGTTTTGAAAGTGAAATTTATATTCTACTTTAATTATGGCGACTGTTTTTTTTTTTCGCTTCAAACTTTAAATACCTAAATACCTACCCCCCCTGATCCCCCTAAATGACGGGTTTAAATTCTTAATTTATTACTATAAAATTAGCTGTATTATACTATAAAAACAATATTTATTTTTAGCACTGTATGTGTCAACGCAAAGCCTAGAAAAACTTGCAGACACTAATGTTCTCCCACAGTTCGAGCTAACTAAATATTCTTGCCACACAAATAGAAGAAAGAATTGAGAAGCTCGTAGCAGACTATTCAACTGAACTAAATGGAGAAGAGAACATCAATGGGCGTTTCATATTGTCAGCTTTTCTCTCAAGGTCAATCACGCTATCTTTTGACTGTAAATTTCAATTAAAAATAATAATGAACACATCTGCGGAAACTCAAAGACACAAAAAATAATTAAAACTAATAAATCATTCTTTAATTAGCAACATTATGCAACGTCATTATATGCTTATAAATATGTGTGTAACTATATTTTTATGCATTGTAATGCAATAACAGATTATATTCATCAAATTTAGAATGTTTAAAATATACGTTTGAAACTTAAGTTGTCGTGTATGCATTATTGTGAATTAAACAATAAAATTAAAAATTGTAGGTGATTCCAGCCAAATTTAAGGCGTATGCGCGAACTAAGGAACTTATGTTAATCTATAAAAAATTTTCGGTCCAAATTACGCTAAATACTAACAACTTATAGCTGTTGCATAAAAAACAAAATCCGAAAAATTACGTTCATTATTTTTTGAAAATTTCAATTTTTAACATTTTTTTAAACTTTCAACCCTACGTTTGAACTAAAGATGTCAAGATAGATTTTTTTTCTCCAATTCAGGACACCAAACTACAACTTTTGAGGTGTAAGGGCGCTTTTCCACTTACCGACACGACAGCGATAAATCGTACACGATTGTCGTCATCCGACATTGGAGCACGCAAAATGCATTAAAATATGCTATGCGCTTTTCCATCTCCCGATTCCAGGACGATTGTGTCGTCTCCGACCGAACGCTGTCGTTTGTCGTCCCATTCGTGTCGGATGGCAGCCGTCTCGCCTTTAAAATCGGGACGACATTCATTCATCTGTTTACTTTCTTCAAAATATAGCAATGGCGTAAAAATCCGACATTTTTGCATTAATAAAATATAAGCTTCAATTTGCAGACGATTGATAAAAGATGTAGCAATAAAAGATTTTAATCATTTTATTTCATACTTTGTTTCATTAATTGTTGCTCAGACGATTTTTAATTCTTCAAAAAAGATCAAATTTTCATTCTGAACTTTCTTCGATGAGCAACACAGTATTCAAGGAATTTAAGTTTGACGTGTCTGTTTTGTGTGAATTAATTGAGCAGCGATCGTGTCTGTGGGATAAGCGAAATATTTCAAACACAAATAAAATTCACAGGGAAAAGCCTGGGAAGAAGTTTTTAGATTCTTAGATGAGGAATATGACGGCAAATCTTCTACAGACAAGAAAGAAAGAAAGAAACAGGTAAGTTCAAAGAGCATTGTTCGTGACTATAAAAATATATTATACACTTTAGATTAAAATACTTGTGTAAAATAGTATTGTCCAGATTTTAAATTTTTTTTATTCTTTGTAAATTTAGTAAAAATATTTAAAATCACCTAAAATCAGTAATCAAGTTATCTATTCTACAATATGTATACAGCCGTCCCTCGTTTCACACAGTACTTGTAGAACACGCATATAATTTCCTTATAAATATATTTTTTTTGTTTCTTAATTTGTTTTCTTTTTCTCCGGAGGTAAAGCAAATATAGTAGTCGTAATCTTTTAAATTGAGCAGCCATAATAATAGACGTGCGAACACAATGCTGTTTCGAAATGAAATGCGGTGGAAAATGACCCGTTCGGACAAACGATATCGTTTGAGTGGAAAAGCAGTGCTATAGACGACACGACACCGTACTTATCGTTGCAGTATTTCCGTCCGACTTTCGTCGTTGTCGTGTCGTCAAGTGGAAAAGAGCCCTAAGGCGATTTTGAACAACAAATCGATTTTTTTCAGGCCATTCTAATCCTTATCTAAGTATCCTGAATTTCATTTTAATCTCAGTCTTATTATTTTACTCCTGACCATATCTGTAGTAAGTGGCAAAAAAAAAAGCTACCCCATATTTGGTGCTTTTTAACTATATTTTTGTTTCATTTTAAAAGAAACAAAATGCTCCTACTAGATAAACTTGCTAGCTGTATTTGAGTGGAAAGAACTTGTTTTACTTGAAATTTTTATACGCACTTTCTGCACACACTTTATTTTGTGTAGATACTATTTAGTAACTACGCTCAAAAATATTAGAGAACTTTATATCGGAAAGTAGGGTAGTTTGTTTGCTGTTGCAACTTACAACTGTAATACTTTTAATACTTGTTGACTACCATGCTTTCTTTTCCCCCAAAATTAACCTCCAAACTAAACATGCATTTAATCTTTAAATTATTACAGGTCGTTACTTTGCTTAACCACGTAGAACAGCAAATTATCGTGAAATTCAGGTAGTGGAAAATGGTCGGGAATTGCAAATTAAGCGTCATTTCTAAACGCTTTTCACTAAACATAGGGAATTGTACAAACATTTAGTCCGCATTTAATAAGATGTCCTATTTACTTGGTATCATTTTCAAGAATAATGGTTCGCTTAGATGCTAAACAAATATTTTAAAAGTACATAAGATTCTAATAAATGACTCTCCCCTTTGATGCGTTAGAGGAAATGAGTTACGTGGGGAGATCTGTTGGAATATTTAATCGGGGCATTGGAAAATGGTGGACATATTAGCGTCAGTTTAATGTACGGATTTCAAACCAATATACATTCGAGCAATTAAGACATAAAGATAATTTAAGAAGCATTATATTGTTACGAAAGTTTATATTCGGTTATAAATAGTTAATAATTTGTTAATGTATAGTGGGTATTATTAAATGTAGTCTAGAATTTAGTGCATTTTGAATAATCCTTTGAAATTTCATTGAGTGCGCTTAGTTATTTTATGAAATTTAATTTTGACAATTATGTTTCATCAAAGAAAATGCTGTGATATAGAATAGTATTGTTCAAATTATTCTTCAAAACGCTGCTTGCTATTTAAAGGTATATTTTTAACGCTTTTAAATGCTTTTTACAACTATAATATCACATGATAAAATGAGCTTTTAAAAGTCCCTTCAAAGTAAAGAATAAGTGTTTGAAAAGTTAAAAAAAAAAAGAAAAAGAAAAAATAAACTATCTATAACGGATGATACACGTGAATCGTAATACCTTTAATCCACTACTTCCCGAACTAATATTTCCTGTAGAAAAAAATATATATATACGCACATAATCTTAAAAAACAGCCTATTTAGCACATGTAAGAGGATTTTTTGTTTATAAATCCGTTTTATTTTAAAAACTGATTTGAGTTGTTGACTGGGAATAACGCTCTTAGACAGATGTATAATGATGTAATTAGGTGTAAAAAATGTAAACACTTCAATTAAAATTCCAAAAAGGATGTATGTTGGGTAGGACCAATGGTTTACAGAACCCTAAAAGATTCGGTTAAGTCAGCTTTAGAAGTTCTGAGAAGTTATCAGGCAATCTTCACGATTATATTTGCACTTGGAGAGCGAAACAGCAAATTAAACACATTTTGAATGTTTTTCAATCTCCTGATAAATGCTTTCTCACCCACCTTCCTTTTTTTACCTTTCCTTAAAGAAAATAAACAAAAAAAAAATCGTACCTTTCTACGCGACGTGCGAAATGAATACTTGAGAACAAAGGAGGTATGAAAAAAAAATCAAGTTTAATGTTTATCTTATTTTCGTAGAGATTTTTAAAGCTACCCCAGGTAGCACAAATAACCTTTAAATGTTTTATAAACGTTTTTAAGTGGTTGTTACAACGTTAATAACCATTTTACAACCTTTAAAAAACGAAGTGTGCTACTTGGGACTATTGGACACGCAAAATAATTAATATTTTAGAGCTATGAGTAACAGATTTCTAGTGATTAAAGTTACCCATAAATGAGTATTTTCAAGCTGTCTCAGGTATAAAATTCATCTAAAATGCAAAGAAGTCATCAAGCTTCACTTCCTTCTGATCCTTTTTCAGATTTACTAGGATTAATGCGATTCCTCCATTCACTCCGTTGACTATTGTTGATTATTAATAACTACAATTTATTTTTTGACAAAGTAGATCCAGTTAAAAATTTAGATCAATACTGAATTTTAATGCTGATTTTTTGTCACATCCTTTTTTTAAGGGTAAGTTCTCTTCTTGAAAGAAATAATCGTTGGATAATATGAATGCTATGAGCAATTAACGCGATACTTAAATTTTCTCTCAATACGAGTTAAGCGTGTTTTTTTTAAACGGTTAGTTTCTTGTTCAATGGATAATTACGGATTAATATAACTTTTTTAACGAACACTTTGTGATTTTTTTGTTCCTTTTATAGACAGCGTTACTTTAGACGTAATTATAACCGAACCAAATTTTGGAGAATAAATTCTTAAACCCACTTGTTTCTGAGCCTAAAACCCAGCTGGGCGAACGGGGCAAATCACCATGGTGTACCCAAAAAGCTATTGACTTTCAAATTTTAGTAATTACTTAATTTATGTCGGCTGGGCGTACTTCTGGAACAGGTGATAAATTTCGATAGAATTTTATTACCCGTGCCCAGTTTCCTTAATGAGGTCTGCTATTTATGAGAAAGAGGGGGTTTCCTTGCTATGGCTCAGAGTCCTAATTTCTGCTAATGGTTCCAATAAATTGGGCCTCTAACACAATGCTGCTAGACTTGCTTTTATGATGAAAAATTTTTGAGTCTCAACGGTTAAGGAGCGAGGTCGTTAGTGTAAAATAACATTTATTAGTAGTTTCTTTTTTACTCCACTTTATAAATTGGTAATAGGGTGTTAGGTTCAGTTTATTGCTTTGATTTGGGATAATGTGCGGGAAGATAGATCGTTAAAAGTGTGTTATGCAGCCAATTAAACGATACCTGGACGCGATACACTTCGAGTTAATCGGATGAGATCGCTATATCACTTCATCAAAAATTCCATAAACTGGGGTCGGGAGTTTGCTTCAAACTCAAATTTAGGTTTGATTTTCTAAGAAGTATTGAAATTTAGAGCTTAAATTTACTTTCCCTGGGTTCGATGATTATTTTCTCTGATTATTTTCTTTATTAAAAGAATTTTAGTGGATATTTTTGATCTTTAACCTGAAAGATATAGCTAGCAAAAAAAAAATGTATATTTTTCCATGTTGTACTTGTTGAATAGACCTTAAAGTGAGTCCTTAACTTATTTAAAACATAGCATGAATTGTAACTTTACAATTCATTTAATTATCTTTCAAAATTTTAGCAATAAGTGCAAAATTAGGTTCTATAAAATACATTCTATATCCTCAATATTTCAAAAAGGATAAAAATAAGTTAGATGGAGTACTAAAGATAGATCGTTAAAACTGTGTTATGCAGCATATAAATTTTAACATAAGAAATTGACATCAACTTTTCAGGTCTGTCTTTTTTTCTTTGATTTCACGTTGAATGACGTACATATTTTTGATCTGCAATATCCCCTTGAAACTGGTTTGCCTCAAAAATAAAAATAACGTTTTTTGTTAAGAAAAGTGGGTTCTTTCCAATGATGTAAAGAAAATTGAAATTCAAGATGACCCTTTTGAGATATTGCCCTTTGAAATTAAAACAAAATTGAGAAAAAAAGTTTGACTTTAATTTCAACTCGCATAATTCAGCAATTATTTGAGCTATCCAGATGCCACTTGCACACCTTTTGGACGAACTATTAGGCTACAAACGAGAAAAGAATTAGCTTCAGAAAGTCATTCTCACAGCAGATACAAGCTGATAACGTATGGTCAAAATTTGCCAAAATACGATTTTTTACAAATTTTTGGCAGCAAATTGCGAAAAATCTACAGTGCATGGTGTTTTTGTTACACAAGTAAGCTATTTTACCCTAAATAGTGATCAGAATCACCAAATTTCAGCATGATAATCGTCTTAGGTCGCGAGCAATAAAAGCACAAACTTGACGATTTGATCATTTTTTTAAGACACGAAAAAAAGCCCTTTTTTAAATAATTTTTACTGGCTGAACCATAAGGCTTATGGTTCTATAATTTGGTATGGTTTCATGCACGTCTTATATGTACATCCAAAAAAATTTTCATCAAAATCGGAGGGGGTCGATTGCGGACGCCTCGTACACTTGACATGGAATGACCCTCTTGTAAATGTATATCGCTCTGAAATTGCACCTAATATAGAGATGTTCCTTTAATGTGTTAAAAAATATTGATTGGAGATGTCTTGCTCTTGTACAGATCGAAAGAAAAAAAAATAAACTTGAAACACTGATATTTATGTATTTTCAATGATTTTTTTAGATGTTTTTTAATAGTGAGCTACTTAAATTGATTATATTTTTTCCTAATTTCAGCATAGTGTTTCACCTCTGGTTACTTGAAAGCTTTTGTAGCACAAGAAATTTTCTTTGATGATGATAACTACTTTCGCTGCTTTCAATACATATAAAATCTAACATTTCTCCACTGCAAGAAATGACTGCTGTTTTTAGAGTATAATGGAACTAATTTTATTTTAATAAACTGTAAAAATTGCCAGTTTTATATTAATGAACTGTAAAATTTCTAATTTTATAATGATAAGTTGTAAAATTTTTAATTGTGCAGTAATAAACTTTAAATTACCAATTTTACAGTAATAAACTGTAAAATTGCTAATTTTGCTGTTTATTAGTGCTTCTTCTAACTTCTGCAGCCAGTATTATACTGTAAAAACAACAGTTTTTTTTTAGCAGTGTAGTTTTGAGTCAATGCGCACGCACGACGTTATCTTGATATAAATAAAACTTTTGGATAAAAACACTTTCGAGGCACCATTAAAAATCATTTCTTTTTAAAATGCGTAAATCAAGCAAAGTGCTTCTCAAGTAATCCCAGCCATAATGGTAATAAATTCAGATAAATATATGAAATTCAATCCCTGTATTAATCAAAGGGATCTCGTAAAGCAGCTCTGTTAGTTGTAAATGGAGGGAAAAAAATCCCTGAGCCATTTTTCTTTTACGCTTTATTCCGACCTTCTAATGGCTTTTCCTGAATATCGACAAAATTAGCTTGATAAAAAATAAAATAAAATAAAATAAAAAATGAACGCCTTTCGAACCCCATCTAACTCCTCCCAACTGTGCGTTATCAAGTTATGCATAAGGAAATGCAATTCCTGTGAAATATAAGGTTATTCCGTTATCTTGTGATAAAACGCTATTCATTAATAGAGAAGCAAGAAAATAAAACAATAAATTTCATAAATTTGGTGTTCCGCGCATTACTTTAATGCTTGCAGTGCGCTTAATACTAATAGCTTTATTTTAGCTAAAGTTTGGTTGTAGTAAAAAATAATGAAATAAAAAAAGATGAGTATAAGAGTAGAAAAAATAATCTTTGTGGTTATGAGGAGATAAACGTTTTAAACCAAATGATGAAATTTAACTTTCTGTTTTAATACTACCTTGATAAAATTTCAATTGAAATAAGCAAATGCATCTAGACTAGCAATGGACCGAAATTTCGGTCAAGTCGAAGCATGAGGTATGATTCGGTCGCTTCAGCCTATAATTATTAAGGTTGTAAATTTTCATTTTACAAGTATAATTCCATAAAATATTGCCCTTTAAGTTTTTCACTATTTTCATATGTAAGATATACGCTATTCCAAAACATAATGAAACATAGAAGAAAATTATATTTTAATAAACTGATTTTATGTATTGAGCCCTTTGAATAAGAAACTGTTCAATAGTAACCAGTACATTATATTTAACTTGAAAAATCCTACAGAATAAATAAATAAACCAAATTAAGTTTTGCTGATCATTATAGGAACAAAACTTTAGTTGCTTTTAAATAAAACTAGTAAAACGTGATTTTCTTACACACTTCTAGCGTTGACACTTAGATATACAAATGCCAATTTTTCACATTTACCGGGAAGGAATTTTTTTTAAAGTCATATTTTATTTAAGAAAGTTAGGCGCAATTTCATTTAATAATGTTTCAGTACAAATCCTATTACAACAGAAATTTCTTTTCTTTTACGTACTGTAATTTTAAAATTAAATTTTCAATTAATTCAATTTCATAAAGGTAAGTAATCTTACTATTGTACTTTACCCCACATTTTCCTAAGAGTTTTGAATATTTATCAAGTGCATGCGAGGCAAGCTGAATTGGACAGAGATAAATAGTTATTTCATTAATTTATTTCATTATTTACTCATTCATTAGTACATTCATACATTAATGCAGCCCTCCAGTCATGCGTTTAGGCCTTCACGCACTTTTCAATTAACTGATTATTCATCAATAATTTATTTGATTTATTTGCTCACTACATTGTTGATTTATTTGTTTGACAAAAATAATTACTGGAGAAAATTTTAATTATCACTTATTGAATTAGCCCTATTGTCCGATTAATAGGGCAAAGTAATAGCTTTACACTGCTATTTAAAAGTAACCATTTACTGTAAAAAACAAAAAAAAAAATCATTTCAATATAAGTTGTGCTACAAAATGCATTGTTGTTTCTTTAAGTAGTGTAATTTTAAAAATGAATTTCCACCCAGTGGGGTGGGAAAAAGACCAACTTTCTTAAACATTTTTTTTCGGTGCCATATTTTTTTGAAAGTTTTATAAGTATGATAGTTAAAAACTCGCTAAACATTCAATGCTTAAAACATTAATTTGTAATATTATTTAAGTGTTATTTTGAAGGAAACAAAGATATTTTTAAAAACCATTTTAAAAGTGCACTGCTTCAAAACTAGAGCTAGTGAAAGGTTTTAGACGCGTTAGAAAATGGGTAGGAATGTTAGAAGAGGCTTTACAATTTACCAATCATGGTATGCCATGTTATAGATATTCATTAAATCTTTTAATGGTATGGTTTTATTGAAGAGTTTAATGCATAATTTCCACCGTTTTAGGAAGCGATAACAAATAATTTCTAGCACTAATTGTGTCTTACATACAGTGTTGCCAGTAAATTAAAAGGAAAAAAAATCATCAAACATTTTCATCAACAGAAGTACTTGGGGCAATCTTTTTTTGCTCATTTTCTGGAGCATTTCATGATTTTAGCAGCTAATGAGCAAATAACTTTGACTTCGGTTCTAAATGAAGAAATTGACGTTTTTTTCTCCAGTCGGAAAAAAAGAGAAAAATAAAAAGAAAACGGACATAGAATGTTCTAATGTTCTTTGTGAACGTAAAAAATAAAACGCAATTTTCCTTTTAAATTTTAGTGAAAAAGCCTTGAGGCGTAATTGCAACCTCATAAAAAATGTTTTGGAGGACAGCGCAAAAATATACGAGTCGAACTCAAATTAAAAGCACGAAATAAAACCCTTAATAATAATAATTAGGGAAAAAAGGTAATTGTCTTAAAGCATACTTTTTGAAATCGGTATTCAAAGTGTGTTTATGCATTAAAGAATTTTGTGTGCTTAAAAATTTTCAAAGAACTTCTTATTAAGATTCCTAAAGAATAAAAAGGGATGAGAAAATTTAATTATATCTTTTATTTTACTAGCATAATGTCTTAAATAAACTATGAGTAAATTAAATTTGATATTAGTTAAACACTAACTGTTATTCCTGCCCGTTTTTAGGGAAAAATTTCAGATATTCCAACAATAATTATAGTTAAAAAAAATATAATAAAATGTACGTATTCATGTCGCAATTTTGTCTCGATAATATTTGTAACTACGAATGTCCGTTGGTAAGTAATAGCAAGAATGATTGCAGCAAAAAATGAAATATCCTGCAATTTAGCTTGTTGATTACTAAACCTATTAAGTAGTGAGAAGTAAATAAATAATTTCGAACTGAAATGAAAAATGTAATAAAGCAAAGTATAAAATGTAGAAATTGTAATTCGGGATTACAAGGATTTCAAAATAAATGGTTATTGTTATAACTCAATATTTCTTCCATTTAGATCAGTCTTTTATTTTCTTGAGTAAAAGTGCTTCAATTTTTCCTATAAAACTCATTGTAAACGGCGTAAAACGTCAATGAAAAAAATCAAACTTTAATGAGAAAAACTTGAAACTTCTGGCAGTCAAATTTACAGTGCACATGCAACGGTCTAGCTCGAGGTAATTTATTTCAAGTGTCCCTATTACAAAGCAATTAGTTACCAGTACGAGATAAACTATGTTTAGCACTAAGCTAATTAGTACGCATTAATCTTCATTGGACTCATCAATCGATGCTTAAATCCACTTTAAAGAGGTTAGATTTTGAATAATAAACCAAAAGTATCATCTACATCACTGCAGAGGATGTCGATCCACCTGTTAATGAGTTAACCCTATTCTGATTTCGGAGTGGGCAATCGCTCTAGGGTATTGAAGTTCTGTTTTCATGATTCTACGATTGCGACGAGGCTGGTGTTGGCTGATGAGGGTTGTTGGTAAAAATCTGAAATATTTCGGAAGTAAAAATAGCTTGCAAGATGTACACTGTGTTAGGGAGTGTGCTTCATTCTTTCTGTGTGGCACATGAAATGCATTTGCAAGCGTTTTCTTCTTTTCGGTGTCTGTATTTCAGAACTATGAAAATGTTTTAAAGGAAGTGTATCATATATATTTTTATCCTTTACAAATGAGGATTTTAATAATGGTACAAAACGACTTCAGTACTCCTGGGGTTTCCACCTCGAATCGTTTAAATTTCGAATTTGTTTTTTAAAATTAATTTTTAAGCTTAAAGTTCATATTGTATTAAACTGGGGACAAAAAATTCCTCCCACTCTCTAGCTTTATAGGTCGTTGGAAATATATTTTTTTTTTGCTGAACAAGCAGACATTTGTTTCATTTCTCTCACATGATTAGATCGAGACAACTTTCAAGGCTCGACTCAATTCGGTAGTGTTCAGATAAGTCAACTTGATTCACTGAGGTAGTGTTTAGATAGCGGTAATTTTGTAAAGAGATCATGTTTGAATTGCTCAACCGGTTGACTGGGGATCTTTTCTCTTTTGCTTATATCGCATTTTAATTCAATCGAAGGATTTTCGTTTAAACATTTTCGCTCCAAGGTTTTTTAATGTGTTTTTATTTATTTATAGAATATTTTAAACTATAAAGGGTTCGTTTACTGGATTTTGAAAGAATGTTTGCAAATTTGAGTTAAAAAAATATTTTAAATGTGTGTGTGGGGGGGGGGGGGGTCTTTACGTTCTTTTTCTGCGGAGGAAGGTAAGAGGGGGATTTTTATTAAAGTCTCAATCAAAATGATCAAATTTGGAAGGTTCGAGATGCACAATAGAGTTAGTGGATTATTTTACATATTGAAGCTACTGCTTCTGCATAGAAATGTCTTTTTTATTTATTTAAAAAAGTTTTTTTAATTGCAAATGAGCTTTTACTTTCGCAGCAGTTTTCTTAGTAGGGTGGCCTAAAGGTAAATTTGCGGCAACTGGACCGCGGCAATAAACCTTCCGTTCTGGCAAACTTCTAACTTATATTGGCGACGGAACATTCTTTCTCGCTTTTGGCGACCGTACAACAAAGCTGATTCAAAAGAGGGAAACTAGTTTTTTGCGTCTAAAATACGTCTTAAAACGCTATTTCGATTGTTACCTTTTTGAGTAATTTTCATTATTACACTTATCGTATAGTTACCTGGTTAGAAGGTTTCTATTGTTTTTCGTTGTTTGCCCGTATTATAATTTTCAATATTTTACGATTTTTGTTTTTTAATCATTTATTTAGTTTTACAAGTATTTTAAAATATACATATTTTGAATTAAACATTGAAAGTTTAATTATTTTATATTTTTTGTAATATTTTTTAAAAAAATCCTATCAGAATAAGTAATTTCCTTCATGTTATATTGTAACAAAAATTTAATTTTAAATTTAATAATTATCCTAATAACAGATTAAGTAAATCTAAATTACAATTTGTAGACTTCAATTGATTGTACAATTGTAAACTTCTTGGAATAATTCTTTGATGTAGTTTAATTTATTTAGTAGATCAATTTAACTTTTAATTAAGCTTTCATGCAGTTTATGACTTTTCTATTTATATGACGGATCATTTTAAACTTTAATGAAATTTTAAATTTTAGTTTTTAATGTTGTAGAATTTTTTTAGGCATTTATACTGCATTTTGCTGCGACTTTTTATGCTTCTAAGATTATATTTTATTTGTTTCATAGAGTAACTCAAATTGAACGAATCAGTTACGTTGACTATTATTTAAAATGTTAACAAAAGTTTTAATGTTACGGTGTAGATTTTTCAATTTATTTCGGGAGTAGATGCCCGAAGTACACCAACCCACCGGAAGCAGTTTGGTGATCGAGCTAAGTTTATTATATTTTAAAATATAATATTCTTCTTCTTTTCCTTTGTTTTTTAAAAAAAACTGAAGAACTTTTGTTTAAAAAAAGTAAAGAATATTTTTTCATGATTTGTTTTCCTATTTATTTTTCTTTTCACCTTTGCATGTAAGAATGTTGAAAGAAGGGCTTTTCCAATTTTAGTAGTTTCAATTTCTTTCTCGTAGAGCTATTTGCTTAAATATTGGTAAAAGTTGCCACATTAAAAATATTCCTGATAAGAAGTTCATTATTCGTTGACATTTACTGAAACAGTCCTTAACAGGGAGAAATAGAAAATTTGATATCAGCTCTACATTATCAAACAATCTTTTTGCACTAAAAATACAACTTACCTGTTAGAAACCAGCTTTAAATGTTAAAAAATGTCTGAAATAAATCCCAGTCTTAGCTAATTGGAATAATATTGATCTAATGCTTTAAATCGATATTTGTTTACTGGAAAGCATGTTCGATTAGTTCTAGGCGGAAGTTCTTACATAACTACAAGTTTAAGTTTATTGAATTGCACTAACTAAACAGGGAACTTTGCTCAACGAAAATATCCCGTTTTATTTGTAAACATTTGTCTACTGGTGAGAAGGCATGTGAGATAAAATAATTTGAGTCGTCTAAATTACGTTAGTTGAGCATTTTTTGAACGTAAGCATATTTTAAGTTTTACATAAATTCATCTCAAATAAATTTATCAATGCATATTAAGTACTATACAGCAAAAAATGAATTGTTGTTTTTACAGTATAATACTGGCAGCCGAGGTTGTAATTTAAAACTGTCAAATTCACAGTAATATACTGTAAAACTAGCAATTTTACAGTTTCTTACTGAAAAGTCAGAAATTTTAGTTTATTGCCGTAAGATTTAGCTGTATCATACTGTAAAAACAACAGTGTAATACTAGCAGCAGAGGTTCCACTTTAAAACTAAAATGCGCGGTTATAAACTGTAAAATTAGCAATTTTGCAGTTTATTGCCGTAAAATTAGTAATTTTATAGTTTAGTACTGTAAAAGTAGAAATTTTACACTTTATTGCTGTAAAATTAGCAATTTTTACTGTTTATTACTATTAATTTAGCTGCATTATACTGTAAAAACAACATTCATTTTTCACAGTGTACGCTCTATCATAAGAAATCTGTTTGCATCAGATTTTCCCGTTTTATTAGTAGTTCCCGTTTTATTATAAAGAGGACATTTAATCAAGTAGAAAAAATAGCAATAAAACTACAAGATATTGTGTTGTTATTTGAAGTTAAAAATCAACGTAAATAAAGCACAAATAAGGTAAAAGTACAGCAAATAGCTATTTCAAGGCTACAATGGAGCCCCTTCCTCAGTGCACGAAGCTCAGCAAACAACATGAAATTACAGCTTTCATGTTTTTGCTGAGCTTCGTGCTCTGAGGAAAGGGCTCCATTGTAGCCTTGAAATAGATATTTGCTGTACTTTCTACCTTATTTGTGCTTTATTTACGTTGATTTTTAACTTCAAATATAGTTCAGCACAAAGCTTATTTGATCATTTTTCATTTATTGTGCTGTTAGTTAAAATTTCCTATAGCTCAAAAATATTATAGTGTCATCCAAATAATACAAACCAGTTTTTTACACAAATGTTTTAAGTTGTGAGGTACAAGATAGTGTATTTCTTGCATCTTAAAAAAATACCGACTTTCCCTAAAACAAGTTTTCTTGTTTATAATGTCTGACATTCTTTGTTTATATAGCACGAATTTGTGTTTCGAAAGTATCTTTCACTAGTTAAGAAAAATGGAGGCAAAAGAAATCTCACTTAATAGGAAGGTTGCATAAGAGAGTTAGTCCCGAAATTTAGCGTTCTTGTAATGGCGAGAGAACACGGGAAAACAGCCCATTTCGACCATCTCATTCAGATTTACAGTTTGTAAGTGCTTTCTTGGGAAAAGGCTGCCGGAATTACAGTCACATGGAGGTTAAAACCCACGGACAAGTGTTCGGAGAAATGAATACTCCCCTTTCGGGAATGCCAACTGTGATTTATAACAAGGGATTGGTCAATTGCAGGCGGGAACCCCCCTTGATAATACTTACAATGGTTTTTGTTGGGATTGGAGGGGAATCGTAATGGACTTCGATCGTTTTTTTTTCATCTGATTTGAACATCAAAAGTAAAATTCAGGAGAAGAATGTAGATATGTTGATACGATTCGAAGTAGTTTTTGCTTTAGTCCAGAACTGAAAAATTCTTTTATTTTTTTAAAATAAATCCCTAGAAGCGGTTGCACATGTAAAAACTACAGTCGCTTTAATACATTCAGATCCATTTCTGTAGCAAATACTACCCATGTTTTAGAAAAATCAAATAGTTGATATTATTTTGCTTCTAGTAGACTTATTTTGTTTGTCTTAGTTGCAGCAAAGAGGTCTCAACAGGGACTTCATTTCGAAATTTTCCGGGGTGAGGGGGAAAAGGGTGCATACAGAATGTAAAATTTACCAAAAAGTGGCAAAAATCACGCCCACTTATATGCCAATACATTGATTCCCCCCCTGCCGTCCCCCTAAATGACGGGCCTGGGTCTCAACATCGTTGCCATCTTGAGACGTATATATTCAAATAAATGAAACATTTAAATGTAATTTAAAAATAAATCTAGTACATATGCGTCACAAGTAAAATGTCCTCAATTAGAATTTGTGCTGTTTTTTTTTTTTTAATTTTCACTATTGGTGAGTAAAAACTAAGTGAAATATGGAAGATAACCCAAGATTTCTACATAACCGTAGGCCTAATTAAAATAATGAGACTCAAATCTAACATCAGTAAATCAAGTATAACTTAGAAGTGAGGCAGATAAATTTCATTTAAAAAAATTCTAAAACATATTCCTAGAACAAAAAAATATCATTGTTCAAAACTTATTTCCAAGTATGTTTTTACTACGAAAAATGAAGTTTTTTACCTAAACCGAATTCAAATTGCACTATGCTAGAAGCAAAACTTTGAACTGAGGCTTGGTAATTAAAGTGTAAATCGTTTAATCGGAAAACAAATGCTGATAGGTTATCGGACGCATTATTACAATACATTATAACAATATTTTTAACGCTATAACTAGACATTTCAATGATATTTCTAAACAAACATTTTATTGATCATTATTTTTTTAACATTTGCTCACGCGATAAAGTTTCTTTCGATGGTGGTATTGAAATACTCTATTTGTAGATTTATTCCGCGTAAAGCGACTGTAAAAAATAACACGCATAGGAATATCGCTGACTGATCTGAAAAAGTAGCATCCCCGATTACCGATTGACCTAAATGTTCTCAAGTAAACAGAATAAGCGAGGATTTAAAATATTGTTGACGCTGCAAAAATCGCAGATTCGACGTCTTTTTCTTAAAAGTGCAAATAGGAACGAAGATATTACCTTTTAAGAGATTTATTTTTTTCATTATTGCCTTTATTGCGTATCGCTATTGCTTTTGCTGATTTCTTTGAAAACAAATACTTTTAGCTGTGTTTAGTCTGTGCAAATTCAAAGATGGGGAATCTTTCTTAGGGAAAATAAATTCCTTTTACTCATTTCTCGCAAAAAATAATGCAGGAGAGATTGGTAATAGTTGATGGCACTTTTTTATATTTTGCTTTTTCTAATTTTTGTTACTAATGTTACATACCAAAATAGAATTTTTTGTAATAATATTGCTGTTTTCCTATCGAATAGTTATTTCATAACGTTGCTTACATCATTTTTTTCACATGAAAAAAATCTGCAATTTTACTTTTCAAAATGTATCAGCTTGACTCAGCGTGAATCAAATTAATTCACAAATGTGTGATTCACAAACTTTTATACTGACATAATAAGCAACTAAATAAAGTGTTCAATATTCGTTTTCTAAGATGCGTCGCATAAAATACTCGATGTATTGATCCGCGTTAGATGTTAAATTTTAAACTGAATTACAACTATTCCAAGCATAAGTATGAAAGTCGCTCTTTCAAATATTTTAAGACGACTGAATTTCTCTTAGGGAGAAATTATACCTCATACACACTCGAGTATTAAGCCTATGTGTAATATACCCCCTGGATCAACTGTACTGGGTCCTCCTACAGTTTCGATATCACTTTTACTTTATATTTCATGAAGATATATTTATTGTATTGTTAGAAAAACCTCTATTTTTGAAAATCAAAGTATCCATATGCATAAAAAAAAGTTTTGAAATACGGGACACAAATAACACATGAGCTTATGCGTCAACAAGAGAATTTTCATTGAATAAAACATATAAGGCAGTGAGAAGAAAAGAAATGAAAGTGGACTTTTTAAAGTTTGAGTGAAATGTATTTAAAGTCCAGATCCTAAGTAAGCTTCTATTGATTTTTTTTTCTAAACTATATATGCTTCGCGTGTATAGCAACATCCACCGGGGATAGTACATACTCCTTCCCAGAACGGAAAAAGGATCTCCTAACATTTGTACAAGTGATCTCAGAATTTTTAACTTTGCCCCCCCCCCCTTTTTTTTCTCATTGCTTCATACAACCTTTTCTTTCATTGGAGAAAATATGCTTCAGCTACAATGTGTTTTGTGTTATATCAAACTTGTTGTCTTTGTTACAGACTTAATAAAGACATAAATTACTTAAATGTTTTTGAATGAAACAAATAAATGGTAGTTTGTCCAACTATTTAAGGCACTATTTAAGCAATGTTATTTAAATGTTATTTAACTAGGGTCAGGTGGGGGAAAATGCGTCAGGC
Source organism: Uloborus plumipes (assembly GCA_038373865.1). Classification (NCBI taxonomy): domain Eukaryota; kingdom Metazoa; phylum Arthropoda; class Arachnida; order Araneae; family Uloboridae; genus Uloborus; species Uloborus plumipes. The sequence continues at coordinate 95,410 of JAXGGA010000661.1, forward strand.
TCTTTAGAAAATTCATTAAAAATTGCGCAAATAATATTTTCTCTTTGCGTCGCCATTTGTTGCCATTATGTATTATTGACACCGGGCAATATTTTATATGCAAAATAAGGTGCAACTTCCACTTTAAAGTTACAGATACTAGCGATTAAGTGCTTTTTTTAAAAGAAGCTTGACTGCGTTCATCACAAAAACTTTTGGTTTAAAGAAAATTAAATGAAAATACACATTAAGTTTTTAACCTACTGCGTAGAGCACATATTCAAGAATAACTTCCTAAAATGCTGAAGAAAACACAGCAAAAATGAATTTTTCAGGGTATTAAAACATGCGTGGGGTAAAATGGGTCATTTTTCACATTCGACTAGGCTTAGCACAGACTAAAGAGCAAATTATATTTTTTGCTTACTAACTTATGTTTGGTTGGCATGTATGTATAAACTAATTTAAAACAAGTAATATATTGCTTTGTTATTCTTTTGATACACAAATATATAAACTTATAGTGCAAAATAATTAAATTAAATCGAAAAGCCAAAACTAAAAGCAGTTTTTGTTCGATGAACTTTCTTCAGGAAATGTTGTTAGGGAGTTAAGCAAAATTGTCTTATTTTCTCCAAAGAAAGAAGCCTGGGAAACTAAATCATAGAAAAACATTCTCCAAAGCTCAATTAAAGTAATGCAGTTGAAGGAATAATACAAACATCTAAGATCTCACAACAAGTGAGGCTGTGCAATGAGTTACCGCCCGTAAGCCAGGGCTGAGGCAGAACTGTAGCAGGCTGCTTCTTCAAAATTGGAACAAGGCGAGTCAAGCATACGTTATGTTTTTATGCATATTTAAACTTCTATTATAAGCACACTATTTCCTACACCAATAAATAAAAGTAAAGATGAAACTTTAAAAGATACCGAAAGAGAAAACTATACACATGCAGAAAGAAACTTGTGAAATTTCAACAAGCTCGACAGTATTGAAAAGATCTACTGAAAAAGTCTACCACTGAAAAAGTCTAAATAGATAAAAAAATAATTAAACTGATGCACAGACACAAAACTAAATAAATAATAAATCAACTCTTTCTTTAAAAAAATGTATAACTGAATCAAAGTGCATTGATAGCAACTTTTAAAAGTTGGAAAGTGGGAGCAAGTTAAGTTTTTTGGGGAAAATGTCAAAAAAGTGTATTTTCATGCCATCATTCTTCATCACAATGTAGAATAACGTGCAATCAAATTAAAAAATACAGTGAAAGTTTTTTGTTTCCGGAGAGATGATGTTTGGAATTATGATCCATCGTAAACAATGCTAGACATTCCTGGCCTTGAAATAAATCAAGAGGATAATATTACTTTCCAGAAATGCTTATATGCTAATTGTTTTCTCATTATTGAACAAAAGTACTGAATTGCTATTCAATAAATCGTGAAATCAAATCCTTTATAGCCCTGACTCATTTTACCCTACGCTATTGGTAAAATGAGTCATTGACAATACATTTTCTAACTTATTTATCGGTATTAATATTTTGTTTTTTCCTAGATATTTCACTTTGAATATCATTTGCATATCCTGAGCAGTTTATTCACTGGTTGAACTAATATTTTTTTAGCTGTCAAAGCCTGATTGTAAAAGTACTCTTTTCTGACCCAGTTTACCCCACCTGACCCGACTAATTAAACTGATAATAAATCTTGTATAAAAACAAACTGTTGTAATTAAATGACTATTATTTTTTACATATCCCGGGTATTTTATTTCCTTTTCAAAACTAACAGACAAAATCACAATATCAAGAATAATGGCAAATAAATAAGCTATTATCCTCTTTCCATCAGATGTTTTCTTTTACTTAAGGATTGATGCTCTTCAAAAAATATTTCAAGAAAACTGCGGGGTCATGTGATCCTCTGTTTCTAATTTCTGGCCTCTTCAATTGTTACTTTGTGTCTGTTCTTTAATATACTCTCAAAACATACCGAAAACTCTTCTTCCCCAAACTATCTCAGAATATTGGCCTCCAGCCAATTTCAAAGTGTGGTCATAAATTTTTTTCGCCCCGCATGCAAGGAATTACGCTTTTTAGTGCGTATATAAACATATATGTAAGTACATAAATATAAATAACGCGAATCAAAAACAAGAGATAAATAATAAAAAAGTTCTTTGTTTTACGCATCGTCCTATGTATAGGAAACCTCTCTAAATCCTTATGCGAGGATCCTGGGGAATTTCAGAAACTTTTTATTTATGTTTATTTTCTTTTCTTTCTTTTTTTCTTTTCTTTAAACTTAGCGAATGCATTTTTGGGAAAAACATTGAAATTGAATTTAAAGTTTTTCATCTCTTTATAGATCTTTATTAATATATCTGCTATAAATCTATAACCATATTGTTAAAGAACAGCTCAGATAAAAGGGGAAGTATACAATGCGCACATTTTTGAGCGTAACAGATAACTAATTTTAGAACCGTCTGCTCACTAATTTGAACTATCCATTTATAAATGTAAAGCAATCGAGTCAAAGGTGGCCCTCGGTTTTGATAGTTTTTCATCGTTTTATGGTTTTTACTTAACTGAACTTTAGAATGTTATTAGTAACATGCTTATTTTTGCACACACCAAATAATGTTTTTGTAAGATAAAAGCTCATTATTTTTATGAGACAATTTCAAAATTGTAACTTGTGTTCCACCTTTGGAGCATGTTTTGCATTTTGTTTTAAAGTACGTCTATGCGTTAAAATTACTTTCAAACATTAAAAAAAAAAAAAAAAAAAAGGAAAAAGAAGTCAAAATTTGACTTCCAAAAATGCAGTGAAATATTCAATTACAATAAAAAATAAATTTCAAAGTAAAATCAAGAAAAACAGTGTTATTGTCAACATTTTCATAGCATGAAATTACTTGATCTAGAAAAGTTATAAAAAATGATTGCAAAACAATGTGTAATGTTAAAAATAATAATTAAATACAGGGTGACAAGAAATAACTTGGGCGAAGTTTTAAGCCAAATATCTGTAAATACCACTGAATTTTTAATGATATTGTGATAGGAAATCGATCCTAGAAAGCTCCTAAATAGTTAGTTGGGATAATAATGATGGTTCACAAACGATCTGCTATACGTGAATTACATAAGCAAGAAATGAAAATATGTGAAATTGTTCAACGATTGAAAGTGGCTAAGCAGACGGTTTCATATACACCAAAAGGGTTAAAAAAACTCGGACATGATGGTGACAGGTCAAAAAAAAAAGGTGAAAGCTCACAGTTAACGCATCAAGAGACCGGGAAGTAATCAAAAAGTGAGGTTAACGAAATCCCATGATTTCAACGAGAAATGTTGCTAAAGGGGTGAATATCAGTAGAAAAACCACTAGTTTGATGGTAAGAGTTAAGCTTGATCTTCTCCCTTACAAAATGAAAGAGGCTCAAAAGCTAACAACCAAGAAAAAAAGCACAAGACTTTAAAAAAGAAGATAACTGTTGAAGCGGGCCGCAGATGATCGATCACAAACATTGCTCATCACAGATGAGAAACTGTTCTCAATTGAACAAGCACAAAATAGCCATAATGATACAGTTAGGTCAGCAGAAGCACTTGTAGCTCCTTGATTTGTTGGCTGCGTCAACGACCCCTATCTGCAATGGTTTAAGGTGGGATATGGACAAGTGAGAAAAAAAAGACTTGCTTTTGTTGATCAAGGGATAAAAATTAATCAGCTGACAAAGCAAAAACTCATTTTGGAAGATGATGTCTTACCTTGGTCGAAGAAGTTCTTTCAAAACCAAAGATGAACCTTCCAACAGGATTTTGCGCTTGCATACAGAGCTAAAACACTCAAGATTGATGCGAGACACATTTTCTGAACTTTATTGGAGCTCAAGAATGGCCCAGTATACCCCAGATTTGAGCCCGATGGATTATTTTGTTTGGTCCATCTTGGAGACAAGGGTGTGTACTAAACCTCATAAAACTTAGGCATAGCTAAAAAAATCCTTATGGAAGGAAAGGGATAAAATATCAATAAACGAGTTGCGGCCCGTAGCCAAGAATTTTGTGACACGTCTAAAACTCTGTATCAATGCTAAAGGTATCCACTTTGAAAACTTCTAAATGCATTAGACGAAATGTTGTATTCATCTTTATTTTGAAGTTTGGTTGTAATATTTTTATTTTCATTTAAGTTATAATATACGATGTGTGTCCAAGTTATTTCTTGTCACCCTGTACAGTGGGACATCAAAAATGATCTTACTGCATAAGTTTACATATGTGTATTTTAAAATGTGGCTACCTTGGGAGCGTAAGTATGGTCACCCACAAATGTCAAATTGTCAACCTGTGAAATTATTATATTGAAAAAATATATAAATGAATGTGGTTAAAGAGAAATAAGTAATTTGTCAGAAAAGTATCTCAACTCAAACTTCTAAGAGTTTTTTTCGTGCAAATTGAAATGTATTTTTACATGGGTTTTAGAACTATTTCTTTTCAATAACAATAAAAATAATAAATAATGAAGATAAAGAAAGGAAATAGATTTTAAAGACATAGTTGGAATGTTTAAAATTAATTTTTTTTCGCTCGATGATCAAAATAATAAAGAGAAAATATGAACTTCCTCACCAAAGTTAACAGAATTTAAAATATATTACCCCCGAACAAGACTATAATAGAATAATTACAATATGAATTCTGAACAAAGTTTAAACTTTAACTAAGCTTTAAAAAATTAAAATAAGCGGGTAATACTTTATGATACATTGTGCGGAGCAGGAAATACATTAAAAGTCAGTTTTTAACATTTGAATATAACTGCGAAAAAATAACTGAGAAAACAAAAATGCGCCAAATGACTTTTCGTGAAATGGTGTTTTAGAAAACGTGTATTAGTATCACTTTGAAATTGATGACGTATATTTTGATAAATTTTGAAGTATTGAATGCGTCCTTAAAAGTTTTAACTTTTATATTCAGAGTTTGAAAATTAAAATATCCACTTATGATATTTAAACTGTATTTGTGTGTTACAATACGCGCGCGAGAACGCCGATGCGCAAACGAAACATTGATTGTATAGCAGCATTTAAAATTTTTACTGCTTTCATTAATTATACATTTAAAACATCTCTCTAATAGGGTTTTATACAATCAAGCTTTACATTAATTGGTGTCAAAACTCCTTTTTAACCTATTTTCCCATCAAAGTAAAAACAAGAAGCATGAAAAAAGGCTCATTGTATCAAAGTATATCTTTGAAAGAAAAAAAGCCAAAAATATGTAGTTTAGTAACTTGCGAAAATTTGAGAACCAGATTTTGTAATGAGGATACGTGTGTCTGCGGGCCTGGTGAAAGCTACAGATTGTTTGATCAAATCAAAGTGAAATTAATTCAAAAGTGTGAATAAACTGCTAACAGTTATGATCTCGATATATCGGCTATACATATGCAAACATTTATTTTTCACAACTATATAAGGTACAAATTAAATTCCGCTGCCATCCGAATAGCTACTGAACGGTAAGAGCTATAAGTTATAAAAGTTGTGTTTATATATCCCGTAAAATGGGGTCTAATGGGACGGTCAATTTTTCCCGATCATGCAATAAAACTCTCCATAAATATACTGTTTGCAATTTTCTTGCTGCAAATTATTTTAGATTGGTAACATCATGAAAAAGTATGATGCATTTACCTTTGTCACTCTGGCAAGGCTACTGGCTTATCAAAAAAACGGCACGTATAACGCAAAAAAAAAAAAAAAAAACAGTTTTTATCGTCTGCGATATTTTTTACGTAATTTCAGACCGTTTTATGTTTTAAACCTAAAAATAATCTTTTCCAACTGAAGGGCTTGGGAGATCAAGGAGTTATGTGACAAAACAGAAATTGCGAGTAATTAAAGTTTAAAGTTTTATTGTTGCTGTTGTTGCAGCTTTTTTTGTTTTCTGGTATTGACGTATGGTATTGTCGTAGTGTGCGTATGAAATTGGTCTAATGACATCTACTTTTTGATGTACCAAGTTTTATTGGCTTACTATTTTCCATTGCTTACCATTGTCCAGAGTGTTCATTTTTCAAAATGTAACATAGCCCCTTCATCCTCCAAGCCCTTCGATTATGATCGTATCTGAGCAACAGAGAACCACAATCGAAATAACAAAATTTTAAAACTGTGTCATAAAATACCGTAGCCACCAAAACTCACATAGCGCCCTCTCCAAATACAGGTGTTTAATTTGCCAGATTCGGTAGATGAATGCAGATTAATTTAATACTACAACAATCTCTTCATCTTTACTGAATAGGTTTATCACATCAATAAATACTTCAGAAAATTTTACAAATATTGTGCTAAACATTCTTTAAACGCTATGTTTAACTGCAATGGACTTAAGACAAAGTAATAAATGGTGGTAGTTCATGTGCACAGAAAAAAATGCTATTTGCGAAAAACGTATTTTTATGCATAATACATTGCTTTATTTTTTGCCAAATCTCAAGAATCTTTTACCTTTTCTTTTGAATAATGATTCGAAATATAGCGCCTTAGAAAAAAGCCTTTTAAATGAAATGCTTCTACAAAAACATGAGAATTTTCACTCATAGAAAAAAGAACTGGAATCTATTTATTTACATAAGACATATGTACCCTGAGAAACAAAGCTAAAAGATAAATGCCGAAAAGCGACGAAATATTTACCTAAAGTGAGAATAAAATTTCAAATCATTCATCACTGCAAAAATCTGCGTTAGAAAACTGGCGTCCTCTCGAGGAAGATATTTTTCTAGCATAAATAGAAGATTGTTACAATTTTTCAAGAGAGATGAAAACAATATATATTTTTTGAAAATAAAAGTATGTAAGGATGACCTAGAGATATTCAAAAATGAAAACAAGAAGGATACTATAATAGGCATTGAAAACTTTCAAAAGGTGATGACTAGTGTACAAATTTTTCTAACTTATAATGTTTTAAGTTTGTTATAATATAACAAGAGACGGTGGGTGAGAAGAATGAATTTAATTGAACTAGATTTTTTTTCACTCAAGAAGTGTTAAAGGTTTATTACAGTTCATTCACAAAAGTAAATCCATTATAAAAATAAATGAATAAATAAATAAAAACTTCTTATCATATGCAGCTGAAAAACCTGTTAGCTATTGAAATATGATGCAGTAAAAAATTGAAAAAGTTAAACTCTCAGTTTGTTTCTGGTTTCCGTTTTTCTTGACAGTTTGATATTTTTGATTTTGATTCCAACTAGCAATCACTTTTTGAATGTTAAGGATTTCTTATGAGCAAGAAAAGAAAAAAAAAACATTGCTTCTTTACTTTCTACTGATCTATCTGAACTTAAAGTTATCCGTTTTCTTCCGTTTCTCTTTGAGGAATCGTTTCAGTAACTTTGAAACAAAACCGACGTCTTCTTACTAGATATTCAGCAAAACATTTTTCTTAATTTACAACTCCTTCCACTTTCCATTAACCCGAGATCAGAAACTTTTACTTTATACTTTATTTCTTTAATTACCCTTAATTACCGTCTTGTTCGGAGTTTTAAAGACGCTTGAAAATAATGATATTAGCATGTATCATCCAAAATAAAAAGAGCTAAACTTTTTAAAAAGTTTCTGCATCCTAATCGATAATTGTCATTGTGCAAAGCTGATATAACTTTGGCAAGTAGAACACCAGTTAGTTGATTGACTGTTATATGTTTTCCGCAACGTATTATTAGATTTTTCCTTAGAGCTAGATTTTTAACTATCTTGTATGTGCATGGCTGCTAAAGCTTTCGATGGTACATTTTTAGGAATTGGGAAGTTTCCTTAAGAGAGAAATATATGATGAATGGGTTGAGTAAAAATAATGTCTGAAGTATTCTTTATCTTTTGTTTACGAGTGTTTTCACTCTACGAACCGCTTTTCTTTTGAAAACTGAGTTACGTGTTTATTTTTTAACATATCTTATGTTGATGCCAACAAAATTATTACTTCCCATTCATTTTTTAAATTTTGTTTCGATTTATGTACTTCAATCACAGACTAGTATATATAAAATTCATATAAAGGTGGTTGTATTTAAATCTATTTGTTATTCACAACCATTGCTGCAAGGAACGTTTAACGTATTCCTATTTTAGGAGATAAAGCGCTGTTTTTATGCTAATAGGTTATAACTTCATATTTGTAACTCGTAAGTTTATGAATTTTTGACAAAATAGTTTAAAAAGCTATAATTTTGTACATTTAATAATAATAAACAAATAATGGTGAATAGTGCACGAAAAATTCAGTTATTAAATATTTATTATCCGGTGAGATTTTACGAAACGAACCAGATTGTTTTTAAAATTTATATTTCTTTGGCAGATTCTTTTAGTATTATAAGGTATGGACTTGTAGTGATGTGAGTAACGGTCATATTCACCAAATTATTTGACTCGCAGTCAGAAGCCTCATATTGAACCCTTCTAATTGTTTGGATAAAACTTGGTTTGGCGGTCAGCTTGCCTGACCGAGAGTCAGACTCGTGAATACGAGAGTTAAAGCAATATTTGATTGTTAATTTTTTAATGATCCAATTAGATTAATAAAGCTGGATTATCTCATGAAGTACGTTAAGTATGTTAGAATCTACTAAAGATTTTTTTAAACTTGCATTTGGAAACCAGTTCAATCACATTCTTATTCATATTTAATGGTATACAAAGGTTCTCATGAAATGATACTGCTGGATTTTAAGATTAATCAGTTTTTACGATTTTATGCATAAAATGCTATTTTTTTTTTTTTTTTTGCTAAAATACAAGAATTTCAACATCTTTTAAAACCCTTTTGGATATTAAAAAAAATATCCGCTCCATTAAAACAATTGCAATAGAAGCTGCCATTACTGCAATCTTTTCGATTTCTTCCTTTATTAATTTTTCTTTTTAAATTTCTTTGAATTGAAAATTTGACGTTCGTAATTTTAAATATTTATGACCGTAACAATTAATTCTAAAACTACTTCAAAAAAAAACCCAACTTGAACTTCAACTTTTCTTGTCTCTTAGAAATACTCGATAAATATATCCTACTCATTGTTTAAGAAAGATATTTTAATAAATAATAACTTTGTTTCTTTCTTATATACTTTCTTTTCACTTTTTTTTTTGGTTTAAGAGAAGGGAGACGAATACTATGAACATTTTTAAATTAGGCATATGAACTAATCTCTTTATGCAGTAAACGTTAAAGTTTCATTTAAGATTTCTTTGTAGAGTCTGGTGGGGTAAAGTGGTCATAAAATTCAGGTTTTTTAAAAGCTATCGTATATAAAAAGTAAAACTAGCTTTTTAACACTTTTTTGGTGTTTTATTTTTTGCGCTACATTAGTAAAAACAAGGCACACTGAATTTTGGAAAGTCAAAAATGTTATAAGTAGAATTTATGGCAGTCTCTTTTCCATATGCACTTAAGAACACTTAACCCCCGATGGGGTGGCGTATCACGATCATAAGATGTGGTAAAGTTATCAAAATTCAGAATTGATATAAAACTTTTCAAGTTAAGCATAGTAGTTATACACGGTGATTTAAAATGTATCATCAATATTTTGGCTTGTCAACTGCTTAAAATTCCAACAAAGGTTTTTTTTCCACAGATATTTAAAGAAGTGTTTTGATTTTTAAATGCTTCATATGCAAGCAAAATGACTTTTTTCACAAGAAAAAAATATTACCAGCGAAAAATTTTTATTTTAAAATTAATTTCCTAATTTTTAATTTCTAAAAGGAATTGACTGGTTAAAATACTTATTTTCAATCTTTTCCTCTTTTTTCGATGTAGGACCACTTTGCCTCTTCGACTACTTCATCTCTCACCAGACCTTAAACAATATTCATTGAATGTGATTTCAAGAAAATCATAATTCTTATTTAAATCCAATTGTGTACTTTATCGATGATCTTTTCCTGTTCGGATAATATGAGGCACTAAAACAGATTAGCTGATATTTGACAGAAGTTCAAAACAATAAGTAATTGTAATTTTTTTAAAAAAGTTTAACATGTTTCAAATGAGTTTCACATCATTACTGTACCTTAATTTACTTTATCAAATTCTACAAGTGCATTTTTTAACCTTTATCATCCTGATATATCGCTTACTGGTAGTAATATTGGCATATCTCAAAAAATAGTAATCCATTTTGTGACACATTACTAAAATTTTACGATTTAAATAGTGTTAAATCTTTAAGTAGCTATACACTATAAATTTATTTTTGTAAAACCAACTAGTTAACTTAACATCATAAATGTTTTTCGCATATCGAAGTATTTGCAAACAAATCAGTGAAAGTTAGTACTGCTGGGACCTTGATTTACTCCAATACTTCTTTTTTTGAGATGTGTAATCACTGACGCAGATGAGCGATGTTGATTTAAAGCAAAATTAGATCATTTTCAGTGAAATATCGTACGAAAGAAATGTAGCTTTCGATATTTCTTTACTTTCATTATGACGTTTTAAAATTACATAATAATCTTTACTTTTTTTATTTAATTCAACATCATTACCATGCTAGATTTATTTTTTTTTAAAAGTTCAGTTTTAAATAAATTACTGTTGGGTGGGAAAAAAAACAGAAAAGCTTACTTAGTCACGTTTGATTGTAAACGTAACAATTTAAACATTGACTATTTTTCTCGCAAATGACTTGTACCCTTTTAGAAGGAAATATTACACTAAAAATCAAGGCTGCTATTTATGATGAAAATATAATGATTTGCATTCGTTTCTGTCAATGCCTTTTTCTAAAGAAATTAAAAACTTTCATCAAGCGTGCTGAATTCTTAAAGTAGAAACTACAAATGTATTAGAAAAACGGGTAGGTTATTTCTTTTGTAACTACAAATTTATCCACCTGTAACGTTTTCAGCACATTTGCAATTATAATTTCATAAATATGTATTTTTAACGCAAAAAAGATCGAAAGAGTGTTTTCGTTATGCTTGCACTTTGTCACTGGAAGTCCTACTTATAAAATTAAACCATTGAACTTCATCTGAATGCAAACTTCCAGCCATTTAAAACTCCCTATCCATTAAGAAGAAAATGCAAACGTAACCAGTTTTACATCGTTTATCCTGCGTAAACAAATCTTCCAAATTGCTTATGCATATATACACACATTCATACATTCACATACCTTCCGCTCCCCCTCATTTCATAATTAACGTAAAAAAATTCCATCGCTACATAAATATTCAAACCTAGTATTCCCAACGCTGCAGAAAAAAACCCTTTCCCTGTAACCTGAGGGACGATGAAGATCAACCCCCGGCCAATGGAAATGTTGCTTACGATTATTAAACCAGCGGCAAAGAAAGAATTTCCAAATGTTATCTGCATAAAATCGCGAGAAGTGCATTGTAATTACTAGCTCTTCAATCTATACATTGATCACAATTTGCAAGATTATACATACGAAAGGAATATTACTTCATCTTTTCTTCGTTTTGCTCTTTTACCGGGATTAATTAAGCAATGAAATAGGAGTGTAATGTCTCCCCTGACGATATACATGAGCATTTTCCTTTTCGTAGCTGCCTTTATTAGCGTCTTCCAATCTTGGAGATTATAGCTTTTAAAGAAAAGATGAACAGATGAAATATTCATTAAATTCAGTCCCTTCTCTTCCTCCTCTCTGCAACCCTCTGCCTCCTACCAATAAGTTATGTCAGGTTTTAAAGGTCTTATATGTTATTTGACTAGGGGATTTCCATCTGCTTTTGCACAACTTCGTTATTTTATACGCGGTGAAAGTTTCAAATTCTCGTACACCAGTTCAAAATGAAAAAGACACTTGGGATCGATTAGCTGATCACTGATTGCGCTTTTAGGTTTGAGCTACAGCTGTGTTATGTATATGTTATGAAAGGTATTATCACTCTCGTTATGTACACTAAGCAATCAAGATATTACTCTGTACCTTTTCAGCCAGTTTTAATTAAAATTTGCACAATTGAGCTTTGTTAGCTTAAATTCTTAACATTGAATAAGCATGATACTCCCGCTTCATGTTTTGAAAT
>JAXGGA010000661.1:112500-135000 GCA_038373865.1 Uloborus plumipes
ACGGGGATTAAGTATCATAGCAAGGTTCTCCATTATTACGTGCGTCTTTTCAGAGGTGCTTTGGGCCTCCAGCTCCTATTCAGGGACGACAAAATCCAACCATATCTCACGGTTACTTTTGAAGAGCTCTTGGAGATTGAAAAAATAAACGCATAGAATATCTAGCAAAGTTATAGGATCTAAATTCCATCGACTATGTGTGGAACTTTACAGGAAGATTCTTTGCAGCAGGTAATTTCTTGCCAGTCACGATAATGGGGCCAAGATTTCCGCTACAAGAGAAATAGAGAGATGCCTCAACAACTCATTGACAATATTATTTTCCGCATTGGTAGACGATGTAACACCTGCGATGCTTGCAGGTGTGATTCCAGTACACGAATTTCAAAATCTTTAAATGGCAACACCCCTTTTTCTTCGAGCAAGTTGATCAGAGTATTGAAAAACCGGAAATGACGTTGGAGCGATTAACGTGTGACGAGAAAACTATTCTTTGGCAAATTTGAACAAAAGACTGAAGACACACGTTACCCATACTGCATTTTAATTTTGTTTTCCCACAAGCAGTGCTTTTACATAGTGATTCGTGCTTGATAGTTTTATTGCTGTCTAACTCTGAGTTATGCAAAATGCGTCAAAAAACTTCCTTTTTTGGGGTATTATCAGGCCTAAAATTTCTTATGTAATTATTAAAGCTTGCAGTTTTTATTACACGCTAATTCTCCCAACGCGATTTGCTGTTTATAATTGTAATGATCAATTTGTGTTATTAAAAATAGGTGTTGGTATTCAAAATTTCGAAATACGATCACTGTAACTGTAACCATGACCACTACGTCACTTAATTATCGCAATCTCTAGCGCATACTTTCAAATAATAATGCCTAAATTTTGGTTTGATTGGTTCGGCGGATAGGCCATTTGCGCTACATACGTAGGAAAAGCTACTTTTGGACCCCCTGTACAAGAGTGCGATTTCTGTTTCGAGTACGGAAATTTTCCCATATTTAGATGAAAAATGTTTTATAAAATGTATTTTCTAATCCGCAAGATATGTTCTATGCTGCTTGCCACTTATCATTAAAAATTTAACTGACAATGTGATGTGTATAGGAGATGTATTTTTGCTTGATTCTTTACAATCAAGTCTTATTTATGCTCTATTTATGCCTTATTCATGCTGTAATATTTAGAAATTGGAATAGCCTCCATTCTTATTATTATTTTAATTTATTGTTCCATTATACCATCTATGAGGGAAAAGATAAATAAAAAATGAAAACTTTTTCTGTAGCTACTTTTGTGATAAAAAATAAGTTAAAAAACATTTAAATAAATTGGGAGCCAACAAAAAAGTCCGCGATTGAGCGACTTAGTAGCACGATTGGTTGCATTTATGTAAGTTTTTAAAGATATTTGTTTTCCATTTTTTCCTAGTTTGATAACAGTGAATGGCAATGGAACTTCTGTGTTTGATTTTCGTAAGAACTTGAGAAATAATCCCACGGAAAGATGCGTTTAATCCCAAGAGTAATTTCGACGAAAAGCTTTTTCTGTTTAGTTTATAGGTGATGAAACCAAGAAAAAAATAATCAGTAAGCATAAAAATGATTTTTTCACTTATTTTCTTTTTACACTACTTCTTGCTGAAAATAGTTAATCAAATTACCCGTCTTACCATTTAAAAGAGAGACAGCAGATACAAATGGAGAATCTTAAAAAAAAAAAAAAAACAGGTAGTAAAAGAAGAAAACATAGTTTTCTTTTCCTAGCAACATTTTGTTTTCAAGGATTAACTTGGCATTAAAGTGCTTTCAAATATTTCTGAAAGATCAAATCTCCTATTTACTTTGTTAGATCAAAGATTTCAAAGAGGATCCTTAAAAAGATTTTGCTGTGCTTTAGTTTTCTTGCTTTATACATGCATTAAGAATTAAACCGCTCTTTGTTTTATTTGTAAAAGATATTGACAGTAATATTTCGTTTGCAATAAACTTACAAATAAAGTGTTTTTGTGATGGTGAACATGTTTTATTTTCAAGATATAAACAAAAGAAGATTTTTTGAAAAGTGTAGTAAATATACCATATTATGGGAATGAAAATTTCTTTCTTATAAAAGTATGAAAGAAAAGTTTCATTTAGGATCTCATGGGACTTTTCTTTATTTTCAAAGTGTAAACTATATCTAGCAGCCAAAGTAGTTGCAATACCTGCTTTTAAATATAATTCGATTTTAAAATAATTCAACTTTTAAATTAAAGCAAAAAAATAAAAAAGCAAAGACACAAATTAAGAAAAAAGAATAAATACGTTTCAACTTTCTACGAGAAACATATTACTGAAAATCATAAGAGATAAAAATAAAGTGATTGGTCCTCATAATATAAAAAAAAAGAAAGTTGATTTATGAGATGTTAGTTATATCGGCTTATCAATTGTTCTGTTTGTTGATTACAACCCCCCCCCCCTCGTCGCAAATAAAAATATATTCGGTTAAAGCGAAGAAATTATAAAACAAGAAGTCAAACTGCTGGTAAATAAATATTTGCCTATACTCAAAACGAGATAAGAGTGACTATACGGGGAACATACCAAGATCTGACGAATGTTCAGCGTTTTTTTTTTTTTATTTTCATTTTTCTTCAGTTGGTCAGTTTTATAAGATCTCAAGTCAAGAGTTATTCCAATCTCACTAATAATAAACATTGCTTGAATTAGTAATCTAAAATACGGGAGGTGAACTAGCACTAAACTTCATACAACGACAACAATTAAAAGGATGACTAGAAATGTTAAAATAACAAGGAGTTAGTTAATGGGAGAAAATACCACTTAAAATGGGAAACTCTAAAGAAGTTTTTTTTTATGATGATAAAATTATTGATTTGATTTCTTCTGGTCTGTATTTAAACTTTTTTAAAGATTTCAGTGATATGAAATTAATAGGTTGGCTTTTACTGCCTTGTCATTTAAGTATATTCCTTTAAGTAAATCTCAGATGTATCTTCTATTGCTTATTGCTTATTAGGCTTATGTCTCAGAAAAGTTCGATTCTTCTTTCAAACCTAAGTTAACTAAATTAAAAAAAAAAATGTACATAGAATAGTTAAATTTAAAAACGGTAGGTCATTGTGTTGCATTGTAATTGTTATGAAATTCATGCGTTAAATATTAACATCAAATAATCAAGATGTTTATGTTCAAAACTTTACAACTTGTATTCTGAAAGTATCACTCTATCAACTACTATTCAGTCTCGTCACATTAAGCCTTTCAGCTTCAATTCATTATTGTCCATGCATAGAATAAGCCAAAATGTTTATTTTTGTTTCTTTTCCTTAACAAGCCAGCTACATCATTTAATTCATTAAACTAGATATACCGTACATATTCTGAAATCACCATTTTTAATGGTATTTTTATTTGCAGTTTTAGCTGACGATTTTGCAAAGGATTATTTATTTGTACTAGTTTTCGACAAAAATACTTCCGATAAAACCTTCTACAAATCATTTGCTCAAAATGAAACGAAAGTATTGCTTAGTTCCTTTTCTCGTTGAAATTTCGAGGACCAATTCTCAAACACATTTGATTATTTCTTTTAAGAAATGTTTTTGAAGTAGTTCTCAAATTATTTCAAATGATCCATAGGTCACGTGTTTAACGCTCGTGACTTATCTTTAATAGGTGTATCAAACTGCTCGAGATGTGTGTATGAAACATTATTACCTGGAACATTTGCTGCGAGTAAATACTTAAATCTCTCATGAAAAGCATCATTTTTAGCTGAGCAGGCAATAATCGAAACGAGCTATTGTAAACGTATAAAGTCAACTCTCGGCTCATTACCACGCTCTGTGTTCCTCCTTTCTTATTTCCTGGAATTTCCCCCACTTTTTCTACTCTCTTCTCGCTTCCTATACATTACATCGCTTTCGCAAAATCCGTCGATTTACTATTGGAACAATTGCAAAGGCCAGCAGTTGCGAATGGATATTTGGATGAAAACAGGCGTTTAAATCGGTACTGGTTCATTTAACTGAGCTTTCCAGCTGACATGGGTGTACTATACCCACCTCCCCCGTGCTTTGCGATGCTAAGGGTGTTCAATTTAGAGGGTGTGTATATAAAGAAAGAAAGCGGTGTTTTTATTTCTTTGCTTTCTGAATTTTAGTAATAGTATCTGACTTGAAGCACAAACACGAATTATCTGAAACTAAATTGTTCAAAGCATAAAATATTACGTAAATTAATTCTCATGCATCCAGCGATCCAAAACTCACTGATAAAATTTTGGTTGTTAATTGTAGGTTGCATATACACACTCATTTGAAAGAAATAGTTTTATGTATACACTGTAAAGAATGAATGTTGTTTTTACAGTATAATATAGCTCATTTTATAGTAATAAACTGAAAATTTCTAATTTTACAGTAATAAACTGTAAAAATGCTACTTTTACAATAGTAAACTGTAGAACTGCTAATTTTACAGCAATAAACTGCAAAATTTCTAATTTAATAGTTTATTACCTTGCATTTTACAGTTTTAAACTCGAACTCTGCTTCTAGTATTATACTGTTGTTTTTACAGTATAATGCATCTAGATTTTACGGCAATAAACTGTAAAATTCTTCACTTTACAGTAAGAAACTGTAAAACTGCCAGTTTACAGTTTATAACTTTGAATTTTACAATCTTAAATTGAAACCTCTGCTGCCAGTGTTATACTGTAAAAACATCAGTTCAGTTTTTGCTGTGTAACACTACGTATTATATTACGTATCGTACTAAAAATGTGGATTTGATCAGAAAAAAATTTAAGAAGAAAAGTTAAATTTATAGTAAATCATATCTTAAAAACATTTCAAAAGTTTCCAAAAACACACCGTTTTTACATAATACTTGCATCAATTTTTATTATTTTCTTTGATTATATTGATATAAAGTTCGTCTGTTGATTTAGTTTTCAGGGACATCAGTTGATTTCTACCCATTGACTTCGGTTTTACACTAAACTATTATTGAAGAGATGTAAACAATTTTTTTTTATTTTCACTACATGAGAGACTGCTGAATTCCTTCGAGGATCTTTTTCAGTACACACATTTGTGTTTCAGCTGAAATTTAATAACAGAACCGCACTGTAAAAAAATTATGTTGTTTTTACAGTATAATACAGCTAATTTTATGGTAATAAACTGTAAAAATTGCTAATTTTAAGGTAATATACCGTAAAATGTCTACTTTACAGTATTAAAAGTAAAATTGCTAATTTTATAGTAATAAATAGCGAAGTTGCTTATTTTACAATTTATTAAGGTACATTTTACAGTTTTAAACAGGAACCTCTGCTGCCAGTATTATACTGTTGTCTTTACAGTATAATACAGCTAAATTTTACGGCAATAAACCGTAAAATTTCTATCTTTACAGTAAGAAACTAAAAATGCTAGTTTTAAAGGTTATTACTGTGCATTTTACAGTTTTAAATTGGTACCTCGGCTTCCAGTATTATTTATCCAGTATTATTTTAATGCACTTCCTCTTACTAGTAATTTGATAGCCATGAAACAGCTAAACAGGCAAGAGCACGAAACTTCAGTTTTCGTGGGCACCATAAAGTCATCATTCTATCTCTCTGAAAAAGAACTGCAGAAACTTTTTGTGTTTATTTTCCAAAAAAGGAAAACCCGTAGGATCATCTCGTTGATATCCTTGTTTATCAGCTATTTTGGTTCTATTTCTTGTCATCAACAGGCATCCATTCTTGCCATGACTTTATCTATTTTGAGATCTAATACGCACCTGTTATTGAAGAGAAGAAAACATCTCGATATCACTGCCTGCATCTACGGGTTTAAGCAGAAAAATCAGACACAAGCTCTTTATTCCGTTTATTCTTAGAAAACTGTCTCTTGCGTCTGTATTTTGATTTGGAAACTTCTATATTCAGTGCGTTTCTTATTCAATATGAAAGCATTTAATTTACCATTGGCATAAATAATTTTGATCCATTCGATATTTTGATTCTTACCTAAGTGCTGCTTTTATCATAAAATACAACTAAAATGTGAAGTAGTATCCATTGCTGTAATTTTTTTAACCGTTTAACTAAAAGCATTTTCTTTGAAAACGGACTTTAAATTGAATGGACAATTGTTTTTTGCAGTTTTTTGATAAATTAGCATGATATAATCTCTCAGTTTCTCTCTCAAACGGATATATACAACTATACACACTGCAATCATATATATTTAATCTCAAAGAACTCAATAAAACTACGTATTAGCCAGAAATGCGAGTCCCGTTTTTTACTATTAAAAAATAAATTACTAGTATTAATAAAACTGTTAAAAAGCTTTTTGAAACTGTCACTGAAATTAGACAGAAAAAATAACGTGAATTCGAAAAATTTGGTTTTTTAGAAAGCAAATTATCCTTTTTAGTTATTTATTTATTCTCAATTATGATGCCCAATTTTCACTTAATTGACAAGCCATTAAGTGTTTGCAAGAACTGCATTAGGTTTACAAAAGTATTTGTAACTGTACTTCGCCGTAGTAAAAATAATCATTTTTATTACTCCAAAGAATTTGTTCTTGTGCTACATTTAGTACAAAAACGGAAGTAAGCAAATGTAGTTTTCTTCTATACAGCGATATATCCATTTATTGGAAAAATATATTTCTCTTTCGTATGGTTTAGAGTTTGTCGCGAAGGAATAATTATACAACTTAATCTAATTAAGTTTTAATAAATTTTGAGGTAAAAGGATGCATGTAAATTTTATTAAGCTTAATTTATTTTTATATTCTTCTTTCTTTCAATTTATGCATGTTATTTAGCCGAGTAATTATTCAATTAGTAGTCGAATAAAATAACACGTTAGATAAGCGAATAAATTATACTTTCATCTTAATAGTTTAAACACGCAGTTAGAGTAGAGCATCGTTAATTTGAAACTCTTTTAAACATAACCTCGTTTATTTTATGTACGTTTTACTACTAATTTTATTTTTAAAGCAAATACACTAGTGTGCAAAATTAATAAAATTTTCACATTCATTTTATTATCTTCAGAGCTACTGGATTGAATTTACTATTTGGTACATACAGGGTTCGGTGTAATACATACTAGGATATAAAAGGTACATATTTTTGGAACAAATTGACACTCTCATTAAAACAAACATTTAAAACAAAGAAAAATGTATGCCATTTACCACACCATACATGTCATTACTTGGTTTTGAACATCCAGATCCCCGATCCAGCATGTGCAAAGGGATCTGCTCCACAGCTGTACGCATCCTTTCTTTGAGTTTGCGTCCTCATACCGTGGCTGATACCCGTACCCCCTCGAACTCACCATTGCAATTCCGGAACATTAAATAATTCCAGCTTTTGAGATGTTACAAACTTCAACAGCAATCAAATATGACAGGCTTGTTTTATTTAGTTTTTGAACTATGTGCGCGCATTAAAATGAATCTCATTATAAATACAAGTAAAAGAACAAAGCTTACTAAATGTTATCATACAAACATATCATATACTATGGATCAAAGCTTAATATATCTTTAATGTTCACGAGGGCACGTGTGTAAATATCGTGCCGAAAACACCTGCTCTTTTTCAACCTCCAACATAAAGTACGTACATGAAAGGTTCTTAATATTTTTCTTTTAATCCGTTTGCCGTATATTATTAACTTTGCGTACCCCACCACAGAAACATTTTGGTTTTTCAAAAACATCCTATGCCAGTTAAAATATGTTTATTAAAAAATAAGTAATTTAAATAAAAAGTAAACATTTTTATTTTATTACACGTTTTATTAAAGAAGTTCTTGATTATAAAAAAAAAGGCTAAGGAAATAATTAGTGGCAGCGCTGAGCTTTTTTTATATACTCAAAGTTGATAAATGTTTGGTTCAGGATTGCCACAAACCTCTTACAAATTATCAACTAGTAGCTTGTTTCTACACTTGCTCTTCAGGCTGATAAAGCTCTAAAGCTCTCCGTGCAGGTTTGTTGTCAGTATCTTAAATCAAAGAGGTACTTTACGTGTATGCTCTTTTGGGTTCTTTCAGTACCAATACAGAAAATATCTAGAACACAGCACTGCAATATGTTTGTTTAAATTTAGGATCCCTAGATGTTACTCAAATTTTCGTCAAAATTAAATATACTGCAAAATATAAAGTGTTGTTTTTACAGTCGAATACTGACAGCACAGCTTTCAGTTTAAAACTGTAAAATGCTCAGTAATAGACTGTAAAACTAGCAGTTTTACAGTTCAGCAGCAATTTTACAGTTTATTACCACAAAATTAGCGGTATTATACTGTAAAAGAAACATTATAATATTGGCAGCAGAGGTTCTAGTTTAAAAATGTAAAATGTACAGTAATAAACTGTAAAATTAGCAATTTTGCAGTTTATTACTGCAAAATTAGCATTTTTACAGTTTATTACTGTAAAATTGGTATATTTTACAGTTTGCTACAGTAAAATTAGCTGTATTACATTGTAAAAGCAAGATCTATTTTTTACAGTGTACGCAAAGTACATAGGTATAATATATCTTCTTAAATTTACATTACCTTTCTTGCTTTGCAGAAATTCATTGAGCAAATTTTTTGTTAATAACTTACGTTGTAGATAATTGGAATATCCCGATGTGTAATTATTTTCACATGCATGCATATTAAGATCCAGAGTTTATGTGATCGATCGTCCTTTCAAACCTCTCATTTGATTGAGGTTTTTGATCAACTGAAAGAGTTTCTGTCCCCAACACTTCAATAAATGGAAAGTTCTTTTGTATTTAGAAACATTGTACACACACACACACGCTCACAAGTCTACATTGCTATATCAATGTGGTCAGTCTGTTGTATTAAGACTGCATAAGCACATTTAGAATTTGCAGTGCCAACTTAGGTCTTAAAAGTTTAACCCTTCTGGTATAAAGTGAAGCTAAATCACTGTAAGGCAAAAATAGGATGTATTCTTCAAAGTAATGAAAGGACGTTTCAAAGTTTTACACTGGAAAAAATAGATGTTGTTTTTATAGTATAGTTCAGCGAAATTTTTATAGTAATATTACAGTTATAAACTGTAAAATAGCTAAATTGACAGTAGTATACTGTAAAATTGCTAATTTACAATAATAAATTGTAAGCTTGCTAGCTTCACAATTGTTTACTGTGCATTTTACATTTTTAAACTCGAACCTCTGCTGCTAGTATTGCACTGTTGGTTTTACAGTATAATGCAGCTAATTCTAAGGTAATAAACTGTAAAATTGCTAGTTCTACAGTAATAAACTGCGAAATAGCTAGTTTTACTTTTTATTACTGTGCTTTTGCAGTGTTAAACTGGAACCTCTGCTGCCAGTACTATACTGTGAAAACAACAGCTCATTTTTTGCAGCGTAGGGGAATGCTGGTAATAGTATTTTCATACCAGAGTGATTTATAAAAATATGTATGGAAACTCTTTAAAGTGGATTCAACTTTAACCCTTGTTCAGCTACTGTTTTTTTTGTTGATTTTTTTTTGTCTTTTTACGGCAATTTACTTTCTCAGAAACTAAATTTTTGAGATGAAAAATCTTTTGATTTATATTTACGTTAATATGACGTTTCTTTTGAAAACCACACATAAATAATAGAACAGATAATGACTCACTGGAAATTCGTAAAGTTCTTTTCAAAACTTTCCTCATTATGAGTAGTTAACAGCAGCAATAAACCTAAATCACGACAACGCACACCTTTGTTTGAATTTATCTACTTAGTTTTCTGCTTAATATCTGAGATGTGCTGCATATCCATTGATTGTCAATAACATCTTAAGCTACAAGCTTTTGTTGGAAATTTGTTGTCGGTACAGACGTAGTATGGTTAAAAATAAGTTACAATTAATGTTAACTTTTAGTCAATAAAATATATTTTTCCCGCAATTAGCTAAAAAATTACTTTTATAAGGGTTCCGGAGTCGGAGGAAAATCGAATAACTCCTTCTCCATTGCATTTTAAGAATATAACCTTGAACTCATTCCGATTCTACGATTTCGATTGCAACTCCGAAGCCCTTGTAGAGTTGAAGAGTCGGAGATTAAAGGAGCGACTCCATCTCCTTTTAACGAAAAGCCAGTCCCTCTCCAACTCTTTTCCAAAAAAATCAGTCCACCACAGACGCCATGAATTTGACTCCAACTGCGTAGCCCTTGCAGGGTTGCAGACTCAGAGCGGAAATGACCGACATTTACCTCCTGGAAAGTAAAACATTCGACTCGAACTTCACAACCTTGCTGTAGTTGCAGACACGGATCAAAAAGAACAAACCCCGACTCCTGGAATTTTAAAACTTTTGACTCCCGACTCCGACTTCTTTACCGAAAAATGACTCCCACTCTGACTCTTTTCCCTAAAATTGGCCCGTCACATACGCCATGACTCTGGCCGCGATTCCGTAGCCCCGACAGAGTTGCAGACTCCGAGCGGAAATAAACAGCTCCAACTCCTAGAATTTAAAACCTCTGACTCCAGACTCCAACTCCGCAACTCTGTTGCAGTCTGAATCCGACTCCCAGTGTTTTAAAACTTTTAACTCCCGACCTCGACTCCCTCACCCAAAAAGCAGTCCGAATGCAACTTTCTTTACCCTAAAATCAGTTCAAACCCGACTTCAAATCCCCATCCCTGGTTTTCATTAGACTTTAGTGGATGAGACCTATGTTTAGATGCGTCAAATTTGTTTCTGGGCCCCAATGTCTATGCAAACCCGATCCCACCCGTGAGAGACCCAAATCCATTAGCATTAGTAAAAGCGGCCCATACGCCTTCACTTAAATGAATATCTGCAAACATTACTGAGCGGGAGGGTATGCAGCCTCCGAAGAACCGAGCGACAATTAGACCAGTAATTACGTATGGGATTTCAAACGGGAGACAAGAATATGGAAACTCGCTGCTCAAGCTTGAGATGGGACCAGTTTTATGCAAATCGGAAGATTAATGGCGCTTTAAATTTGGCTCCCCTCAATTTTTGATTTTATTGGATCCTTTTTTTTAAGTCTGAGGAGGAGGGAAATGTATTATCTTTTGAGCAGTATTTTCTGGGTTAAAATTCAGAATGGTTTAAAGGACATCGTGTATCCGAGATTTATAATCTCTCTCGTGCTTATGTTGTTCTGAACGGCAAAGAAAGATTGTTGCAGTAAAACGGATTATTGGCGAGCTACTCTACAGCACTGAAGAAATAAAAGATAAAATTTATTGAGATGTTTCTTGGGCTTGAGTGTATCTGAAGTACTTCTAAAGGCGTTACTCTTGCGAAGGAAGTTTTAAAGTGAATCAAAATGGAGGTTGAATGGTACTTTTTATTAAGATATAAAGTGAGGGAATAGATGCTCGTAAAACTGAAAAATTGGTTATTTAATGTGCATAAGAAGTCATTTTGAGATTTTAATCGTCGAAAAGTAAATAAATAAAAAATAAGACGCATAAGTAAAAATAAAAGCATTCGTATGATTTTGAAAAAGTAAATAAGGATAAAAAGTTTTATCTACAAAAGTTTAAAATAAATAAATCAATAAATCAATAAAATAATAATAATAATAATAATAAATTTAAAATACTAACTAAATTGAAAGTCATTACATTGATAGCATTGAGATTTTAGTAAATAAAAAAAAGTTTTGGAATGGTTGCAAAAATAAAATATTCGTTTTATTTCCAAAAATTAAACTGGAATTAAAAATGTGTGCTCAAACATTGTAAACACTAAAATAATCAGAAAATTGATGAATTATTGTAGAAGTTATGTCGCGTTGTCACAAGAAAAACACCCGTGAGAAATAAAACCTGTATAAAATGAGACGCTTTAGTTGTCTAGCCTACATTTGCCCATTTGATTTCTCGTTTATTGACAAGAAAAAAAAAATACTTGTGGTTCTACTCACAGAACCTAGCTTTAACCATATTAGCTTACTTTTTAGAACTCCAGCTGTCATTAATCACAGGAAAATTACACAAAACTGTCATTTAGTCTGTTCAATTTAACAGTTAAAAAAAAGATAATCTAAAATGTACATAAGTATTTTTTAGAAAATGGGTTGATGTACTTCTAAAAAGATAGTTAATTATTTAATAAAATTACATCTTAAAATAGTACTGTCGTTTGGGCTCACGTAATTTTCGTTTGCCAATTTGAACCGAACATCCAAGTATCAATTCCAATGAAATGAAAGTACAAAATACAGAAAAACGGACATAACTCTTCTCTTAAGCAGTTCAAAAATAATGAAATTTCGTCAATTAAATAATGAAATTATCAGGATAATGATAATCCTAACCAAACTGAAACTTTTGCAGCTCGACATTTCCATTGGCCTTAAGCTACCACGAAAAGGGTGAGTACTCATGTAATAATGATTAAAACTTCAGAATATCTCTTCTTAGCTTCTATTTCGGGTCTCTCTCATTGTGCAAAATGGTGAATATTTTATAAGGCCATTCGATACCGATGTTCGAAATTCTAGAGAGCATAGCCATTTAATTCGATACATTGCACTCCTGCTGTTTTACGTTCGACTTTACATTAATGGACTTGCTTCGGGGATTTAGTAAGTATTAAAATTTCATCAGAAAAAAAGAAAAAACATAGAAAGTCATGGGGACTGTGAACCGAAGTGAAAAATTTCAACTACAAAGCAAGTTCGTTCTTTTGAAAATTTAAATATATTGCAGTTTTAAAAACTAAAATTGCATAGTTTGTAGATTAAATTTGAACAACTTAAATTTTATGTGTAAATAAGTAGAGTTAAAATTTGTTTGGAATATTTTCGATTTGAAACTAACGACTGAGTACATCAAAAGTGCGGCTTCTTGCGATGCTGAAACAGCAGTCTAAAGCCTGTTTCGTAATTTATTCTACAATGGCGTTGTTTTACTCATTATCTCCTTCGGCAGACGTTTTATTTCACACTTCTTGAACAGTTTAACCCTTTGAGGCTCAGAGGCTTCCTTTGACGATTTCTCCCTCCCCCCCCCCACTCCGCATGGTTGAAGTCACTGTCAGGTTCTTATTATTAAGCCAAAAAAGCCGTGGACTAGGACTCTCACTGTGTGTGTAAGTTTAGGGGTCAGCTCATAGCTAAAACTCTTTAAGCCAATGGTTAAAATTGGAAGGTTTGACTACAAGGGGTTCCGAAAAATCGTTTGGCTTAAGACCCGTTATATGTAAATCGAGCCCAAGCTACTGTGCCAATGGAGAAAAAAATAGTAACTTGAAGCCAATATGCCTCAAACAGTTAAATCAGCTGTCGGAAAATAGCAGATTGCGGTCCAAGTACGGACCGCTGGCCAGTGGTTGGGACGAAAGCTCGAACTTCAAAACTATTTTGAAAATTTAAATTACACAACTAAGCTATTTAAAAATAATTTTATGTTGGTACTAATTTGCTTAGGCCCTACTTTTTTTAAGATTTTGGCCGTAATTGCTGGTTTTATGTAAGTTTTTAATGGTTAGTGAAGATAATGTGACTTTCTTTTTCTTTTCTTTTACCTCCCTACATTTTTTCAAGTGTCCGGACTCCAATTGAAATTACTTCTCTGGTTGAAAAAATAGTTTGAGCTCGCGAAAGAATCATGCTGTACTGAATCATTTTGTTTCTACCTTAAAAGTTTTAAGTGGTTAGTGACAATTCTGATAAAAATAGAACAGTGAAAACAGTTGCAGTGGAACATTTCTATACCTACTATCATTTGTTTTCAAAAAATGCGGAAGCTATAGTCTCAGAGAACATTTTATATAAATCTCTTTAAAATTCGTTCTTTGAGTCTCCACTAAATTTGTGCCAAGTGGATTCTAAATAGGGAAAACAAAGATACGCGCTGAAGAGCCGAATCGCTTTAAGTGTGGGGATTCGGCTTTGTACATAGAAAGGAAGCTTACTGAAAGGGGACTAGAAACTGCGTCATGGATTATTCTGTGTTTGCCGTTGAGCTTTTGCAACTGGTCTGCCATTTCTTTGGGATATCAAAAGTCAAGAGTATTATGAATTGTAACAGTGGAACAAAGTAATCGATGCAAAATGTTTCGCTGAGCTACTGGAGAGCGGCGATAAATCTTAATATTTTGCATTAAATTTAAAGACGAGAATAGCGTTTAAATGATATCGGTTCAGTTCTATTAATAATGTAGTTATATATTGCTTCTCTCTCTCTCTTTTACTTCTTTCTTTTGTCGTTAACTATATGTGGCTCAGTGGTTCCCTTGAGACCACTACTTTTATTATTATTATGACTTTTTTCCATTTTGTTGACACTGTTATATTAGACACCGTGCTTCAAACGGTGGAAACTGCTTGAAATGAGCGAGAGTTACAACATTGAACATTATTTTATTGAGAAATATTAATGGTTGTCAGTTTTTCGTTGAAAGCTTTGAGCAGGAATGCTAAATGGAGGGAGCATGTGCAATAGGGTGGAGAGAAAAAAACCAAGTTTTTATTTTCGAATCGTAATAGTGCGAAAAAGTTGCGATTGGTGAAAACTTATAAAACAAAACAATTTTTTTTTTAATCGGATAATATCTTCCGATCCCGCAACGAGCCTGAAATTTTGAAAATATGGAAATTTTCATGTGTTCTTAGTGGCTTTTAAAAATTTTTGTTTCAAAGTTTCATTTTAATGCTCCTGGACGGAAAAGTTACGATTGGTGAAGCCTTCCGAAAATTTCAAAAATATATTGAAATCGAATAACATCTTCTGATTCAGGAACAAGTCAGAGAAAATTAAAAAAATGGAGAAATTCACCTTTTTTTGGGGAGGGGGGAGGGGGGTTAAAAAATTAACAAAATGTTCCCATTTTTTTTTCTTCTTTCTCCCCCGGTATTATAGCGTAAAGCCTTTTAAAAAGGAACGTATTACTCGTAAACATTAATTTCTTTCTTGATTTTTAAGGTATATTTTAAACATGCAAAATTACCATTCTTTACAGCAATGAAACATTTTCGAATATTAGAAAATTATAAAATATTTAACAAAATTTCTACAATCCAGTACGAAAATCCACTAAATAAAATACCCACTCACAAAATAAACGCTAATTTTAATTACTAAACTATAAACAATTTTAATACCTCACGAACTATATACAATTTTTTAATCGCCTTTTGGAGTCTGCCTTTTATAAACTGCTACCTAACCTAACTGACTACCCACAGAATCCTTTAACACTAATTTAAGTAAGAACTAATTTAGTCTTTAAAATCAAACCAACTTAGGTTAGATAGAATATAGGTTAGAATGAGACTTCAAAAGGCAATTACAAATTAAGAAATTAACATATAATGAGATAGGTATTAAAATAGTTTATCGTTTAGAAATAAAAAAAAATATTATTTATCATATGAGTGAGTGCTTTGTTCAGTGGATTTTTGCACTGAAAAGCAGAACAAATTTAATTATTAGGTATGGGTAAGAAGTTGTATGAAAATGTTTTCTATTATATTTTACCTTTTAGTTGCTTTAAGTTTATGTTGGTTCCTACAGAAACAAAGTCCCAAGAAAAGTGGGACAAGGTGTAACAAAAATTGAGGATTGGGAAGAATTTAACTAGGAGAAGGCACTGTAGGGAAGGCATAGTTATACCTTTGCATGCCCCACACACCCTATTAGCTACAAGCAAAAATTGTTGACGTGTTATCACGGCAACTGAACATTTGAAACACGATTGCAGAGAAACTTTTGCTTAAAAGGTTACTATAGGGGACTTCAATGATGATTTTAGAACATGTTTGATATGAAAGCCATTAATGTAAGGAATGTTTTAGTGTAGAAAAAAGAAATTTTAGATTTTGTGACTTCTAATTTTTTATACACAAAATTACTTTTAAATAAAAAACAAAACCGCCATTAAAAAAACCCAGGAACTAAAAAGCAAAAAATAATAGATAACATTTATATACAATTTCTTACTCATACTGATTACTTATACTTGTTTTACTTTTTCAGCAGAAATATCCACTGAACAAAACACTCACTCATAAAATAAACAATATATTTTTATGTCTAAACAATAAATTTTTTAATACCTACCTCATTATATGTTAATTTCGTAATATTTAATTGTCTTCTGAAGTCTCATTCTATGTACTACCTAACCTAACTAGGTTTAATTTTAAAGACTAAATTAGTTTTTAGTTAAATTAGTGTTAAAGGATTCCGTGGGTAGTCAGTTAGGCTAGGTAGCAGTTTATGAAAGGCACATACTTTAAAAGACGATTAGGAAATTGTATATATTTCGTTAGGTATTAAAATTGTTTATAGTTTAGTAATTAAAACTAGTGTTTATTTTGTGAGTGGGTGTTTTATTTAGTAGATTTTGTACTGGATTGATTGTAGAAATTTTGTTAAATATTTTATAATTTTCTAGTATTTGAAAATGTTTCATTGTTGTAATGAATAGTAGTTTTGCATGTTTAGGATATACCTTAAAAATCAAGAAAAAAATTAATGTTTAAGGGTAATATATTGCTTTTTAAAAGGCTTTACGCTATGATACCAAGAAAGAAAGAAGAAAAAAAAATGGGAACATTTTGTTAAATTTTGTATTCCCTAAAAAAAGCTGAAGTTCTCTATTTTTTTTATATTTTTTCTGGCTTGTTCCTGAATCAGAAGGTATTATTCGATTTCAATATATTTTTTTTAAATTTCAGAAGGATTCACCAATCGTAACTTTTTCGTCCAAGAGCATTAAAATAGAACATTGAAACAAAGATTTTAAAAAACCACTAAGAACATATGAAAATTTATTTTTTTTTCAAAATTTCAGGTTTTTTGCGGGATTGGAAGATATTATCCAATTAAAAAAAATTTGTTTTGTTTTGTAAGTCCTTACTAATCGCATCTTTTCCGCACTATTACGATTCTAAAATAAAAACTTTATTTTTTTCGCTCCGCCCTAATGTGCAATGTCTCTGTAAATGAGAGCTTGAAACGAAGATGCGCCCAAATCACATGGGCTAATTTGCCAGCTTTACTGTGGCTTTTTGCCATCAATCGCTCATTTGGCTATTTTAAATTTATTTGACAACGCTAATTACGAAGTCGGCGTAACGAAATGTATTCAAATGAGTTGGACTACTATGGATTAGCGTTGAAAATCTGTCATCAGAGAAGCAGTTTTTTTTTTAATTGAAAGAAATATATTTTTTTAATTATAAATATTTCAAAGAGTTAAAACAAAAATTCTATTTATCATATTATGTATTTATTCGCATTTCTCGTTCTTAGAAGTAGTTACTATTTGTAGGAAAACCCGTTCATAAAATGTTTTTTTAATAATTTTTTTTTTGTTTTTAATATCCCGTGATGAGTAATATTTTACTGATAAAATTTATATTTTAAAGAAACAAGTTATATACTGAGCATTTTTTGTACTTAAATAAACCATTTTTTTCATAAAGGAGTATGCAAACGTTTAATTATGAAATATAAGTGATTCGGAAATTACTGTAAATTACTTAAGGACTGACGTCGTGAGAGATTGTGACATCTGAATATTGTTTAAACTTTAACACACCCTCTGTTTTTCAATTAGTTTTATTCGTCTTTATGTCGTAGAATTTTAAAAACACTCTTGGATTTGTTATCCACATTTTTTAATGGTGGAAATGAGTTCTTGTTTGCTTCGATATTGAATACCCTGTTAGTAAGCTTTGGATACCAGAATATTCCACAAATTTCAACATTGGATGTACATATTGAGACTTATGGCCAGTCAGTCAACCATTTTCATCAAAGTATGAGAAGTATATGTAATTCGACATTATATCCTGTTGTAAGAAATAGTCTCCACTCGGAATTAACGGTGCTTCTCGTAAAAGATTATCATAAACTATAGTAGTAGGTTCTGTCCTTTGCAAAACTTCCCCTGATCATAACTGAGTGACCACAAATGTACCCTCTGAAAACAAATCCCTTTTCCTAACAAGGAGTGTACCGGAAATATTTTAGATCATCTTGTCCTTTAAAATTTAACTTTTTCTCAATGGGAAATATTACATTGTTAAATTTTTTCTCAAGATATTTATAGCAAACTGCCCTTTGTCTCTTTTGAACTTCTGTAAGAGGTGGTCGTGACACTAATTTTTCATGGCGGCCTTTTTTTTTATTTTTGAAGAACAAGTTAAACAGTTCAAGTTCTGCATCGTAATTTTTATTCTCGTTTAATTTCCATTCGATGTTTGTTTTTTGGAGCAAGCTCGTCTTATCATTCTTTTCACGTACACAGAAACAAAAGACGGCCTACCTGTACGCTTTCATTTTCTTTATTAGCTAGAATTTCAAAGACAATTTTAAATCATTGTTCTTGATACATTCAGCTTTTTTCAATTCAGTACCCTTCCCCTTTTTCAAAGTCTGAAAGCTTAGCACCTAAAGTCATGACTGAAAAAATAACATGTGATGTTTCTAATCGTTTTCTAAGAATTTATATCATTCAGTATCGTTTGTAGAATAAAAAATGCAAATTTCGCTTCTTAGAACAGAAAAATAAACGTGTCTTTAAAATTTTATGCACATTGCACGGTTGTCTAAAGCCAATGTATTTTGTGATTATTGACTGGATCTTATTTACACAAAAACTAATTAATAATGTTTCATTTGATCTTGCGTGATTGAGAGGCTTTGCAATGTATGAGCACTGAGCAGTATGAAGTGCATTGTGGTAGGATAAAACAATTCTAAATACAATGTTTGTTTCCCCCCTCCTCCCTTACAAAGCATTTGACTTAAGGTGCATAGCATCTTTCATAAACATGTAAATTATTAGTATTATTGCTACCAATAATATTAATATTCAGCAAAATTAATAACCTGAAGTAAGCTTTTAAAAAAATTCAATGTTTATATTTTAAAATGATTTTCAGACATTTATTTAGCTTAAATTTTACACGAAATATTTTCTAAACACGGATATTTTTATTCCTTTTCCCATGCATGGCGAGAGAGCATAATAAACAATTTTCCCTATATCCATTCCGAAATAAATAAATAAACATTAATGTATTGAATTTTTTCAAGCAGTTCATTCCGTTCTAAATTTGCGATGTGACATGATTTTGAAGCGGTAGTTTTTGCAAATGTTACTTTTTCTAAATTGCAAAACGTGTAATTAACGTTTAGAAATTTACGAAAAAGAAAGACGTAATCTACTCTTTTGGTTCTAATTTACAGCAGAAAATACATTCGACTTTCTTGCGCTTTAGGACCTAATTTTGCAATATTTATTTATTAATTAACAGTTCACGTTCTTTATTTTGCCACTTCTTAATGAACCTCGGGAAAGTTACTGATAGTTATATACTGCGACAGACCTAGTAGGCTGAATTAAATCTTCTACTAATTATCATATTTTTTGTGAGTAATTAATTACTGAACTTTTTTCCCCGATTTCGAGCTCACAGCTAAGTGTGTGTTTCCATGTGCTGCTTAATTACAAGAAGTTCTCGAAGTAGTGAATGCTGAATTAAACGAAGGGATATTAAATTGTTCGTGAGAGATATAAAATACAATTAATTAAGCCCAGGAGATGTCGCGCTTTAAGTAAAGGCGCATTACTATAGTCTGGAATACAGCTTTAATGTCAAGGCAATAAGCTTATGGCCATAGGGTTTGATTAAGAGTTTGATTTATTAGACTTTTCGCCTAACCTAATTAATTTCACTTGATGTGGCGTTTTCGAGAACGAGCAAAAAATCCTTCCGTTTCTGACACAACTAGTTTAAGAGCAGATTTCGCTGGAGCATTTGAAAAGATTTTGTTTCGCATTTTCTAAACTTGGCGAAGAATGCGAGATAAGTTAAGGCTGTTAAAAAACAAATTACAGATTATGTATAAGGGAGCAAAAGTTGTGACTTCAGTTTCCTTTTAATAACAATGCTCGTTGTTAGAGCGGGCTATAGCACAAATTTGTGAATAATTCGAGATAAGTAAATGCTTTTATGAAATCAATTACAAATTGTATATAAATAAGTAAAAATTGTGGCTTCTGCTACATCTTAGTAAGACGCTTATAACACTGAAAAACAAATTTTAACGACATTTCTGTTCCTCAATGTTCTTTGGGTGTTTCTTATAGATCTCAAGGTACTGAAAAAGCATATGCTAGCAAAATTTTCTATCACCCTCCAACTTTAACAAATTTCATTAATACGTTTTGGATTATATAGGCTATCTTATAGAAGTTATATGTTTATTACATTTTTCTTTTAGATGCCTTTGATCCATAACCACCTATGTTTTACTCGTTATAATTGCAAAACATGTAAAAGAAGGTTGAAAAAGAATTCACCTTGATATATACTTTAAATTATCCATATAAGTCAGAAGAATGGCGATTGTTCATCAATGGCTCGAAAACTAGCTGGAAAGCAGTTACTTCATAATAAAAAAGCCATGACATTGGTTCTAATAGCTCATTCTTGAGCAATGAAATAATCTTACAAATATATGAAGATATTTCTTCATGAAATTGACTGCTGAAATCATAATTAGAGCATATGAACTGATTTTAAAGTAATTGCCATTCTCATTGGTCTGCAACTCGGTTATACAAAATAGTACTGCTATTTTCTGTGCGAGTGGGACAGCAGGTCAAATTATGAACATTATATCACAAAGAAATGGCCAGAGAGCAAACAATATATTGCTGGTGAAAAAACTAACCAAAATGCTCCTCTTATCAATAAAAAAATGTCTATTATCTCCCCTTTGCACATGAAGTTGAGTTGAGAATGATAAAGGATTTTGTTAAAGCAATGGATAAAGATGGATGTGGCTTTCAATATTTAAAAGAACAGTTCTCACGCTCATGTAAAAAGTAAGGGGGGGGGGGTATTTTGATTGGCCGCAAATAAGGAAGCTCATGAAGACCTAAGTTTTAAAGCTATAGTTTAAATGAATTAGGAAAAACAGCATGGATTGATTTTTTAAATGTTGTGACACAATTCTTAGGAAATAATATAAGTCCTAACTGTGAAAAATTAGCTAAACGCATGTTAAAAAGTTGTAATATTACGTTTAATGTCATTGAAAGTTCATTTTTTGCATGTCACTTAAATTTTTCCTTGAAAGTATAGAAGATTACGGTGGACTTTTAATATGTTCTGCACTTACTGTTGGAAGAGTTAGAAGTGAGAAAAATTTGTAATAGAGCCAAAAAGAGAGGATCCTTAGTTAAGGCGTTTACAGCTACATACAGTATGAAATTTAGGAATTTCTTTTACGAATATCGTTTTTTTCATCAAAAATTTCTTTTACTCTTCTACAACTTTTTAAACAATGTATATTTTTTGTGTTTTATATTAAGTTTAAGCTTTATAATTGTATATCTAAGTGGTAAATGACAAAAATCTTGTACGTGTGTTGCAAAAATGCCATTTTAAAGATTTTTTATTTTTTGATAATCTGTGGGAGATGGAATATTTTTATAGCCATATTCTTTTTCAGCACACCCTAAAAGATATAAATCACCACTTACTCAATGAGGAACAGAAACCTTGTTTACCAGTGTAATTAGAAATAGATTATAGAACTAATACAGTCGAACTCGCCTTATGGAATAACCATTGTGCTACAAAAAAACACTCTAATAACCAGGATATTCCACTGCCCGGGGACAAAATAATGGATTACAATTGTTTGGTACATTAAAAATGTAATATATTAAGCTGTATATTCTTTTAACCGATATTCTAATAACCGGGCTCGACCGTATGTGCAGGTGTAAAATTAATTTTTAAATGAAATAAAAGGAAGAACGGTAGATTCCAATACGGGCTCAGAAATAATTGTCATTCCAGAGAATTTTTGATATTTTCCTGCTCAATTTTTTTTATGTGAAGATATTTTATAAGAAGTAAGAAAAGAATCATATTTAACATTTTTTTTCTTTAAATGCATTAGCTATTAAGGAATTGACTAACCGTACCAAAATAATTTACGTACCAGCAAAACCCTCTAAAATTAGTAAACACATTGTCTTTTTCAATGTTTTAAAGGAAATTTTGCGTTTGTAACTACACTGTCGTGATTACCTATAGTAATTAAAATGTACTTATTGTAATAATAGTTATAATTCTCAATTATAAGGAGTAACAAACACAGATAAGTTAACTTGTGTTCTATGATGGAAATCGTGACAAAGAACACATTCAGTAACATAACTTTAATATTTCTAAACGGTAATCTCTTTAAAAGTAATAAGTAAGTACGATAGAAACGCTCAAATTTGGTCATCCTTAATCCGGATAAATTTTTTAATTCGGAGATGTGTTTTCAATCGTTATTTTTTATTTTCGAATTTTCTTTACCCGAAAAGAAACCCGACCAGTTTCAACCACACATAGCTTCTCGTATCACAATCTCTCACTTTTACGAGCAATTAGCTGATCTTTTATTCCACCTCCCAGCATTTC
>JAXGGA010000661.1:140000-201553 GCA_038373865.1 Uloborus plumipes
TAATGCATTTCCAGCTACATTTTCTGTTAAACCCCCTTAACAACAGTATAATACTGGCAGCAGAGGTTCCAGTTCAAAACTAAAATGCGCTGTAATAAACTGAAACTTGCGGTTTTACATTTTATTATTGTAAAATTAGCTGTATTATACTGTAAAAACATCTTTTTTTTTACAGGGTATGTGTCTTAGTCCATTAATAAAAATAACTTACAGCTTTGCTTTCTTATCTTATTTTTCCTTTTACCTTATTTTTCCTCCTATAATTTACGTAAATGCATGCATTTAAAAATACAATAACGAAGCGCTTTCTGAAAGTATTCTCCATTCATGCTAAATAAAAAACAAGAAAGTTTCCTGCAGTTACTGTATTGAAATACTATCGTTTTTTTCCTCTTCACAGTAACAATAGCTACTTTCTGGCTTCATTCCATTGTATCTATAAAATCACTGTATAGAGTATAAATAGTCCAATACAATCCTGAACATTGAAGATGCGCAAAGCTGATCAAGATAAGCTGATTATAAACAAATTAACTTCATCTCACGCTTCTCTGAAGACACGTTTCAAAGATCTTTGGAGAGGAAAATGTCTACTCCAAATTTCGGTTTTCCACATAATGGCAGAGCAGGAGCGAAACGCAGCTGAATCGACACACGACATTTCGTTGAGAAAACATGAAAGGAATCGTCTCTACACATGCTCCATACTGTTACTTTCAAGGGTAATTTTAGAGGCTCATGCTTTTCGTTTTAAAATGTATGCTTTTTGGAGCATAAGAGGTTCTTAAAATGTGCCCAGTGTTCAAAATAATGCCAAGGCTATAATGATGTTTAAAAAATCATTCTTACCTAGAATGAGTCCATAGGCAATTTTTTTTCTAAAACTTCAATTGATGGTTAAGGGCCACAGAAAGTCGTAGTTAAATAGAGCATCTTTAAACAGGGAACTAACTGTATTTGTATGTTTATATTAACATATTTGAGAACGATGCTCTTAGTTAGATTTGTGTTTAACATTTCCAAATTTGATTATCGTATCACTAAAGCATTTAACGTTTTGTGTTAAACTAATATAAGCGTGGGAACTGTTGGTTAAACATTATATGGCTTTCATTATTTCACCTGCTATTCAGTATGTCGCCACCAGATAAAAGAGCTTGGGTAAGCTAACTATATCGGCTTTTCTATTGGGAAAGTTCTGCAAACTCTTCAGGAAAAGAAAAAGCGAAACTCGAGAAGTGATTGTCATTTGCGTCCTTCTGACTTAGGTGTTTATTCTCTTATTTCCTGCCAACTGCACCACCAGAATGACTGCTTCCCTATTCTTTTTGTAAGCGCTGGTCTCGAATGAAAGAAATTCACAATATAAAATGTATCTTACGTATTCAGAGCACATAACTCGCTCCATTACTTTCTTAAATTAATATCAATTCTTAATTTATTATTAATTAATTTCTTAAATTAATATAATTTGTTAAAATATCCGAAAACGGTGCACTAAGCTAGGTTTGTGTTTAACATTTCCAATATTTGATTATCGTATCACTAATGCATTTAAAATTTAGTGTTAAACTAATATAAGCGTGGGAACTGCTGGTTAAACATGAGATGGCTTTCATTACTTCGCCTGCTATTCAGTATGTCGCCACCAGATAGAAGAGTTTGGGTAAGCTTACTATATCGGCTTTTCTATTGAGAAAGTTCTGCAGACTCTTCAGGAAAAGAAAAAGCGAAACTCGAGAAGTGATTGTCATTTGCGTCCTTCTGACTTATGTGTTTATTCTCCTATTTCCTGCCAACTGCACCACCAGAATGACTACTTCTCTATTCTTTTTGTAAGCGCTGGTCTCGAATGAAAGAAATTCAGTAGAGGGATGTATCTTACGTATTCAGAGCACAGAACTCGCTCCATTACTTTCTTTCTTTTTCCAGAGGTACAGACCGCACAGTGCCACGAGATTTAGGAAATTGAATTCTCGGCTCTTTTATTTTTCGATTTTATTCCTCCCTCGGTACGATGACTAGACCTTGAACTTGCAAAGACATTTTCTCAACTTGGGTACTTATTTTTTATGTACAGATATTTACCTTGTTAAACCAGCTGATTACACTTTTATCAAATCTTAGCTATTTTAAAATTATCCGATACCGTGCGGGGGTGCTATTTTTTTTATTTATAGTTTTTTTCGAATTTTTTAAAATGTTGTGTTCTCTTTGACTGAATGAAGTTGCTGCAAGTGTCTTTAACGGAGGCATTTGGTAATGTTGGGTCATTATGGTAAAATCTTTTCTTCAGAGCTAGACTGGTTTAAGAGCCAATATTTGGAAAATGGCCAATTTGAAGTTGGAGTTTTCTGAAAAAAAAATTTTTTTGCAGAAAAAAACTAATATTGGATTTTAAGTCTAAATTGGGTCTAAATACAAGAAAATAAAAGGGGGAAGTCAAGGAAGTTATTTACCCCCTCCTTAGATTACTCACTTTTAGGCCGTTACAGATCTAATGCATGTTACAGATTTGATGTTAATATGAGCTACATATTTGAGTTTATGCTTTCAGTTTCCGTTAACATCTCTAAATATGATATCATTTCTTTGAATTTTTAACATAGAATCAAGATCATTGTATTAAAATATATATATTAGGCTAAAAAATCAAATTTCATTATAAAAAAGCATTTCTTGGAAATAAAAATGAGCGATAAGGTTTTTAGATAAAATAAATTATGAGGTTACCAAATCCAAGCTAATAAAACATTTGTTTTGTTTTGAAACAACACACAACTTCAACTTTTTCAACACATAACTCTGCTGCTTGCTTTTCTTTAATTAGTTGCAGGAAATTTAATTTCTTGATCAGAAATTCAAATTTAGCATGCTAGTTATTATCTAGTTATTAAGCGAAGTTATGAGAAATTGAAGCACAAAAAAAAAAAATAAATAAATAAATAAATAAATAAATAAATAAAATAAAAAAAATAAAATAATAATAATTAATTAACTTAATTTCTGCAGTGTCAATTTTTCTTATTTTACTAACTTCTATTGTTAGGTCATACAAACCACAAATGAAGCAATTGTACTAAAACTCATTGCTTTTCATTTTTTAAGAACAAAAATATTCAATATATATGGCTAAAACCTATGAGTTTTGCTTTTTATAATTCTGAAACGTGTGAGTTAATTCTGTAACACATTCGCTGTTTTTCAATGTTACCGCTCTGACTGTTACCGATCTGACCAACTGACAAAGTTTTTTTTTAATTTCCGAGTCGATCGCACTAAACCAAAATCAAACACGTGGTTTTTTCACTTGTAATAAAGGACTATACTTATATATAAAATAATTTTTAAAATAATAAAAACTGCGCATTTTAGAGCGTGTTACCGATCTGATGACTGAAATGACACACATTTTATAAAATCACTTTAAAAAATCTTACCTACAATTTTAGATGCAGAAATGCAAATTTTTAATTACGATTCAATAAAACATTCCACCAGGTACTCAGTATCACGTGGTATAGGTGTAGGAAATGATTTTGGGGGCCTAAACATAGAACGGAAGTTATTGTTACCACTCTGACGGCGGAACTTGGGACACGCTTATTTCGCATTCCCTAGAAAATCAGAAATCGATTAAAACAAAAATGAAGTAAAATATTAACAAAGGGGTCAAAATAGAATCGTTTTTTGTGCAAGTGCATTTTTTTGCGAAGTTAGAAAGTGTGCATGACCTGTTTGCATGCTAAGCTTTGCTACTGGGGACACGTTACCGATCTGATTTTTGATGTATAAAAACAATATTTTCTGAAGAAATTTTTTTTTTCTGATGTTATTACATGAAATGAAAGCAGAACCTTATCTTCTTTCTGGGGAAAATTATTTTTTTAACTAGTTATTAAAATACTAGGGAAAATTCGCTTGGGACTCAAATTGGTACTTTTCTAAATATTAGCTCTTAACTCTAAAAATGACGATTTTCAATTTAATTACTGCATTGCATTCGGAATCTTACTCCGCATCGATACCCCCCCCCCCCTGAGAGCGTTTATCTTTCAAATGCATTTCTTCACAATTGATTAGCAGCGTAATAAAATTACGAGTCCCATCCTTTACATGTATCAGACAAACGTTTTCGCACTCTCCTGAAAAGTAACGAAAATGGACTTACGTCAGTTTGGTTCTGAGGTACAAAATTGAAACGTGAGATGAACGAAAGTAAACTATATTTCCACAGTTTTATCTTTTGTGAACTAAAATGTGGCTTAGTGAAGACTAGGAAAAATATTAAAGCTATTGTGAAAGTTTTCGCGTGTCCCCAAGTAATAGTGTAGGCGTAATCATTGTTTCAGAAAAAGGTGTTTTTTAAAACTTTAATGATGTTCATGCAATACACTGCCAACACGGTTATTCCAGATTCGTGCTTGTTAGCACTCATCAGCCTGGAATAGGAAATAACCAAGTTAGAGGCAGAAATATTCTTATAGAAGCTAAGACTGCAAAAAACTGGTAGCTAAAGAAAAATTTGAACACTAGAGACAGACTGCACAATGGTACGGTACAGCTCGTAAATTTAAGGCGGAACTCAAGTATATAGCAGTAACTTACCACCCAGTAACTGACTACTATTTAGTGTTATTAATCTTTAACTGGACAAAAAATGCGAAGTAACTGCTTTTAACTACTTTTACTTGTCTTGTGAAACGTTAATAAAACTACAGTCAATCCCGCTTATTAGAATATCGGTTAAAGGAATATCCCGCTTAGTATAATACATTTTCAATGTACCAAATCGTTGTAATACATTATTTTCTTCCCGGAAAATGGAATATCCCGCGTTTTCGAATATTTTTTCATATCAAAATGGCTATTCCATCAAGCGGATTCGACTGTATTTGTTTGTGAATTTCTCATTCGCAGCAATTTTTGCTATGCAAATTAGGTGATTCTCTTACCCAATATTTCTGTACTCTAGGGCGAATGAAGAAATAATGATTCTTTCCTACTTTTTAGAAGTTTAAATTTGGATGCAAGTTACACTTTTATGTGTATTTTTTTAATTCAGAAAAATAATTTTATTTTTTGTATTTACTGGACACAGATTGAGTATTATTGCCTTAAAATATCTTAATGTTCGACATCAATTGTGTACAGCGCAGCTATTATCCACTTAACTTCATGAGGGAATAAATGAAGTATTTCCATTTACCCTATAATCTCTGGAGTAAAAGGAATTATGATTTCATTCACTAACAAGTAGTCATAAAGTAAAATTTTTCATACCAAGTTTCTCTCAAAAAATGTAGTCTTGGACACAAGGCACAAAATTTTATGCCTCAATTCCTTCAAAAAAAAGGGGGAAGGCTCTCATGTTGAAACATTAAAATTCTGTTTCTTTTTGCCTAAACTAACCCTACTTTCTGAAAGTTAATATTCCAGATGCAATGATTAAATTAAAAAATAAATGTTTCCATTAGCGTAACACCATTTTTTGAATTATGCACATTGGATAGTAATGTTAAGCAACTGCGTGTAAAGAAGTTTTTTTGCAGTCATTCATTAAATGGAAATCGAGCTTGGAACAATATCTCTCAATTAAATTAAAACAAAAACTTAAACACTGACGCCTTTATAAACGTATATATAATCTAGAAGCGTACTGTTGTTTTAAAATAATTTTCAAATTTTATTTTTTCCCACTAAATGAATGCTTAGTTATGTAAATAAAGCCACAATTTCTTTTTGAAATGTTTCTGTAGAAGTATAGTTCTATTTCATTTTCATAACAAAGTTATATACGTTTATCATATTTTCCAATATTTATTTTTTTTTCTTGAGACTTAGCCATATTTTCAGCATTTTCCACATCAATAATGTCTCGCGATGGAAAAGTAAACATGAAAATGGTTTTGTAAGAACTATTTCGTAACATTTTGTTTTTAAATTTTTCTATTTTTGTTTTTATTTCCATCTACATGTGTTCCAACATTTCTTGTGCTTGCACAAAAAAATAACAGCAACACCATTTAAAAAAAATTCTATGTCCCAAAGGATCTTTTTATTATTATTATTATTTGCCAATGACGCACTTTATTGCTCCCTACATTCGCTCGTTTTATTTATTTAACATTATGCATTTTCTAATATACAGGTAGTTATAAAAATAATGGAAACACTTGAGATTCATAAGAAAAATCTACCGTTCATGGCAAAATAAGCGATCAATTGTTCTTTAACTTTAGTCACACAAAATATAAACCTCACCGGACATTTCCACATTGAAATTAAATCACTCATGCATTTAGGGGACGACAAAAAGGGGGTGGAAGGAAAAACCGCTTTTTGACCATAACTCTTCGAAAATAGCTCGGAAAAAGCTATGAATTTCAGTAATTAATTAGCATACTATGTATAATTACTGTACAAATTTTTATGAACGTACTACTGATACTTCCGAAGGTATGAAACATTTTTTAAAAAATGGCAATTTTATTTGAAGGGTTTTTGCTCATAACGCGCAGAGTTTTTGATCAAAACTTATCAAAACTTCAGGAAAGATGACAAAATACAAGAGAAAGAACATACTAAAACGGTAAATAAAAATATTAAAAATCCGATGAGATATGAACGTTGAAAGGAAATAATTTTTCACGGCGCATGCGCGAACGACAGAAATTTATAACTGCAAAAATATTGTAGCCTGGTTTATACTGCATCTTATAAAAAAAGTTCCAGTTGAATATCATGAAAATTGAAAAAGATATCAGCGATCTAGTGAGCTGTATTTCATTTATTCGCAGACAATACATAAATGGCGGGGGGTTGTTCACAAATAGTGTGGTGACAATCGAGCATTTTTTTTCAATGTTAAATTGTACACAGTTTGAAAATTTATTCTCA
This sequence comes from Uloborus plumipes, assembly GCA_038373865.1. Lineage (NCBI taxonomy): Eukaryota > Metazoa > Arthropoda > Arachnida > Araneae > Uloboridae > Uloborus > Uloborus plumipes. The sequence continues at coordinate 146,901 of JAXGGA010000661.1, forward strand.
GCATAGAAGTCACATTTCGCCTATTCGGCCAAAAAGACCTTACACGTAGGTGGCCAAAAGTATCCGAACACTCCCAGAAACGTTGGTTTTGAACGATGACGCAATCACCTTTAATTTAAAAATAGCTCTTGGTGGACAGTCCCTCACTACTTATGTATTGTCTGCGAATGAATGAAATACAGCTCACTAGATCGCTGGTATCTTTTTCAATTTTCATGATATTCAACTGAAACTTTTTTAATAAGATGCAGTATAAATCAGGGTACAATATTTTTGTAGTTATAAATTTCCGTCGTTCGCGCATGCGCCGTGAAAAATTATTTCCTTTCAACGTTCATATCTCATCGGATTTTTAATATTTTTATTTACCGTTTTAGTATGTTCTTTCTCTTGTATTTTGTCATCTTTCCTGAAGTTTTGATAAGTTTTGATCAAAAACTCTGCGTGTTATGAGCCAAAACCCTTTAAATAAAATTGCCGTTTTTTAAAAAATGTTTCATATCTTCGGAAGTATCAGTAGTACGTTTATAAAAAGTTGTACAGTAATTATACATAGTATGCTAATTAATTACTGAAATTCATAGCTTTTTCCGAGCTATTTTCGAAGAGTTATGGTCAAAAAGCGGTTTTTCCTTCCACCCCCTTTTCGCCGTCCCCCAAATGCATGAGTGATTTAATTTCAATGTGGAAATGTCCGGTGAAGTCTATATTTTGTATGACTAAAGTTAAAGAACAATTGATCCCTTATTTTGCGATGAACGGTAGATTTTTCTTATGAATCTCAAGTGTTTCCATTATTTTGATAACTACCTGTATATTCGAAAACATTTACACTACAAATGAATAGCACGTATAGTGCAAATAAATTTAAGTAATACATTAAATATCTTCTGCGGGAAAAAAGAAAATCAATCGTAGTAACAAGAAACTAAACCAGCTTATTTCGTTGCATTGAACCATACTTAAAATTACTTTATGAATGTATTTCATAATGCGTCGTTAGATAAAAGAATGATGTTGGATTTGTGAAAGCAATAAAGTGGAACCGTATGAGTTATGTATTTTTATACAACTAAGAGGCGAAGTTTTCACTCGTAATTCACACTGCTGGTCACAAACAAGCTGCAAAAAAGAAGATATTTAGTTGCATGTCAAAAACTCAAATTTCTTGTTATTTTGGAGACAAAATATTGCTGGCAGTATTGGAATACATTTTTTGAGATAACAATCAGAACGTTGTGAAAGTTCTACATTTCTTAGTAAAGTTGACTGTTAAAATATGGATTTCAACCATTTTGTTAACAACTTGAGTTAGAAACACATGCAAGAAAACTGTTTGTAAAATAAAGTTATCTGTGAAATGTACATTATGTGATACTGTTTCTTTTATGAAGTTGAATCTAGAGAATAGTTCAATATGATGACTAATCAATACTAAGTTTTGTAATTAAAAAAATGATTGCGTAAGTAATTGAATAAATAAATAAAAAATGAAAAACTAAATAAATAAATAATTGATTTAATTAATGTGCAAGAAAAATACGCGAATATAATACTAAATAAATAGGAAAATAAATGAATCAACTAATAAATCAGTAAATTAATAAGCAAAGAAATGTAAATGAATTTAAAAAAAATGAAAGTGCTTTAATAAATAAATGAATAAGGAAACAAAATGAACAATTTCACTTTGAACCATCCATTTTACACGGCTCGCACTAAACAAATTTCATTGCACACTAAAAATCAAAACATGGCGAATAAAAACTAAATAATACTGCACTAGATATTAGTAAATCTGAATGAGTACTTAAAATGATAAATACAAGAACTTAATAAATAATTTTATAATAACAAAAAAACATTTTTGACAAACCACGAAATATTACAATAAGTATGTCAAATTTGGAAAATGACTTTTACTATTTTATGTCCATCTTTGGAGGTATTTATTAATTTTTTGACTGGATTCAACTATATATTTAGGCTGTTAGTTAAATTACAGTCGAGCCCGCTTAATGGAATAGCCAATTTGTCATGAAAAATTATTTTAATAAGCGGGATATTCCATTATCCGGGATCCCATTCACATGACGTTTCAAATTGCATTTAAACCTAGAAAGCATTAAAAATTGTCTTAACCACAGGTACATTTATCAACAAATACCTAATGATTAACTTTAAACATATTAGAATTTAGAAATTGGATAGTAAATGACCTTATTTTAAAGTAAAATATACATATTTGCAGCAATTTTTGAAAAAAATACGAGGGCTGTCTGAAAAGTTTCCGACCTAACATAGATAAAATATTTTTATCGTCCAAACTGGCTGTTACTTTTTGACATATTCTCCTTGTAAGTCCATACACGTCCTCCAGTAATGCTCCCATCCTTTTAACCCATCCAAAAGTAATGATGAAAATGTGTCCTCAAAAAAGCTGTTGACAAAGTTTATGACCTCTTCATTTGAAGAAAACCTTTGTCCTCCAAGTGCTTCTTTCAGCTTAAGGACCAAGAAAGGATCGCTTGGGGCCAGGTCTGGTGAGTAGGGTAGGTGTTCAACGATTTTGAGCCTTAACTCGTGAATTTTGGCCATTGAAACCACTGAGGTGTGAGCAGGAGCATTTTGTTGATGAAAAAGAACTTTTTTCTTTTTCAAATGCGGCCGTTTTTCTTCTATTTCCTCCTTCAATTTGTCAAGGAGAGTAGAATAGGATGCTCCTATTATGGTTTTTCCCATTTTAGGTTAGTCAATGAGTATCACTCCTTGGCTATCCAAGAAAACGGTCGGCATCACTTTTTCTGCAGAAGGAACTGTTTTGGCCTTTTTTGGAGCTGTTCTCACTTTGCAATCCATTGTTTTGACTGCTTTTTTGTTTCTGGAGTGTACTGATGAATCCAGGTTTCATCTACAATGATTAGTCGTCCGAAAAATTCTGGTTCATTGTGCCAAAAGTGCGCTGCAAATGTTCATTCGGACACGTTTCTGGTCAAATTGAGCAAACGCGGCAGTCAAAGTGCAGCCAGCTTCCGCGTGCTTAATTTCTCTTGTAAAATGTGGCATGCGCATTCCTTAGAGGTATTCATAGTTTCTTCTATATGTCTCACCTTTAATTTGAATCATCCATCACTATTTGATGAGTTTTAGCAATGTGTTCATCAGTGGTAGCAGTTTTGGGTCGACCTGAGCGTTTATGAACACTCAAGCTGATACGGCCCCGTTTAAATTCCGCTACCCAAAATTTTATGGTTTTAGACGATGGTGCAGATTCCCCATACACAGAGTCCAACTCCTTTTTAATGTGTGCAGGCGTATTTCCTTTTTAAAATAAGCATCGAATCAGAGCTTGATATTCGATTTTTTCCATTTTCAAAAAAACTGTTGGAGCAACTCACTAGTACGGCTGTCACGCACACAATTTTAACTAAAAACAGCCAAAATTACGGTTCCAAGTTTCCAAAAGACTCCTTAATAAGAACATCTATCTTTGTTTCATAAGTTTTGCCCTTTTCATATCGAGGTCGGAAACTTTTCAGACAGCCCTCGTACTTATTTGTTATTAATGTTACTCACTTATTTGTTGCTAAAGCAGTTGGAAACTTTCGACTGTTTATTGCTCTGTGAATGCATCAAGTCAGTAGCTTGATTTTCTACTGTGTAAAACAAGTGAAAGTAGGCATTGGGCTTCGTTTCCGTGTCGCAGCCTGGTCGTCTTCCCCGGTCTTTTCTACCACACTTCTGTCTAATTCTCTTATCTCTCCTCTGGGTACCTAGATGTGCAGCTTATTGGAGGCTTATTGTTCATTCTTTGAATAGGGAAATGTATCAGAAGGAACAATATACACATTGGGTGCGACAAGAAGTATTGAGCACTAGCAAAGCATTCCCTTCAAATTCTAGGAATCACCAATTTCTGCCCCAACGAAATGACAAAAAAACTTAGGAAACGTCCATATTCTTCACATTCATTATTGTTCTATACAGGAGGAGAAATCTGAATTGAATCTGTTGGAAATGGGAAAGTATTGACATCAGCATGGCTAAAAGTTATTCTTTGAACCGGGATTGCTTCAAAAAATGTATTACTTTAACCGGAAAATTTAACACAGAAATGATTTACTACGGTTCTTTACATTGAAAATGTATTACATTAAGCGGGATATTCTATTTCCCGACATTCCATTAAGCGGGCTCGACTGTATTACTAAATAGCTGTAAACTGTGAAAATATTTTCCTTTTACTATGCCCCGCTATTTCACTTTGCCCCAAGTTCTTCTACATGGAATCTATGCTTTTTTTAACAGTGGTGGATGCAAGTTAAACGTTTATAAGTTTGTCTCAATTTTTTTAGATTTTTTCCTAAATGCGAAGACCGTTTTTTCAACATTTACAATATTTCTTATCTAACGCACAATTAATTAAAAATGTTCGAAAAACTATTAAGAAGTAAACTGAAGTATTTAAGTAATGTACTTTTTTTAAACAAATAATAATAATAATAATAATAATAATAATAAAATGGTGTTTTTCTTCAAAAATAATTGAAAAAAGGAAAAAATAAATTTAAAAAAGAAAATACATCGAGCTTAACGTATTACCTTTAAAATTAGCCATAACCTTAATAGTTGTCACAAAAGTGCAGCAGTGAGTGTTCAAGAGAAATATATATTTATTACGTTCACTTGCCTTAAACTCACTATATTTCCTTACGCCTTACTAATGCTTACTCATTAGAAGTAGTTTTACAGACAGTTCAGAGACAAGGATTTTCAAATGCCATTGCATATTGCATTAAAATACATACCTAAAATACCAAACATCTGTCCTTGTACATTTTGAGAAGAACGAATTTAAATTATTTATTATACACGAATTCCAGTGGGCTCCTTCTGGCTTAGACTTGATCATTTTATGCATATTATTTCATAATGTTCTCTGAAATGTCTTGAATGAAAAGCCTAGTAGGAGTTTACGTATGTACAATGAATTTATTGATACTGAAACGAACTTCGCGCTTTCAACTGTTATTTAATTTCAAATTTTGTCAACTAAATATGCCAAACACGTTATCTTGTTTTTCTTTGATGTAATATAAGTTTCTATTTCCAATCAATCCTCAATCTCTAACTAGAGCATAATTTCCATTTATTGATACTCACCAATGTTCAAATTGTAGTTTTCTTTATAAAATTGGAAATACATTCTCAATTGCTTTTGTTTTTACTAAAGAGCAAGCACAAAAAAATTATCCTATAAAAGAAAAATAAATATATTTTTAGTGTTACTTGTATTGGTTAGTTTTCCATAGTAGAATCTCTGAAAAAAATGATGTATTAAAGTCTAGTATTATACAAAACAGAATTTTTCTCATTATAAATGAGCACATTCTTTGTGATTTTTTACGTCTAAAATAATACAAAGTATGAACTGTTTGTTGTCAAATCAAAGACATATAGATGTTTCTTGTTTGGCTATTATTTCAATATACGAAGAAAATATTTGACATATTAGCACAATGAGCAATGAGGGTTTACTGTTTTAAACTTATGGTAGAATTCAGAAACCTGTATTTCGGATGTTCTGAAACTGCAAGTAGCCGACATTTATATAGTAAAAAGTTTAACTATATTTTTATAATAATGACGATTTGTATTTAATAAAAGTGGATTACGCTATGCTTGAAAGCATATCAATGTTGTAAGAAAATAAATGTCATTTCCCATAAACTCGCTGTCAATATAACATTCAGTAGACTGTATTTGTTCCTAGTATGACCAAATAAGTATTATTTCAACTAGGCTTTTACTTTTCTCCATATATTTTACTTTATATTTGCATTGTTGTTAGTAAAAAAACTGGAAAAAAAGCAAACCCCTCCCCCTCAAAAAAAAAAAAGAAGAAAGAAATAAAAATCTGCAAAAAGTGCGTGGTGTGCTCATTAAAAACAAAACACATATCTGGAAAAAAGAAAATACTACGTGCTATCTTGACTTACCATTTTAAATCGATGCTTAATTTGCAAAAAACTCCAAACTAAGAGGTAATGCACGATAATAATTTACTCTCTTAAAGTGATTACCTTGACGACATCATTTTCTGCAAAGTTTTTTCGTTCTGCTTTGCTACATTTTTTATTTGTGTTTCTTGCTTTAGTAATCTTGATTTGTCTCAATTTTGAAGATCTGAAAATAAACATTAAGTAAGTATAAAACAAGATAAGTTTATTTCTTTCGTTTTTGGGATAAAATTAGGAGCTGTGTACATTTGATGAACAAAGGGAACTGCGTTTCTTGTAAATTGAGAATAATGGCTAGTTTAAAATTTGAAATCTGCACTGCATAACATATGCTCTTTTCAAGAAAAAAAATGTAAAGTATTGTATGGTCGTTTAACCAATTCTAGTTTGCTTAAAATATTTATTGCTACCATGTCGTTCATGAATTACAGAGTAGAAAAGACATGTTGGGTGCGTGAGTACCGTTTTTCAAAGTTTCCTTGTGAAAGTGACTGAGACTAAGGTTCATTTTTTATTCTAAACACATCTAGAAACTTTTAAAAAGTTTTCTTGAAAAAAAAAAATAATAAAATAAAGTGCAAACACTTGCGTATTGTATAAATTTGATTTTTTTAAAAATTAGATACAATCATGCTGTTTGCTTTAAGTGCAGTTATTTTAAGCATAGTTAACTTTACATGTTTACTCATTCAATTACATTTTAATTTAATTTTTTTGTCTCTATATACTATTTCCTATTAGAAGAGTTGAGACCAATAGGAAGTATGAATTGACATAAGTAAACCAGTTTCTTTCCAGATTAAATGTAGCATATTAAACAAACTTACGTCGTTGGAAGCGATACGTCTGCATACAGTGTTTCGCAGCGCATTTTGCATTCAAATCCCCTCTCATGTAACGTATGCACAAAATGTCTACTTTGAAACACATTTCACTCACCGTGAAAATAAGGTTTAAAAGTTATACGACAAGAAAAGTGACAAATTGCTACTAAATTTTCAGACATCATTTATCAAATGCTCAAGAGAGAAAAAGTGAAAAATTGCAGCTCTTAGTTTAAAGAGAAGCAAGAAGAGGCTTTCTGTTTTGTAGTAACATTGTGTGTTATACACAACATGCAAAAGCAGAGTCTACAATTCATTGTTTCCAGTATTTTAAAAGTGCAATAAACATTACGCCAGTAGCCCGAGGCTTAAACGAATACCATTAAAACATCTAATATGAATTTCACCCAAGTTTATTTAAGGTTACATCTATTAAAGGTTAAGGTGTGGCACTAAATTTGAACAGTAAGAAAATTGAGAAACTTTAGATTACCTCCGGTATTATTAATGTACATGGGAATATAATAAAAGTGATTTAATAAGATGAGTAAAATGATACAACGTAAGTAAGCGTACAATTAAAATGATACGAAGAGACTTAAAATTTGTAAACTAATTTGGAGTAAAAAAGTTAATAAATTTTCAAACCAAAATATAATATAATGAACAGATTTTACTAAAAAATCACTTCGTAAATAGTATACTAAGAGCGGTAAAATGTAATAAATATAGAAAGTAATATTTCTATATGAATCGGTAGCTATCATAATACTACTATGATAAAGTTCTAGTAGTGATTACTCTAGTGTTTGAAATTTATGTAATCCCTGTTAAGTTGTATCATATATGCAACTTTAAATTTATTATATTTCAGATGCTGTCGGCCTCGCTTAAACGAATACTGTCGGTTCCAAGAAATATTATTCGATTAAGCGGGGTATTTGTGTAAGTGGGGATCTTTAACATTGCGTCTATGGCATGGGAAATATTCGGCTCCATGATATTTTATTCGCATAAACGGTGTATTCGTTTATCCGTTACCCGATTAGGCGGGATGTATTATAAAATTAACTACTTATCGTTATGTGCATTCAAAGTTGTCGTATGAGAAAATTCATTAAGTTTTATGAAAGCTGTTTTGGGATTTTTTTAATCAAACCTTTTGTTTTGTACAGTTAAAGTATAGGTTCGGCTGTACTTTACTAAGTTGAAAAATGCTATTACTTTTAAAATATTATAATATATAAATAAAACTGTTTCAAGCTGAATAACCTAAAGAGAATACCAATGTAAATAGTTTAATCTTTTATTTTACTGAATTGGATTTTTTATATTAGATTACGATTTATAGGTTATTTAGCTCCTAAAAGTACATATATATATATATATATATATATATATATATATATATATATATATATATATATATATATATATATATATATATATATATATATATATATATATACAGGGTGTCCACTCCAATCGTGGACCAATAGCTAATTTCTAAACCGTTAGAGATAAGCATATAGTTTATTGAGGAAAAAATCTCCAAATTACGAAATGAATTTTGGGTCTATTCAATGTTTTTCAAAAAATCAAATTTTGAAAGAGTTACGAAATTTAAATTTTTATACAGCCCCCCAGTCCTATCAATCATATTTAGTAAAACATTCTTGACACTGTAACATTTAAAACTAAAAAAAAATCACTCTTCTACGACAAAAATTGACCGAGTTATGACGTTTTGAAAAATTAAGATTTTGAAGGATTTCGCATACGGTCCCTAAAGCGATCTCTCGATGACGTCATGAAACAATGCAAAATCTTGATTTTTCAAAACGTCATAACTCGGTCAATTTTTGTCGTAGAAGATTGATTTTTTTTTAGTTTTAAACGTTACAGTGTCAAGAATGTTTTACTAAATATGATTGATAGGACTGGGGGGCTGTATAAAAATTTAAATTTCGTAACTCTTTCAAAATTTGATTTTTTGAAAAACATTGAATAGACCCAAAATTCCTTTCGTAATTTGGAGATTTTTTCCTAAATAAACTATATACTTATCTCTAACGGTTTAGAAATTAGCTATTGGTCCACGATTGGAGTGGACACCCTGTATATATATATATATATATATATATGTATATAGATAATAAGTGTCATAAAAGCGTTCATTAGAAGCCGGACCGTGTCCCTCGTTTTTTTTTTTTATTTTAATGAAGTCATTCGCGACTGTAACATTAATCCCGAATACATAAAACTTCAAGAAGCTTCAGAAATTAATTTACACTGTCCTTTTTAAACTCTTCAGTTATTGAAATTATCGAATTTGCATGTTCATTCGTGTTTCTACCCGTAAGTAATTGGCAACGTGCTAGTTATTTTTTCTCAATTTGCCTCTCTAATACTCAGCTTCATCACGCATGCAATAAAACTATTTTTCACGCATTTTGAACCTGAGTCTAATGGGGAGAAACGTGAGAGGCAGAGAGAAAAAAAAGATCGATAAATTTCATCCAATTCCGCTACGTGCTTAATAGCATCTTAATTTCTAAAAACATCTCCAGCTTCCTTTTCAAATCTCTTTTCCGTGTATGATATACGCTCCCTTTTCAGAATCTCTTGATTCGCGCAGGAGATAGCATGAAGGGGGATCTCCAAAAGGGCTCTTCGTGTTGTGACTGGGGAGCTTTTCCATCGATACCAGGGAATGGGGATTTGTTTTTCCCTTTCCAGATTAAGTTCACGAAGCCTTTTTCAAGTGATGTAAATGCGAACGACCATTCGGGAAGTTTCAGTTACAGTTATTGGATATAGGTTTAGGCGCTTTTATCTCAAATCGTGGCTCTTATTCTAGTGAAACATTCGAATGCGAGAGGGAAGAAAAAAAATGGAGCAAAGTGCAGTCATGATACTTTAGAGCACGTTTTGATAAGATAGCGTATAATACTAATATTTTTGGAGAGAAATGATAAAAGTCCGTTTTCAGCGCATAAAATAAAAGTGTAGATATCTCATCAGTTGGAAAAACTACTTTTCATGTATTGTGTAAAATATCTGCATCCATATTTTACATAAATGCTTAAACAAAAAAGTGTCTGCATTGTTTTTACTTAAGTACACATTTTACTTCTACACAAAGAAAAAAAATTAAGGCAGCTGAAATTATTTCGTTGGAAACATACTGCATATTATCATCTCTATCTATAATAGTTAAACAGTTTGGACACCTACGGTATTTTTAAAGTTTTATCATAAATAGCTCCTTTTTTCCTATATTTAGAAATACTTTAACCTTGAACACACAAAAACTCGTTTCATCTCTTTGTTGGAGCTAAATACTTTTTGTTGTTGAAATGCGTAGGCTATTTTCTTGTCAAGGCTCGATCGATTACGAAAGCGAAAGTACACTGAAAATATCTTCTTTTTTGCATTAAATAGTTATATATATTCTCATGCCACTTCTCTACAATAGTCTCCGTTCTAACTGAAACATTTGTTGAAGCGTGTTGCCAATTTTCCTACCTTTTGTCAGAGACTTTTGTTGACGTGTCTTACAGTCAATTCTCTCGTCGTGTTTGAGCCAAAGTTTTGTCTTTCGAGCCAGATTTTCATATGAGCATAAATTAGAGATTGAAAGAAGCCAAGTCCGGAAAAGGCCATGGTCAGATAGAATTGTAGAGAATTGGCTGTAAGATACGGCGGTTGCTTTCTCTGAACTAGGGGTTATTAAAGCTTGCAGAATGTTTCGACAAAGGTCTCAGTTAGAACGGAGAATACGTAAAGAAGTAGCTGGAATATATATCTTAACATTTTTTTAATGTAAAAAATTACATTTTCGGTATCCTTTCCTCTTGCGACAAATTTGAACTTGTAATTATTATTATTATTATTATTATTTTCACCCAAAAACTTTTAACTTATCTATGAAGACGAAACAAGATTTAATAAAGAAAACAAAAAATAATATACAAATGCATAAATTGCATAATAAAAAATAAAAACACAATTGAAACCCTCACATGCAAGTAGACGCTTAAATTGGCTCATGAAATTGCAATATTGCTGCAATTTCAGAGATTCAGAGAAATTAGTAAGTTTTTATGGATGAAATTCATTAACACTTTCATCCATAAGAACTTACTAATTTCTCTTTTAATTAATGAAATTAGGAATGTTGTACCCTTTCTTTTTAGCCTCAGTTTCAGACTGTGTGCCTCCAGTAGATTCAGTTAAACACAATTCTCGATTTTAAGGGCAATAAATAATCTTAAAAATGTAACTAAATTAAAACAATTACTTTAAGTGCAGAATCGTACTTAAACTATGAAACATAAGCTATTACTATACTGCTTGCCCGTTTCTTATTTCCGCAGTAACTATTCACAACTAAGCTTTAAAACTTTTTAAAACAATGCTTAAATTAAAAAGCCTTTTTTATTCAAAAGAGATTTAGTTTCTTTGATTCTTTGTTCACATTATTTATTATAATTTGTTCGGACAAATGCAATTTTAAAAAGCTTTAAAAGCGTTAATCTGGAGAGCATTAAAGTTAGCATATAAAAATAAATTTTAAAATAGATATTATGATTGCAGTCAGTTTAACATCTTTGCAATAAAACAATCTTTGCAATACTATGGGCTATTATTTTGGGTTTTTGCAAATGCAATAAATTTACAGCCTCTACCTATAACTTAAACAAAATGGAATTTCTTTTAAATAGCATTTACGAACTCACTATTCAAGTACCAAAACAGTAATAACTTAAGTCCACTTCAGCAATATTGAGCCAGCATTATGGGAATACCAATAATCTATGGGCATCTACTACTGAGATTTATTTTTAAAGCAATACCGAATATATGACAATATGATACTGAGAGTAATGCATACAATGTTAATTCTTGTTAAAAAGGTCTATTCAATGAGGTATTAAAAAAAACCCATTCGGTCACTGCTACTGTTGGTGCAAAATTTTGATACCTATATGTTTTTTTTTTTTTTTTTTTTTTTAATGTTATTTAAAGCAAGCAAGTTATTCAAATCAGGAATGTCAACAGAAACTCAATTGGGAAGAAAATGCATAACCAGGAATATACATATAAGTTGGTATGAATTCTATAAACTTAGCTGCAATAAAATTAGCAAAAATATTATTTGAATTTCCATTGCTTCAGTAAAGAACACTCTAACCATATGAATATTAAGATGACGGAATTCATGTTACCGAAAACTGATAGCTATCAGTTATTGCGTACATGAATCATGGCTTTTTAGCCCTACAAGGGCTACTGCTTTTTGCTAGTACCATCTCTTATCTCAAAACATATGAGCTTTTCTTGTACCATTTGTATTAATATTATCACAAAATTTTAAGTTTAGCTCTTATCCCTTTTACTTCTTTTATCTTCAATTCAACTTGCATATCAACATCATTATCGAAATAACAATTGATCAACATGCAAAATTTAAGTAACTACTTATAAAAAGTTGCTCGAATCTAATCAATTTTTATTTATCTTTTTGAACTACAACTCCTTTAAAGTAAGCACAAGTATTTATACATTTTTTTTTAATTTAATTATTTTTCGATTTGTATATTTCTGCTTGTTTTTATATTTCAAAAATACTCAGAGCAATAATTGAAACCTTGGCTAACTCGATGAAAACTATACGTAGCGTTGATATGTGCTAAGATTTCATTACTATTGCGAGATCATCATTGACTAAATAAGAGACGGAATATAATTGCGTCTGTATGTGAGTGACTCGGGGTGACACATATAGCACACAGTTAGGACTCGTGATCTTAAGCAAACGGTTCCCGCCAATAAAATATTCGAAGGGGTGAAAGTCTCATTCCATTTCCCCTCCTGCCATTTCCTGGTGATAATCTTTCGTACCCGTTTCGCTAGTGTCAACTTTAATTAAAACGTAGTGCGGCTCATTTGTAGAAGTCATGTTTTCATGAAAGGGGCTGGCGCCCAACATTTATTGTTCTTCTTCAGTTGTAGAAGATTATTGCTTTCAGAATCTCCAATTTAGTTGAATGCACCCTAGAGTACTTACCCCTGGCTTCATCTGATATTGAGTATATAACACTGAATTCCGCCCGCGCCCGAGGGCTATTCCCCCTCTTTCTTATTACACTAGTTTATTTCGCATCCAAGCCTCTGGATCTATTTAAGGAATGCATTGCCCGAGTGAGATTTTTCTTCTTCTCCCTCTTGCGACTTTCCTTTATTATTATTTTTTTTCTCATTGACAGAGTAATTGTTTCCTTTTCTTGAGGAAGGGTAGGGGCAGACTCTCCGTTTTATAATTACTCACTCTACGCCAGTTTTAATCAAAAAGAAACTCTGTTGCATAAAAATCAATAAACATATTGTAATGTTTGAATGGGGGTAGTATTATGGTTGTTGATTAGTTTTTGCATTTGTTGTCAGTTGTTGTTTTATGGAGTCGTTTCTTTTGCGTTCGTCATTCGAACTTTCTAGTTTTTATAAAACTGTTTCAGTTATTTATATGGGATATAGATGAGTGAAAACAGCTTTTTTTTTGCATGATTTCACGGAAATAACATTTTTCACGTCACTAACAGAACCCCTTGAAATTTTATTAGCAGATCCTATGTTTTTGTGATAGTCAATAGGTGGCAATCAAAACAAGTTAAAACAGCTAGTGAAAAGCAGACCATTAGAGCATTTGTTAAGCGAAAGAGTAGTTAACATAAGATTTCAATAAAAAATGAACTTGATGTTTTGAACTGTTACCAAATGGCTTTAGTTCATAGACTAGAACATGCATATTCCATTCGTAGTTAACGTTGGGACATAGTCGCACATAAAGTAATAGATCGGCAACAATCATAAGTAGCGTGTTTTGGAAAATTCAGTTCGTTAAATTTTTAACGCAATATAATCATGAAGCATGAATAATAGCTCGGTTTCACGACTAAACCTGGCTCATTCATAATCGAGGGTCTAGCGTATGTATCGAATAGCTTAAATATTTTCGCAAAACAAGTGAAATCAATGTTTTAAATGCAGTATAACCTCGATTTAACGATTGCCTAGGGACTGTAAAAACTTATCGTTAAGTCGAGGATATCGTTAAATAGGGAAAGCATACACATAAGTTAAACGGATTAAACTATTGATAATGAAGTGAATGCTTACATCAAGTATATGTTCTTTTGCTATTTTAAGAACACCAAGCATTTACATTATTTTTAAAAAATACTTCATTGATGTTTGTGCTGTTTTCTAGAGTTGAGAAAAACAGTTTCACTTTTTTCGACTGATCACTCTCCTCTCAAGGCGCAAAAAACATTGTTTGCAATGCTGGAAGTTACTAAGGAATAAATCTTCTTACTATTGGGACATGAGGTCTGCTTTTGCTAGTAAAATAGTTAGAAAACAAAATTTTTTTTAAACATATACTACTGTATTTTTGATGAGAGATAATTTGGCCATGCCCGATATCATCGTTAAATCGAGGAAAGCGATCGTTAAATTGATGAAGTTTTAACATTAAATTCAAGGCATATGAATCGGGACCGGTGAAATGTATCGTTAAATTGAGGAAATCGTTAAATCGGGTATCGTTAAATCGAAGTTTTGAATGCAAGTTCGTAATAGTTTCAGCAGTGGAAGAGTTCAATTGCAGAAGGGTGCAAATAACAGACGTTTCAATATAAGAAAACTTTAGGATACGTGTATGCTACCTCAAACTCATGTGCAAAGAGGCCCCCCCCCCCCGAAAAAAAGCGAAACCTTCTAAATATACGAAAGGAATCACTATATTTGCAAGTAAAGAGTTAAAACTCAGCTGAAATAATTAATTTAAACGAATTAACTTGAAATAGATGGGTCTGTTTAGCAAGGTGAATGTAGATGAATTTGTACTAGTATTTCTTTAAAAATGTTGTTTACCGATGTTCTAACTAGGCACCTATGTTTTTTTCAGTTACATATTCAAATAGTTTAAAGTTCAATGCCGATGGCAACAAACTTATTCCTTATTTTAAATGTTTTTATATAAAAGTTAACAAAGTTGCAACGGACTTGTCTCTTTACAATGCAACTTAAGCATATTTAACTTTTAACAATTAAATGTTAGAAAAATATGAAATCTATCAGTTCTCAACATAAAAAGACGTTCATTTACTACACATTACATAGCTTTTTTTGAAAAGAAATCATAACAAAGCAATGGTTTTTGCTGAAATTCGGGAAGGATTTGATTTCTGTGTAAGAGCAGTTAATTTATTTCCTAAAGCCGCTCAAAGCTAAACGTTGTTTTATCACAATCCGCCAACTTTTTTGTTTGAAGAAGTCAGAATTTGCAATTCATACCACGTGTGCTGAGTTTTACCTTAGATTTAATTAATCTTTTGTTATAGCTGTAAATCTTTTAATAGAACCTTTGCTCTTCAGCGACTTTCCTATTTTAAATTCCATCGCACTAGTCTTAACATTTTCTCCAACATATTATCCGCAATATAAGATGAAAAATAAGTCATTATGCAACTTTAACGAGCCAGAAACTTAGTCTCAGGTTTACAAGCACGCTTTCAACTATCAACCGAGGTTTTAAAGTCGTCTGGAAGTTGAAAAAAGAAAAACAACTGTGAGCAACAAACTTAGTAGAAACATTTTCGGATGCATTTTCTTCTAATCTACGTTCGCTTGTACGTGATGTGGCTTTTCAAAAAGCTTCAACTCGCCTAATTAAGAAATTGAAATTTATTTGTATTCGGAAGCGTATCTTGAGCATTAGTACAGCCGGGATTTTCCATAAATTCACTTTCTGCCTGCTTTTCCTGACAACAAAGTTCTGGAGGAAAGATTTCAGGATGGCAGACATTCGCAGACAAAAAATAACTTCCTCATTAATGAAGTCTTTAAGCAAAGTTTTGTCTTACGTGTAATCAATGCATCATATTGACTTTTTTTTCTCATTAAGAAAAAAAAAGTTACAACATGTTTGCGCAGTTAAAAATAGCGAAATAACCTATCATCCTAGCGTTTTTCACTGCAAAAATTTACTATTGTTTTTAAAGTACAATACTGGCCGCCGAGGTTACAATTTATATGCACAGTAATGAAATGTAAAACTAGCCATTTTACAGTTTCTTACTGTAAAGTTAGAAATTTTACAGTTTATTGGCGTAAAATTAAGCTGTATTATACTGTAAAAACAACAGTATAATAATGGCAGCAGACGTTCCAGTTTAAAATTGCAGCGTAGTAAACTGTAATATTAGCAAGTTTTACAGTTTATTGCTATAAAATTAGCTGTATTATACTGTAAAAACAACATTCATTTCTTACAGTATATACTGAAAGTCATTTTGTCGAAAGTGCATTAATAAAAGATGACGCACATACGATGCGCATTTTTAAAGTAAGTACCGTTTTGATGTAAATAAAAAACAGGCAGAAATATCCTTACGATTGTATTTTTACACGAAAGCATATATCTTAAACTACTTTTCTACATAATTGCCATTAAATGTAAGGCACTTATCATATCGTACAATCATCAGCTTCAAAAAACGTCCATCGATTGAGAGTACCGCCGATTGTTAGGTAAGTGCGGTAATTCGTTTTTTAACTGCAAAAAGAGATTAAAAGCTATCGATATTCATTGCGAGATTTCTTCAGTACATGGTGAAACCATTATGAGCGATGGAATGGTTAGGATTTGGGTACTAGCGTTCAAAGATGGCCACTCTAATGTGCACACCAAGGAACGAGTGGTCGAACTTCCTTCATTAATGAAGATTTTGTGCAAAAGCAACCCAGATCGAGCATCCAGTAACTACTACCTATTTTTTCATCTGAAGCAGCATCTCAGCGGCTAGCTAGTGCCACGACATTGACGGTGATGTCAGGTTGATCGTAATGCAGTGGCGGCATATTTCTTTGAAGAGGGACTAGCTGTTTGTACGATATGATGAGTGCCGTTGCATTGGTGACAATTAGGTAGAAAAGCAGTTTAAGGTATGGGCTTTCATGTAAAAAAATATATACAGATATCTTTGCTTGTTTTTACTTTATACCAAAACGGTACTTACTCTAAAAATACGAATCGTATTATGCTGCACTTAAAGTTGAACTATTAAAAGCCCATTTTCAAGAGTCAACCAACATACTATTACCCCAGTCGTATTGTCTAAAATTCAACATCAAAGATTAAGGTCATTTATAGTAGATGACACCATTTATCTCTGTTAAACGGTAGTTGTTACGCATACGTAAAATGAAGCAGTTGATATAGATTGGTGATCAAAAAATAAACAATGATTTCTGAGACATTACTGTAAATGATCACACAGTGAGAAGTCAAATGTTACACTGGATAAAAAGTTTATATCTAAAAATCGGTAAAATATGAAGTATTGAGCAAATTACATACGTAACATCAAGTTATTTTATTTAAAGTTTAAGTTATTTGTATCCAAGTGCATGTGTTAAAAAATGTCGAATGTTGAGTACGCTGCCACCTGTCACACGTTCTAGTTGATATTTATTTCCCTTTAAGTCGCGTAATGATATTTTCCAGTGAAAGAATCCAACGGAATCAGGAAAATGTTTGAGGACCTGAGATTTTGAATTTTTCTGACCAATTGTTCCAATAACTAAAAGAACGAGTTTTAAAAGCATTTTTATTTTGCACAATGCAACATGAGGGCAGCGACATTCAATTACCAAGTTTTTGTTTAAGTTGTTGTTTTTAAATACAATTCTCTTTTTTTTACGTGATATGTCGATAAGACTACTATGTCCCGCACATTTCTTGTTGCTGTTGTCGTTTTCTCCCAGCTAGGCTGGCAATTTAAGGTGTGCTGCTTCACTTTTCAAGCAGTACATTAATTTGATGTGAAGTCCTACTTTCACAGTACACACATGCCATAGGGACCCGTTTATAGGGTAGGCAACCGTCAGGAACGTCATTTCAAGTTTTCCCAGGGGGGGGGGGCAAAGGGTCCAAACACAATGCAATTTCATCGGAAAACATAAAAAACCACGCCCACTTATATGTAAATACATTGATTTCTCAAAGCCAGGGGTCTGCCCCCCCCCCCTAAATGATGGGCCTGGCAACTGTTCACAGCCCAACAGCACAATCACACAAAGAAAGGACAAGGACAGGAGAGAGAAATTACATCCTTTCCCGAACAGGGATTCAAACCCGGATTCGAACTCAGGACTCCTCTATCCCGGTCAGACTACTCTGACAAATAGACAAGGTGGCCAGCACATATTTAATAATAAAATTAAAACCTCCCGATGAAAAAAGAAAAAAAAAAACTGTTACTGAAAACAAAGTTTCATATACTACAGTGACATAAATGTAGTTTGCAGAACTAACTACATTTGTAGAGGAAATTCCGAAATAGTCTATGTAAGATTTTTTAGTTACTGGTTTTCAAGACTGTAAACTACATGTATACTTCTGCTACATGCTGGGGAGGGGGTGAAATAAGCAAGTCAGACCATTTAATATAAAAAAATACAAAGCTGCAATCTTTAATGACTAAAAGCTCTTATTCATTTGTTAAAGTTACATGCCTTTTTTTATGAAGCGTGGTCAGGTATAATTATTTTTATTTTAAGATCCTTCCATCGAAATGTGTTCATATTTATCTCCATTATTAAGTTTTAGCTGTCAGCTATATTTCGAAAAAACTTGTGATTTCTATGTTTATAATAGTTTCAATAATATTAAGCAGTAGCAAAGAGACAACTGAAACATCTATTTATTCTTTCGTTCGTTTTTTTTTTCTGCCGAATAATGTAAAAATTACTTTTGCATAGCAGCTCGTAACTATAGTAGTAAATATAAAACTAAACTGTCTGCGTAGGAGTTCAGACCTCGATCAAATTAGTTGCTGTTCTTGTTTTTGGCAATTTGGCTCCGTTTTTACCCCCACCCAAAATTTTATAATATCTGACATGCGACTTAGTTTAATATTGCAATTGCGAAGCATTAAAATTCTAATAATAGAAGAAATAAGTGTACTTTTTTTTCTGTCAGATTACATATCTTAAAATAGTCAAAATAAATACTGGTACACTTCGCTAAACTTTGAGTAGCTTTCTCAGTTGATAAATTACAGGGTCAAGCTCACTGTGATTTCTTTTGGGAAGAAAATGTCACATTTATCCATAGCAGTGATTGATTTACAGTTTTTTTTCTCCGTCTCTGCTTTGCAGAGCTACGGCACTTCAAACCAGAGTGATTCATCGTAACAGTGCAGAATTTTTATTAAGTAAGTACCACCAATATATCTGGATTTTGTTCAAAAAGGAATAGATACGTCGAGAAATAAAACTATTTTACAGTTTTTACGGTAGATAAAATTTCTAATTTTTAACCCGCATTCTGGTACACGAAAATAAGAAAGGAAAATGGCATGGCAGAGTATTAAGTACTTCAAACAAAACTATTAATAATAATGAAATAAATATTGCTGAACATAAAAATATAGTATAATTAGATAAATATATATTTTTTAATAAACTAGTTTAAATGCAAGCTAATACTCAGCTTTTTGGCCAGTTTAACTCTTTACAAAGTTATATGCAGTAAATTACTGACAATAAGGGAGGGCAAAGGTAGCATTATAAGGGGGGGGCTGCAGTTTTGTTCTTTTTAGGGACTCACCAGTCAGGAATATTTAGTAATCAAGCAGCAGGTAAATATCCTCTTATTGTGGCTAAGATTATCTTTAAATTGATAAATGAATGCAATTTTTTAAACTAGTGAGCCTCCGCAAATCATGATGCGATTTAGCTCGAGAAATAAAAGCAAAAGTGCAAGTAATATGCAGATAAGCCAAGGCAAATTCAAAACTATAAGCAAATTCACCCACAACTCGGTCATGACATTCTGAGACGGCAGTTTTGTCCTTTCTAGGAACTAATGTGTCGGGAGTAGTCAGTAACCAGGTTGGAGGCAAATGTCCTCTTATTGTAACTAGGATTACCTTCAAACTGGTAAATAAATGAATTTACGAGCAAGAATCTGAGAGAGTGTCACGCCTGTGATTAACGACGTCTCAGATTTTTTCCAAAAAAATACCAAATGTTTATTATCTTATTGAAAAACCAAATCCAGAATGTTTTGTTCTAAAGTTGAGCTGTTTAGTTTTTATGGATCCCTAAAGGTGAAGGTGCGGCATAAAAAATTAAGCGGATTTTCAAGACATGAAAGTTGCTGTGAGCCAAAACGCATACCAGGAACTGAACTCCAATTTTCTTTTTGTATATGTAATACAGAAGGTTCAAACTTTACGAAATGAATGTTAAATTTGAGGAAAGTTGTTGCCGTAAGGTCAGTGAAGGCCCTCAAAACAAGACATTTTTGACGTTTTTCAGCATTTTTGAGGTTCAAGAAAAGCTTGTACATGTCGGTACACAACAGTTGCCACGGCAAAAGTAGTGTCGTTTGAAAAACCAATGTAAGCACTTTAAAATAATGTATAATCAACCGAGGAAAGTTCAACGTGCTTTTAGTAGCGTAAGGCCGAAATATGAAAAATGTCATATTTTTACCGATATTCAAACGGTCATTACTTCCTCAACATATTGAAATAGTTTTTTTGCCAAAGTCATACTCTATTCTTTGTCTTCACAGAACAGTTGAATCCTTTGAGGCGAAATGTTAAAAGTTTTTTTTACAAAAAATATTTTTGCCTGTGCATTTTTTCTAAAAAAATTTTCAGCATTTCGCCTCAAATGACTCAACTGTTCTTTTAAGACAAAGAATAGAGTATGACATTGGCAAAAAAAAATTTCAATATGTTGTTGGCAGAGGAAGTTATGACCGTTTGAATATCTGTAAAATATGACATTTTTCATATTTCAGCCATACGCAACTAAAAACACGTTGAACTTTCCTAGGTTGTTTATACATTATTTTAAAGTGTTTACACTTGCCTTTCAAACGACACTACTTTTGCCGTGGCAACTGAAATGTACCAGCTGTTTTTGGACCTCAAAAATGCTGGAAAACGTCAAAAATGCCTTGTTTAGAGAGCCTTCACTGACCTTACGGCAACAAGTTACCAAAAAATTAACATTCATTTTGTAAAGTTTAAACTTTCTGTATTCCATATACAGAAAGAAAATTGGAGTTCAACAGTTCCTGGTAAGAGTTTTGGCTCACAGCAACTTCCACGTCTTGAAAATCCGCTTAATTTTTGATGCCGCACCTTCACCTTTAGGGATCCAAAAAAACTAAACATCTCAACTTTGGAACAAAAAATTCTGGATTTGGTCTTTCAATAAGATAATAAACATTTGGTAAATTTTCGGAAAAAAATCTGAGATGTCATGAATCACCTCATAATGCTAGGCGTGAGTTTCTCAGATTCTTGCTCTTAACAAGCCAGCCGGCATCCCAAAATCAGGGTGCGGTCATGACCGAGCTGTGGGTGAATTAGCTTATTTTATTAAAGTTGCTATAATAAGAGAAAAATTTAAAGTGAAAATGAGGTTAGATCGATAAAAAATGGCCTATTGAACGAAAACTGTTTCGTTCGAATTTCACTAATATCACGTGTTTAATTTCCACGTTTGTGGTATGTTTCAATCAAATGTGTTGGGACTTATGACGTGGCTCTCAGAAGCCTTTTTGTTTTTGAAGAAGAGGAAGAAGACATGGGTGTCAGCAGTGTCAGAAGATTTGCTTTTCCACTTTATCATCTCAATATTCTTTAACTACTTTGAGCATTGTATTAAAATATTTTATTCAAATTTCTTAATCCTGAGTAACATTTTGTATCTACAAATTTGTTGATCTACTTGCTACTGGTTCTCAGTACTAAGCTCACAATCTCTTCGTAAATTATTTACGAGTTTTCCTTCATTTTCTTAACTTGTTCATTTTAAAAGTAGAATATGCTTACCAGTAGGTGTGCAGAACAACTCGAGCAGAAGCTCCAGAAAATGTGAAAAGTCCTTAACTTCTGTTGAAAAGGCACAATGGTTAGAACTCTGTTAGAAGATTTCAATTTCTTTCACTCTGAAGCAGCACAATACAGTTCTGAATCGTTTTTTATAAATTTAAACTATTTAATAAGTAAGTTAGTAGACTCAAGGATTGATGTGTGACTACTTTGTAATCAAGCTTTTGCAGAAATATTATCGGCTTGATTTGGCCAAAAAATTAATTATTTTTAGCAATGAATGTAATTATGCTTACTTTTATCTTACAAGTAGCAAAACATATATATTTTTGAATGACGAAACAATCTTGTAACTTTCAACTAATGTAATTTTAAGTAATTGAAACAAACATATCTATTAATTTCAGTAAACCTTATATTGAATGAAAAATGCGAGTTGCAATGATTCGGTCGTTAACTTTCAGAAAAGGTTACACCAAAAGCTTCAATTAGATCTTGCGGTTAAGCACTCATCCGACGAGTAAAACAGAACTGCGGGTCGATAAGATTTATAAGACATCATGTTTCATTTGGTAATCCGAAACTCTTGTAATAAATCGTAAATGATCAAAGTAAGCCATGTAATTGATATTTCTCAGTAATAAATGAGATTTCGCATCGTTCAATAAATGTGCATCATGAAGTTGCTTCTGTAGCATAGCATAAGCTTGACAGTAACCTAGCATGAAATGATCCCCTTATTGGATTGGAATGCATCGCATTCTTCCCCCGAAAGCATTAATAGTCACGCAAGGCAAAATAGCAACAAAAATGGGTAATCGGTGAAATATGCGAATCCCAATAGAAGGTATTTATATTCCAGCAACAGAGGATCAATAGGGCAAAAAAATGACTCTGTCAAAAGATACTCTACTTAGTTATGCAAATCACTAATGCATAAAGATGATTTGAAAGGATCTAATCCATTATGCATCAGCTTCCGTAGTAAACAGTTGCTTATTTTTCTTTGGAAGGAAATTTGCTGCTGCTTAATCATTTACGTATGTAAGGAATATAGAAATTTCCATTTATTTCTGTAAAAGAGAAAGCTTTATATCAAATTGTATTTACTGTTTCTCAAAACTCTATTATATGCTGGATCACACTGTTAATTCTGATGCTTCCATGTAAGCATCGATTTCTTGTTAGTTTAAGTAAAGATATCACAAACACCTGAATTTGAGCTTTAAATTTATTTAATGTATGTTTCAAAAATTCATGATTTTCATACTGCATGCTAAGCGCAAAAGTGGTATCTGCAGTCGAGTTCAAACTGAGGTATCGCTCTTTCAAGTTTTACGCCCCCATGTATTTGATTCAATCAATACATTTTTAGAGTTTAAAAAAAAAATACTTCCCGTCCTCAAATGACCATATAATATTGTATTTAGGTAAAATTCGTCTCAAAGAGCGACCTGGCGGTGATAACTCAATTTTGTTAAAAAGGGCAGGTACGATTTTTGTGCTTAACACGGCAGCATATTGAAGAGATTCATGCTTTCGAGACAGTAGATTTTTCTCTTCTAGAATCGTCGTAAGAAGTAGATTGAAATGATTTAAAAGTTTTGATAAAATATTTAAATGCAAATTGATATTCTTTGATATGCTGCATCATTCAGTAATGTTATGAGTTTCATGAAATCGTTTTTTAGTTTTATACAAATACAAATATACAAATACAAATGTGGCGACCAGCAGCAGGCTCTGGGCCCAACTTGGCTGGTCCTAGTCAAATTAAAGACCCCAATGAAGATCAATGGAACTTAATTCATCAATGTGTATCGAAGAGTTAAAAGCATTACGATTTTTCTCCAGAAAACTTTGAACACATAATTACCGGATATTTTTGGTACCGTAAAGTCCGGTTACTTGGACCCTAAGGGGTTACTTGAGCCCATTACAGTAAAATGATAAAATCTAGGTTTGGTACTTATTAGTTGAAGACTTGCACGTAGTTCCTCGTTTCTCCTCTAGGTAGAAGCACTCTGCAGTCTCTAATGCTAGTACCAAACCCAGATTTTATCATTTTACTGTGGCCTCAAGTAACCTCCTTGTGGGTCCAAGTAACACGACTTTACGGTAGTGTCTTTACGGACGGAAGTCTTTTAGCGTATTGTAAAAGAATTAGCACCTAGTAAGTTCTTGAAAAAATAATAGACAATTAACGCATAAGCTAAATAACATCAATGTGTAGAAAACACTTACATACACTACAAGCATTATTTACGAGGTTTATTAAAATATCATGGGGAAACTATCAACACAAATACAATGCTTTTTAACTAAATGTGCAAATCAAATAGATTTTATATACTTAATTGTGTATTTTAATAAATACATACTGTTGCTGCACCTTCTAAGCATAAGTGGCTATCTCTGAAAAGATTTAAGTTATTCAGTTATTCCTCCTTAATTTTTACGAAATAATTTGAAAGAAACACATTGCCCTGTCATTCATAAATTTTAATCATTGTTTCTTTGATATTTTTGAAATTTTTAAAAGTTGATTAGTTTTCTTACTCTACTTATATGCGAATAATTTATTACTTCGCATTAAAAATAGACATTAGACATTAATTTGTAACATAAATAAAAATAATTGAAACTTATTACAGCATTTTAAAGAAGAAAAATTATAACAATAAATGATTCGAGACTAACATCAAAGCTTAGATATAAGCCTTTGTTAATTTTGTCTCGAAGCACCAAGAAAAATTTCGGAGCGAAAGGAAAAAGTACTCTTTGAATTCTGGTCGGTTGATCGATGCCTCGTGATTTATTTAGGGCTAGGAATGACTGTATTAGTTGGGTTTATTGGAAGCAAAAGCCAATAATGGAGCGTTTAGTCTTCTGCTTAGGTAGATTGTTTCCTTTCTTTCTTTTTGTCTGTGTGTTTTTCAACTTTCTTTCTTTAATGTACTTTTTATTTCCGTTCGAGGCTCACGAAATTAAGAACAAGAAATTAAACTTTTCACGAAAATAAAGATTACTTTATCTTAGAGAGACTTGAAGTATTACGAAGCTATCGGATAGAAAGGTAACTGGTATTTAAAGCAATTGTTGCAAGCATACGTAAGTTTCGTCATTGTATCACCTTTAAATATTTTCTAATTTCCCTTCTAAATGCGTTATTGGAAATCGATTACTTGCACTTGAGTTGTTACAAAAGTTATTTACGGATCCGAATTGGGTATTGAACACAAATTACACAACCGCCTTGGTCGTGATTTTTCCCCAGAGCCCTTTAGATGGGTATTTATCTGATTACGCCATCCAGTGAATAAAAGATTTTCGATTTAAAATTAGGAATTCTATCTTTATCCAAATTTTACTTTGCTTTCATTTACCTGTGTATTGAGTTTATTAAATTCGTAAAATGAGACAAATCACTCCAGGTACTATTGACATTGCTAACTCTTAATTACACGAATAGTTTCGTTTTAGAACGTCGGGAAAAATTAAAGAGCCAGTCAATGTAGATAGGATGATCCTAAAAATGAGCTTTTGAAAGCTTTATAGAGTACCCTCCCATTTTACTTTGTGCCCTTAAATAAATTTGTTCAACAAACAACAATTTATTTACTTATTTTTTATAACAACTTAAGATTTTGCTCTGCGAGATCAAATTACTTTACTTAGGGTTAGTAAACATTATTATTTATTGCTATAGTACTAGAGTTTTAATTTAAGGAACGTGGTCAAATTTTATATTTCAAGGTAAATATATTCTAATCACTGAGTGTTTTTAAAGGGTGAAGTATCAGTTAAAATATAGCTTCTTGGTGTAATTGTGTACCAAATTTTCATTGCATGCTGATATTACCCCTTCACCTTAAATAAAAATTCATCAAGAAATAATAGTCGTAAAAATATGGATTTAGGATGTATAACTTCTAAACGAATACTTAAATGAGTAGAAGTACACACGCAATCATTTTTTTAATTAAATAATTTATTTACATTTGACCTCTTTTGCGTTTAAAGGCATTTTTTACCCAATGAATTCCTTCCTTTTGTGTTTTTCCGTTTTTCATTAAAAAAACGTTCCTATATTGTTTTCTAAATATATTTACATGGTAGTAGATTAACAAGTAGATTCATTTTATTAAACCTGTAATGTAAGAAACTCCTTATACATTTCGTTTGAGATGAAGTAAATGCTATTACCCACTGAATACGCATATAGTATTGAGTACAGATGACGAATAAAAATGTAGCAAAATCATATTAAATCCTAGTAGTGACATAACTTTCTTACAAGAGAAGCAGCTTCTTGAAGCTTGTTTTTACAAGGGTAGTGTAAAGGAACTGAAGTGGAAATCTTCAAAAAGAGCGATTCTTTGAGTAATGATAGCAATAAAAATGGGTGGAGACCTCGGGTCCAAATTTAAGAAGTACTCAAAAATAATGAATCGAAAGAAGGAAGCCATTCTTCAAGTAACCATTTGGGAAACTTGTTCATTATTTAAACAATAGCTATTGGTTTTCTTAAAAAAAACGGTAGAAAATGTTATACAAAGGCTTGTATATCCTGTTGTAAATTGAAATTGGTTACAGAAGCCTTAAATTACAATACATATAGGCAATGGACTAATATAATACCTTTAACCATGGCATAAATATTATCTGAAGTCTTATGCTTGACGAATTTCCAAAATAGAAACCTCTTTTCCATTACAAAGTGATATAATAAGTATAAATAGTAAGTGTAGAAAATCAGTACAGTAGTATATATATTTCATATACCTTTATAAGCAGAAAAGGCTCCTTATTTGATATTATATATTCATTAGTAGTGCATGTTTCATATTTTCTCACAAAAGTTTGTTAAAAAAAAAAAACCTCAAGCGAGCACTGATAACTTATAATACCTATAAAAAATACAAAAAAAAGGCATTCTATATTCATGCATTTATTGAAAGGACCTTCCTTTATTGCCGAATTAATGCAGAGTTAATTATTACACAACAATTAGCAAACAATTTTATCAGCAACACAATTTTATTGGTAACACAATTGAAGGGGCAAATTGATAAATGTGATATGTGACATTTGAATGTTGCCGATTTACACAAATTCAAAATAGTGTGTATTCAATTGTGTTAATTCACAAACCAATTGAAGGCGCAAGTGAGTAAAGGTGATATGTGACAATTTTTTTAATTTGCTGAAAAAACTTAAAAAATAAATAAATATTACCTTTTCACCTTCATTCATTGTAAAAAGTGTGTTTTTCCAAAATTGTCACATATCACTTTTATCCACTTGTCCATTTAATTTTATCAGCCTACAAACAAGACTTTTAAGGTTTATATTCATTTACTTAATTTAGATATGAACGTTTCGCACATAAAAGCATTAAAACAATTCAATACCATCTGAACACTTGATTTTACTTAACCTGAAGAAAAAAGAAAGCACAAAACCGAGCGATATAGAATCATTTTAAACAACATTTTTGCAAAATGAAGTTTGATACATTCCTAATGCATAAAACAATGTTTAAAAATTATACATTTGAGAGATTCCATGATTTAAACTGAACACCTCAAAACTTCATTCTTATTTCAGGAAAAACGAGGGCATTTCAATAACGAAAATTATGTTAAGGAATACGTTATATAAGAATGCTAGAAGGCAACAATGAAATTTTAGCATCCATCGCACGAAGCTCAATAGTTTCTGATAACAGCTACTACCCTTTGGGAAATATACGTCTCCGTTTCTCTTTTATTAAGGCATTTTTTTTAATATCAAATTTAGCGGAAATCTTTGGAGTATAAATGTGATAGATTTGCTCTTATGTTTATAGAATCCGTTATGTACTTATTTAATTAGAACTAGAGATATTGTTTTTTTTTTTTTGTAAACTACGATAGATTTTTGCGGATTCCACATTTATTTCCAATCAAACTGTATACGGTAAGTTAGCTTTTTTTATGATAACCGTTAATTTAATAATCGACAGAGACAATGCAGTTATTGTTTCAGTAGTGGTAGGAAACTTCCGGTTTCATTTTCGAATAAATGCAGTAATGCATCTTATACTGCTTGCTCATTTGTTTTTAAAAATGAGAGAATAGGATTTTGTCTTGATGTGTACACATGGAATATTAACTGATTTGTTGAATTATTCAGTTATACTAATTTTGGAATTTTATTTCACGATTGCAATATTATTAAAGTACTTC
This sequence comes from Uloborus plumipes, assembly GCA_038373865.1. Taxonomy (NCBI): domain Eukaryota; kingdom Metazoa; phylum Arthropoda; class Arachnida; order Araneae; family Uloboridae; genus Uloborus; species Uloborus plumipes. Next base: position 174,899 of record JAXGGA010000661.1, read on the forward strand.
GAAACACGCAGAAGAAATAAATTTAATAAGTTACCATTAACCTACCAGTACTCGAATTACCGCCAGATTTAATGGACTCTTTCCTTATGTAAAGTGCGTGATTTCAACTAGAAGAGCTCATTTTGCTGTGGCTGTAGCGGCTCCCAGACATAAATTTAGGATTTACAGTCCCGCCACTAGCAATATAGTTCTAAAACCATTAACACATTATTTTACTAATCGTATGTGTGTCAAGATGGTTCTTCCTTTTTTCATTTGAACCAACAGTTACGGCAAAAGAAAAACTTTGAGTGAGAGTTTTTTAAATATTTTTTTAACTCCATGGAAAAACAATTATTTCGAAAAAGTTTAATTTAATGCAATTTATATTAAAAAATACTTTCGCTAGAGAGTGATATGCGTTCAATCTCAGATCATACTTTTTTGCGAAAGTTTTACATTTAAAGAAAATCTGCATTTGCTTGAAAAACAAAATCAAATGTACCAACCTAAAGCTTTTACCCAGGTAGCACAAATAACCTTTAAACGTTTTATAAACTTTTTAAGCGGTTGTTACAACGTTAATAACCATTTTACAGTCTTTAAAAAACGAAGTGTGCTACTTGGGTATCTAGTTAATGAACTGCATGACCATTCCACGAAAAACGGCCATGCTGTCGGATACTTAAATGCTCCAATATCTTATTAAAAAAATAATAATTTTAAATTCAGCAACATTTTATTGATTGCAATTTAAGATATTGCTTGGATAAAGTAAGTAGGTAAGTTGTCACGTGCGGGACAAAATATGATTTTTTTTTCTTAGAGTGTCCCTGTATCATTGTATCGCAAAAAAAATTATGATCCTTAAAATGTGTTTTATAAATTGAAAAAAGCTAAAAAATGATATAAAACAGATATTCTGATTGTGTAACAATACCACAATAAAACATTTCTTGATTGATTTTCTTCAGGCCTGTCAAGGCCCTTTTTCCAAAGGGAGGGAGAGGGGCCAAATTCTATGTACTTAAAGTAAATTTTGCCAAAAACAGCAACAACCGAACCCACTTCTATATAAACACCTTGATCCCCCCCCCCCCTCTGCTCACGCAAATGAAATGCTTGGTTTTCTTCACGTTTCATTTAATTATTTAGCCAGATTAACGAATTTGTTAACTGCTTTGCACATAAAATAAAACTACTTTTTGTAAACTTTTTATTAAAAAGCACATAGGAGATAGTTTTTCAAAATTGTTTTTATTCTTGAAATCTAAATTTTAATTTTATCTTTCTTTTGTAAAATGGAAGAAACCTTTGATAAGTGTTTGCTACATTTGAGAACTTAGTTATCGTCAAACACTTTTAGAGCTTATATTTCTTTCTTTTTTCAAATATGGCATCAATTTTACCCCCCAAAAAAAGAAAGTCAGTTCCTAAATCAACACGATTTCAGCTGAGATCTTGTTTTCCCCGCTTTACCACTGTGATTCTTAATTTATTAAAAGAGCCAGGAAAAAAGCCCTGGAGAAGGGGAAGTGAGGCCTATTTTTCTTACTTGGAAGAGGATGACAATGAAACCTAACCCAGAACAGTAGACGTAATTCAGCGAAAACGAAAATACAGTAAAAAAAAATGACTGGTGGCATGTTTTTGAGAGGGTTCTTTTTTTTATTTGACTTTAAAAGTGATTGCTGTTGGGTGTCATCAGTCTTTTTCAGCCTTTGATCTCAGGAAAGGGCCTTCCCTCTTGAGATTCGTTTTGTGAGGCTTCTTTTTAAAGCCAGAAAGAGTCCCTTAAGGGAAAACCTCCGCTCTATTTTTTTCATGTTTAATGCGGGCAGCTTCGTTGCATAACTGATACGGAACATGATTAAATCCCTCTGTTTTTGTGTGATTGCTTTATTGTTGTGCGCTGTAAAATGTACAATGAACTCTCACTTATACGCCGCCTCATTTATGCGCTTTTTTCACTTATGCGTCGATTTTAAATGGTCCCAGCACATTCCATAGCAAAATAATAATAGCATCATTCATTTATGCGTCGCTCTAAAGATAAATATTTCGCTTATACGCCGAATTTTCCCTACAAATGTAAAAAATTTAATTTATTTTCCTTCAAAAATAAGCATTTTTCTTCACTTTCCTCTTTAATCTTTCGCCTTTATTGCTAACGAAAGCATTTTTTCCGCATGAACTAGAGTTCGAAGAGAGACAATTATCTATTATGCATCGTTTTAAAGGGAACAGTTTGTAATTAGGTATGCTACAATTTTTGTTTTCTCTTTATCATTGTAGTTACGTTGCAGTAATTGCCAAACTGTGGTAATATGTCCCGTTTCTATAGAAATATTCTTATTCATTCTCTCATTAGAAACTATGTTGCGTTTTAGTCCATTAAAAAGGCTTGTTCACTTTTACGTCTCTTTCACTTATGCGCCTTTTTTTGTTGGTCCCTTGGGCCGGCGTATAAGTGAGAGTTCACTGTATTTGTAGTTTTATTAAGATATCGTTTAACAATTATGAGAGTAGAATATGCAAAATATTTTTTAATTTTATTTAGGAGGTAAGGTATACGATGAATGTCATTTGAATTGTCAAGACATTTTAAGGAACCTGACTTTGTTTAGAGAAAAATTTGTGGTTTTAGACTTGACTGTTTTACAGATAATGACACATTATAGCAACTATTAAAAGTAGTTGAAATTGGGTGCCAGTCTCTTTCCGCGTTTGATCTAGCGAAGGGGAATTTGCCCTTAAAATTCCTTTGGTGAGGCTCTTTCTCAAAGATACAAGGCGTTCCCAAAGATAAAACATCAACTTTATTTTTTTCATGTTTAATGCCACCAGTTTTGTTGTATAACTCTCTCTGAACAGATACATTTCATTGTTTTTTGTGTAATTTGCTTCATTTTTATGTGTTGAACAATATAGATGTAGCATTTTGCAACATTTCATCTAGCAGCTATTTTTGTACAGTAATTTAATATACATATATTTTCCCTTAGAGGTAACTCATGTTAGGAATTAAATTAGTTCAGAGATTTTCTGCCATTTACACTTTTAGGAATTTCCTAAGATACTCATTTTATCAAAGCAACCCCTTGATCAAAGAGCAGAGAACATAGGATATCAACATTTTGCCTTACTCAGATTAACAAAACTAGTATTTTATTTTTACTTAATCACAACCTGAACATCTTAATAAGATAACGAGTAATAAGGTAACCAAAGGGATTTATTTTCCCTTCTTTTCAGAAATATATTCTTTAAATAACCATCAATATTTTAAACTACAACCAATAAAAAAAAATAACTATCGTAGGCGACTTATTTAAATATACTTTAAAATGGGGTGTATAGGAACAGCGGGGTCAATCGGAACAAAACTTCCAGACCATACAAAGAAATTCTTCATAAATATACTATTGGGTATTTTTCGCCATTAATTTTTTTTTAGAAAGGTAAGATCATAGGAAGTAGAAAAAAATTACTTTTGTCAATCTGGCAACGCTACTGGCTTCTAAGGAGGGCTGTACGTGGAATGCTAGAAAACATCACATTTTCATAGACTGCAAAACTTCATATGCAGGAACAAACCTTCTTACATTTTAAACCTAAGAGTGGTATGTTTCAATTATACATGTATCTGAACAACAGAATACCACATTAGAATTTACATTTTTATAAATTGTGTCCTAAAAATGAAGAATTCTGAAAAATGCCATAGGAAAAAAAATTATGGGGTGAATCGGAACGCTCGCTCTGTTGTTCCAATTCAAAGTTATTTGAAGGAAACTGTTTGAAAATTCAAGATTCTAACCCCAATTCCTCTAATCAAGACAAGGACAAGGATTTATTACTGTTTATCCCTTCTCGTGAGCAACTAGATCTTAGAATGACAAAAAGTTTCAAATTTCATAAGATTTTTTCTCCGGGAGACTTCTTTTTATTTAAAATACGAGGGGGAAGTCATATAGACATTATATAGCAAAAGGCAAGCACACAGACAGTGATGAATAAGCGAAAAAATCTTTCAGGACAATCCCCGAAACCCAGAGATTTTAAGAAACTAAAGAAAAGGCAGAGATCATCCCAGAAGATGCTATGAAAAAACTTAAGCCAAGTCACAATTGCTAGTTTTAAGGACAAGTACATATTTGTGGACGACATGAGTGACTTCCCTTCGTGTTAAATCTTTGTATTTTAATTCAAAAGCATTTCTTAAAATTACTTTTAATTTTTCATAAGTTCAAAATTATTTTGAATTTTGACAAATTATAAACGTTTACTGGTATTGAAATTATACTTTTATTTGACAGTAATTATCTGTTCTTGTTCTCCCCATCAATATTACTCATGTTTGTGAGACCTATTACAGGTTTCATGGAAAAAAATAAAAATTTTAATGTGTTCCGATTGACCCATATCAGCGGGGTGATTCGGAACACCCATAATTTCTTATATATTTCAATAATAACTGTTCAAAATGTTTTGTGTTTGCTTGGAATATCGAAAGTAAAGCAAGACCGAAGTTTTTACCCAGAAAATCCAATTAAAAAAAAATCTTTTAACTGCTTTTTTTACAATCAAAGCTGAAAAGTGTTCCGATTCACCCCATTTTACGGTATTAATTTTTACTATTAACCAATCTCTTGGTAAAATAATCGCAGCTAAAATTGGGACGCTTTGGTTAATAAAATATAGATCATTTGGGAAACCTAAGATCAGTTGCAGGAAGCACTGATGTTCTACAGAATCAGGTTAAAGACTTGATTTAATTAGTCGGAAATTCTGTTTTTGTTAAAAAAAAAACAAAACAAACAAACATTATCTAATGCTACATTTGACTGTTTGTAAAGCATGTTACACTAGATAGTAATTATTAAAAAAAAGAGTAATGAATTAGTTTTATCTTGTATAATTGTTAGCAAGCAATTTTAAAACATCTTTGAAGCCCCTTTTGTTCACTAGTTAATGAAATCGTGTTTGAACATATTATTGGTTAATTTTCATTCGAGTTTTATTACCGGATAAATTTTGCAGCTTAAAATCCTATTTTCTGCCAATAACGTACAAAGTTGTTTTTTTTTTTTGCAAGTTTTTTTTTTTTTCAAGTTTTATACTTTTTTGATCATTTTTTTCTAATTTTAAATAACTACAAGCTAATTTATCTTCAGTACACACAATTAGTAGATTGTAAAAACACGAGCAATGCTATCAGAAAATTATAAAAATGAAAATAAAAGAGTAATATGTTAATAATTATTGGTATAGGGAAAATGTAGTTAGCAGCTTTAATGGTGAAACATAAAGAGCTTTCAACGTTTCTACACTGTAAAAAAGAATGCTGTTTTTACAGTATAATACAGCTAGTTTTATAGTACTAAACTGTAAAAATTGATAATTTTACTGTTTATTACCGTGCATTTTCCAGTTTTAAACTGGAACCTTTGCTGCCAGTATTATACTGCTGTTTTTGCACTATAATATACCTAAATTTTACGGCAATAAACTGTAAAATTGCTAGTTTCACAGTTTTTTACTGTGCATTTTACAGTTTTAAATTGGAACCTCCGATGCCAGTATTATACCGTTAAAACAACAGTTCATTTTTTGCGGTGTACTATATCAGATCACCCAGTCATTCATAATTTAGCTGTTGTCATTCTTTACCTTGATGCATTCTTGTTTCATTAAAGCAAAAAGTACTTTGTAAAGTCTAAGATTTTTCGTTTCAAAAATATAACTGCTAATTTGTCCGAGTTTTTAGATTTAAAAAAAAATAGTTTTGAAGTTAGAAATGTACGCGTGTGCGTTATTGAAATCTAACAAATACTTTCTTAAGCATGAAATGATGAAGTTATCTGCTTCTGAAAAGGTTTAAAAAACGCAAAACTAATTACTAAAATGGTTATCACATATAATAGAAGATAAAGAGTGGTACTTCAGCCATAATTTTGTTTCTAAATTTAATAAAACCAAATAATCTTACTCCTGTAGATAAATTTAAAAACCTAATAAACTTCGTTGATAAAAATATTTAAAAAAAAAAAAAAGTCTGCTATTTGTTCTCGCAAACGTTTTTGCCATTAGGATTCCGGGAGCGTGAAAACGGGATCGGAATAAAACTATCCCGAACGCAGAGCCAACTTCCCAGATATCTCCAAATAAAAAGGCTTCCTTCCGCCAAATCGCTTCTCGGGCTTATTCTTCATAGGAGGACTGCCTTTGAAGAGCCGTGATCATCAGGAAAGATGGGGTAGAGGGAAGAAGGCGTTGGGCTACGTGCTTTGATGTTCCAAGTGAGCTTAACTCCAAACTCTATGACCAGAAGAGTGCCAAGACAAATACTAGCAGAAGGGCTTTGAGTGCATCCCTGGCCAATCGGCTGATGCTTTCCCAGCTTCACTTTAATAAGAATGCTTGTAGATTGGCTTAGAAATGAAGCCCGAGCGAGCCTTTGTGACAGGGACTCGCTGCTGACCACTCTTTGCAATATTAATGTTAATATCGTATTATATTATGTTAATTTATACATGTTGATAATATTGTATTTATAAAACAAACAATCTCGCTTTGGCTAACGGAAGAAGAAACCGGCTTCTTTTTCTTGCTCTCATATATCCATGGTGTTCTATAAGATGATTTCTATCAATAAATCATTCATTGATCCATGGTTGTCAAGAAGGCAATTATATCTATATACAAAAGTGTTTTTGTATAACTAAGCATTTACAATTAGCCTCTAACGAGATTTCGTTCTTCGATTTGATTTGATCTATTTTTGTTTTCGCTTAAGAAATCACCTTTCCAGCTTGATTTATTATTTTTTCAATACGTAAGTATGCATGTTAGGGATATTTACAAAAATAGGTACAAAAAGTTCTTCTCCTGTAGCTGTGAATGATGAACTTTTGTGCCCCGATTTGTAAAAAACAAGTTTTACAGATGGTTCTAAAAAAAAAAAAAGCTCCTCCCCAAAACGTTTCTCTTTCAATGTACTGCATATGCGGTGCTATAGTCTGTAGCACTTAAAAATGCAGGCTATCTCAATGCCATTTGGTGATGAAATAGACAATAAAATGTGTTGAATATTTTGGGAAAACAATATTCAAAATGATATTAGTGAATTTGTGATAAACAAAAGAAGAAATCCCCATCCTTTCTCCTACGAAACACTTGGCGTCTATGAGTATGATGTCGGAGCAAATGACGATATCTATAATTTCAGGATTGACTATACGAAAAGAAGATTGTCCGTTAAAGGTGCAAAATCTTAGATTTTGTACGTTTGAATAATCATCGGAGAAACAAAATAATTCAGAATCGTTGAGGAATATTGGAAAATTTAACAGTGAACAAAATCCTGTTACTAGTTGATATTAAGCCCAATAATTAAATATATACGATATTTTTTTCAAATAAAGCTCATAAATACTAATGTATGCTCTCAGCAACAAGCAGTCACGTAAATAAATCTAAATAAATATAAAAATACATTTAACGAAAAGGATTTTTTGTGGTAAAAGCATTATTCCCATTTTCGGTATATGTCCAAAGAACAAATACCAGTGAATCTCATTATTAATGGAATTCAAGAACATACTGTCTCTGTCTTTTGAATTTAAAGGTAAAGGCGAAGCACAGGTATCAACTGAAGGGTCAGGGGGAAAAACCACGGTAGTCACATTTGATTCATTTTGAGAAAAACGAAATTTAAACTTCACGAACTCATAAACTTCCCCAGTATACTTGTTCTAAAATGACAATAATACATGGACTACAGGGCAATTCCATGCAAGTGTTTCCACACTTGCATGGAATTGCCATGGAATTCCACTTGCATGGAAGTGTTGGAAAAATCAAATTACAGCAATGCGTCTGTTTTGCATATTTTTTGGTTTAAAAATGTTAGAAGTTTATTATTTATACTAATTTTTTGTCAAGAATGTAGTATTTTAGTTTTGGCAGCACTTTGAAGTTGGAAATGGAATATTTAACTTTTGGTTAAGCAAACGGTCAATCTTTCAACGTTGGTAAGTTTCAATTTTTTTCTTTAAATAACTGTTTTAAAAGAAGAATATTGATTATTACACTTTAATTCAATATTGTGAATTGCTAAAACGAGTGTTTTCACGTAAATTAAGTAATTTATGTTAACTTCAAAAATGCACTGTTCTATTTAACGTAAGTTACCAAAAACATGTTAAAGTTCGTGAGGTGCATAAAGAAAAGGCAATGCAATGTTAACAATACTATATTTTCTATCTTATAAGTGTGTGTTAAGTAAATAGTTAAAGTTTTTTTTAAATATTGTCTATTTAATTTTTTGTGCTACAATCAAAACGTGTAACATAAGTTACCGACACGTGCAGGTAATGTAAGTTACCCTCGTAGAACTTAAATACTTGTGTTTATAATGAAAGTAAATTGTGAAATAAACCTATGCGGCAAGTAGGAGTAATTTATGCACGAATTCTTTGAAATTTGTACTGTATTTACTTAATTTAAATTAACCATATTTCTTAAAATGTTTCTATTTGTTAATAAGATTACAATGCACCTCTATTATAAATTATATGTTTCTTTTTGGGTTTTGAGATATTAATTCTCTCTAAACAATATCACTGCATTCAGAATCTTTAAGAGTAATGTACTATAAATTATTCAAAAATGACTTCTGTTATGTTTTAAAGTTATCTATTATGTTTTGGAGAAAACAAAAACAAAAATATTTTATCTCTTACAGGTGAAATACATTTTATTCTGCATTAAAATGCCACTGAACTCTGCAGAAAAGATGCGCTGTAGAAGGGGTATGAGAAAAGTCATGTGGATATTACAGATTCGTTATTCAAAGTCGCTCTTTATGGTATTGAAGTATGTTAGAAAAAGCAAAATTTATCAAAAATACTTTCTGAAGATCCGCACATTGACAATGACCATTTAAGAACTAGAAATTAACAAACTGTGGGGTTTTTTTTAGTTAAGTATTTTGAGGAACAAGAAGAAGAAACAGAGATAAAAGCTAATGAATGGTGTGTAGTAAAGTACGAAAATACATTGTATCCTTGAGTTGTGACGATTTTTGAAGAAAACGAGTTTAAAATATAAGTAATGGCTGCTGTTGGAACCAATTAGAAATGGCCAGTAACGACAGATGAAATTTATAATAATAAAGAAAACATGATTTGAAGAATTGAATTACCTGAACTTGTTAATAACAGCAGCCAGTATAGATTTAAGTCTTATGTTATGTAATATTTTTGATTGGTCATTGAATTTGGTATTAAATTTCTGTAAATGTAATTCATAATTGTTAATTTTGAATATTTCGATCTAAACTAAGCTGTAATTTTCATTCATTAATATTTGTAATAAAGATATGAGTGTAAGTAAATATTGTAACGTAAGTTACTGTAACGTAAGTTACACAGTTAAAAATTCCCATAATTTTCAATTTTTGAAATAAATTTTTAAATTAATGAAAATATATTCCTAAGCATTATAAAGAACTGATAAATTATGCTTCAAACAAGAAAACAGCTGTAATAGAGCAGAAAATTACCTTAGAACCAATTTTCATATTATGTCATTCCCTTTTTGTGTAACGCAAGTTACTGCCTTATCTTTGACTGCTAGATTTTATAAAATTTAAATGCATCGAATATTTTTGCATTTTAATTTTGCTTTCAACTGTCATTTTCATAGAATGCTTTCATACAAGGTTTGTATAACAAAATTTGTCTGTACTGAGGTGCTAAATGCATAAAAGTTGGTCGAAATGTAACGTAAGTTACCGTGGAATTGCCCTACAGTGTTTTTTCACAAATATTGCATATAACTAAACGAAATTACACTTATTTTTCTAACAGGTGGTAGCATCAGTTTAAATTCAACAAAAAGTGGACTACCGTGGTTTTTTCCCCTGACCCTTCAACTAGTAATCTAGAAGAATTCACTTATGAAAGTTAAAATTAGGTGAAGTAAATAATGAATGCAAGTCGTCACAAGATAGCTTGGACAGCAACGTTTACTAGTTAGTTTGATGCATGAAAAAGTTCAAAATTATTATATAGACACAATTAAAGTAAATAATGTTATACCATAGTGTTGTAACGCCAATGGCAAGTCAAGGAGAGAAAAATCTAAAAACATAAAAGGGCACAAAACGACTTAATCAACGACAGGACACCATCTGTTAACACCTTGTTCTTGATCTTTATTTGTCTCACATAGTTTGTTCATCTAATACATTAACGAATGCTGGGTTTTTAATCAAATGTATAATTCGGAGATTCACCAGAAACTGGTAGATGAAAATCAACGTTCAATTTCGCTGCAGCCATAAAGTACTCTTAATTTACTCGAATGCTGACGAATTGCCTGTAAATAGAACACGGATAAACACTCTTTACTTACGAAATTGAAATTAGTGGGAAAATTAACCAGAAATACAAAATATTTGAATCAGTAGTTTATATCCACCACTATATTTTTACTGGGTTTTAGAATTTCAATCTCATTTGGTGCAGAACATTTTTTATGATTGAAAAAATTAATTTTCTGTTTCGATATCAAAAAGTAATTTATGTTAAAAAGCTAATTCATGTAAATATAAACACGACCAGCAGTATAGAAAGTATGCTGAAACTGAAATATTTTAAAAACTAGTGCTGAGCAAAAAAAAAAAACTTTTTAGTATATCCAAAAGTTAAAGCACTCATTATTACCCTCAATTGATATAGCTTACGAAAATACGCTCAGGCACATTGAAAATAGCGACCCAAGAAGAAAGCATCTGATTGAAATGAAATTTAATACACATAATGATACAGATGAGAGATTCACTTGATCTCAAAATCAAGACAATTGAACGAATACAGGGTGTGCAAGGACACAAATACAGAGCAACTTCAATAGCGCATTGGACCACCTCTAGCTGCAATTCATGCCGCCATACGGTCCGGCATTAAGTTGATTAGAGGCCTGATGTTGTCCTGAGGCAGATGGGCCCACAAATTTATAGCAGCCAACTCCAAACCACACACAGAGTGACACGATGACATCTGACGTTTTAGCTGATCCCACACATGCTCTATAGGGGATAAGTCGGGGGAGCGGGTCGGCCATGGAAGAGTCTAAAACTGACGTAGGAAGCCTTGAGCAACTCTTGCTGTATGCGGACGAGCATTATCTTGCTGGAAAATTGCCCCTGGGAGACCATTTAGGAAAGGTCCTACATTGGGATCGAAGAATATCATCAACGTAACGTTGGCCGGTTAAGTTTCCACGCATCACAATTAGATTGGACCGGCTATCATAGAATATGCCCCCCAGACCATTACACCAGCTGCGCGGGCAGTGTGACGTAGAACAGTGTGGGAGGAATTCTACCGCTCACCTGGGCGCCTCCACACCTGTACACGGTTATCATCAGTCCCTAAAACAAACCAAGACTCATCACTAAACACAACTTTTTGCCAATCTGTGACATTCCACATTGATCTGGCTTGGCACCACTGTAGACGCAGTCGCATTTCAATCCGACGATTTCTTCTTGGGTCACTATTTTCAATGTGCCTGAGTGTATTATATAAAACGTTCTTTTAAATTTAAAAATGTGGTAACAGACGGACAATTTAGAGACATGGAAGTTTTTAAGGCGTTACAGTACCTTTCTAACAATTTTCTTAAATTTACGTGAAAAATGTAATTCTTTGAAATATTTGTTTTTGCATTTATTTAAGAACCAATAATTTATTTTCAAACATTTAAAATTTTGCTCACTTTTAAACACTGACAAAATTAGGAAAATTTCATTTTTTTAAAAACCCTAAAGCTTTTTTGTTTCTGCACTAACTTCAAAATTTCTTTTTGCTAATTGATCACAAGAATTACCTCTATAAATCTGTGTATTAATTTTTTCATATATTGATTTGAAAATATTTTGTGACCTTTTATCTAAAAAATCCTTAGAAAATTTCGTTTTTCAAACTTTAAAAAGCTGTACAAATTTTAGTAATTTATGAAGTGCTTATTTAATGCACAGTTTTGTTAAATATATTATCCTGAGTGCAAAAAATATTGCTTTAAAGTAGTATCTTTAATAGAAAAAACTCCTTAGCATTTCCAGTAACATAGAAACACTAAAAACTGATCATCGAGAAAAAGCACTTTAAAGTTTCGCTTTTCCATTGGAGCACATAGCATGCATGCCCTAAAGTCACTCATAACTTTTTAAATAATTTAGCTAGAGCAATAATATTTTTTCTGAGTGTTTTAAATAACTTTTACTTTTGAAATAAGCAATAAAAATTTTTTTGGTCTTTTGGTTATTTTTGAGGTACTGTGACCCCTTAACTCTCAGAAATTCGAGCATTTAGTTTAAGCTTTAAGCATTACGTTAAATGTGTGTTGACACTTTGCTGTCTATAATTTGGGTAACTTCATATGATTTGAAGACATTCAAAGAACAAAGAATTAATTTGCTCGATTTAGGCATTACAAAAAATGGTAATTTAAGATTTGCATTTTTAGATATAGTATTTTTTTATAATTCAAGTGGACATAAAATCATAATTATATTTATTTTGTTATTTTAAAAGAATAAGGAAAAATAGTAACTCAGAAATTAATCTTAATTCTATACATATACACAAATATTAATTCTAGCGATGATTCATCGTTGGCATGGCTTAACTATTCTTAAGAGCATAATGCTCCCCAAACAACCATGACCTTTTCAGATTTTATTTATGCTTTAAGTCAAATTTATTTTTAGCATTAGCTTAGTTCCACTGCTGCTGTTCTTAGGAAAAGGCACATGAAACGAAAGAAGAGTGTTTAATGCAAATTCCTAAGAAAATATTCGACCACTATGCCTAAGTTAAACCTTTTACTTAACCTTGATCAAAACATGCATTCATAAATCTAATTCCTACTGAATATTTATCATCTACTCAGACGAAGGACACTATCTGTACTTAAATGCCGTTCCAATACAAACAACAGTGTAACAAAATAAAGCATTCATTATGTTTTCTCGGAATTATTTATCTGCTCTGGCGTATCGAGATTGAAAATCGTAATTAAGTATTCACAAGATAATCCAAGTGGAGCAATGAATTATGGCCGAAACATTCCTTTCTTACCCGCTAATATAAAGAAAAGTGGTGTATCTTACTTGTTTAAGGCATTTTCTAATGAACGATTCTTAAAGCAAAATTTCAGGAACTCAATGTGAATAATTTTCAAAAGAAACAAAAAACTGTCTGATGTCTCATCAGCTATGTATTTGAATTGAAACTTGCTTTTTTGCCACTGAAAAATTCAGTTGTATTTTTTAACTCAACTTGCTTTCTCTGACTTCATATAATGTTTAAGGTTAAGTTAATTCAAAGTAAATAGTAACGATAAATATGATTTTTGTTTTTCCCATTTAAATCTGTTTTTCGTCGGAATTTTAAGCATTTACTAAATCTACATGGGACTCGAATTATCAGATGTTGTAGAGTATATCATCGCTAAGCATCATTTTATTACTGTTCCCAAAGCGCGGCTCATACTGCTAAATACTTGTTAATTTCGCTGAACTTAGTATTAGTGGCCCGTAACACAAGTTTTTAGTACAGTTCGAGACAAAAGCTATACATTTACCCCCAAACTAAAAAAAGGCTAAAAATCTGAGCCCATACCTGAAATTTCTAGACCCTTCCCAGAAATAATCGAAAGTCATGGTTGCCATAATATAAGCATTTTCTCATTATTCATATGATTCTGTTAAGCAATTTAAAATAGGTATTATTCTTATTCACCGGAAGACGTTCTAGCTGGTGTAATAAGGAATTGAATAATAAAATCATTTAGACTTAAACAATAAGAAGTAATTTTATATTATTTTAAAATCAGAGGTTTAGCTGATAAGCAATGTCACTGGTTTTAGATTAGTTGCTAATAAGTAGACTTAAAAATGTTGATAGAGTTTTTTTTCAATCTTTGCTCGCAGTTTGCACAATTAAGAAAAGACAGTTCACCACACTTGAAATCCTCGTCGTTAGCGATTAATTCAAGCCGAGAAATATGCAGTAAAATCCATATTCTCAGATAATCATTTAGGTATCTGGTCATATCAAATACAAAAATGGTTTTGTTTTTTGAATACTAAAATTGATACTTGGAATAAAACGAGCAGTTAAACTTTCAAAGATTCGTTATAATGTTAATTTGTACATTCATTTTGTGCAGTTTGTGTAGTTGTGTTGTGTGAACAAAAAAAAATTGAATAAATAGAGACTTAGCGGAATAATATGTAATAAATATTTTAGCATATTTTTGCTCAGTATGACAAGAAATTACAATTCGAAATGAAAACTGGATTCAATGGTAAACCTTTACACGTGTTACTTATCCTTCTAGCTGTAGGAGTCATGTACATTTATGTAACTTATTTTCTCAAAAACACGAGTCATTTGTATAGCGATTCAAATTACTAAAATTCTTGACGTCACACTTCAAAATATTTATTTAACCTTGTTATTTCAAACGAAGCTTTTAAATATCTACTTAATAACAATGCAATTATATGATTTATCTGAACGCATATTTATTTATCTGTCAAATTTTTTCAATCTTTCAGGTTAACAAGAAAAGTTTAACATAATATTAAGTTTGAGGAAAATGTAGTTCAAAAAAGCTATTCAATAGTGTCATTTTATTTATTTAACTTTTCTCTGTAAACAAGTTTATTCAAGTGAAAAAAAGAAAGGAAAGAGTCCGACTTTATGATATCTAATTGGCAGTGCATATGAGTACATTCTTCAAGAAGGTCAAAAAAATGTCCATTTTGTTACTATAAAAAATATTTTTACAATAAAAAGCCGAATAATATTTATTGAGGTGGTCATTTTTTTTCACCGGAATTCAATAATTGGTTTGTATCCACAATGACGATTTTTTTCTCTTTTTTGCAAGCACGCAGTTAAGAATTTGTTTAAGAGAGCAGGTAAAAGAAAGCACGCAAAAAATGTCTTTTTACCTTCTTTTTAATTACGTTTTTTTAAGCGCATCTTTTAAACTTATGAATTGAAAGCTAGTAGAAAAAAATATTTATTTTTGATTTCAGAATATATTTTTTCACTCGATTAATTAAGGAATTACTCAAATAAAAAAGGGAGGTTTTTTACGCTACTTATCCTTAAACTTAAAGCTTTTTTTATTCAGCACATACTATAGTATTTTCATGAAGAAATCGTTTTATAATTCTGGTTACACATATATTGAGGAGAATGTATCTGAAGAAATATGTATAGTATGTATTTTTTTACCTGAAGAAAATGTTTTTTCATGTGACAGCCATATGAGTACAGCTTTGTATTAACCCATTAATACCTGATATTTTTTCCCCAAAGATATTTTGTATACTGGTTACAAACAGTGTTCAATGGACAGGAAAAAAAATATTATGTAAAAAATAATGTTTTTATTAAGGAAAGAAACATTTTCCCTTAAAAGTTGCGATAGACCCCAGAGGGAACATATTTTTTTCACTAAATATTTTTCTGTCTACGATATAATATTTAAAAAGACATTTTATAAGAAGAAATAAAATCAGCAATTAACATAAACTGGGAAGCTGGGAATAACTTCTTTTTTTATTGAGATTGTGAACGATGTAATTTTTGATAAAGATCATATTAAAACTGCTACAGAACACACTTTACAATGGTTATGTGCTGCAATCTGTTAATAACGAATTGGAACAATACCAAGGTACTAATTGAACACTAATTTCTGGTTCAAATGTTCATTTTGGGGAAATTCAGACTATTTTTTGGACCGTCCCTAAAAGGGACGCTAGGGATTAATGGGTTAAAAGTACAACTTGCGGTAATGCGGTAATCATGCAGGTAAACAAAGGTTTGGGAAAATTATGATTTATGAACAATATGTTTTGCTATTTTCTTTGTTATTTTTGGCATTTTGTATTAATTTAATAGTTCGTAATTGTTGATGAATAAAACAGATCGAAAAATGTGACATGAGTCACTTTTCCTGTGATCTTTTAAAAAATGATTCAAATGCTAATTATGAGTTTAATTTTATTTTAATTATAAGCTAACATTTGACCTACAAACTAGTATTAATTGTACGGCCTACTTTCAATCTCAATGCTTTATACGAACCACGTGTAAAATTTTCTACTATTGTTTTATTTATGTATAAATTCTAAATGCTCCCTTATTTTGTGATACCCTCAAATAACAATTTTATATCCAAACTACTGATGAGCTGTGAAAAATCAGTATAAAAGGTAATAAATACCTGATTTCCACAGCTCATTTGCTCTTTTTCTTAACGTAATATAACTCCTTGTTTCTCGTGCTCTATCTATCAAAAAACTTAAGTTAGATAAAGAAACTTGAAAATTTAAGTTTAATATCATGAAAATTAAAATTTCTAATTCGCTAGAATTGTGCATAGCTTGAACACTGCATATAAAGCAAGAAACAGTGAAATATTGTAAAAATAAAAACAAAATTAACTTTTAATTAAAAAAAGTCAAAGCAAAGTTACGGAAAAATTAAGGAAAGAAAGTTAAAATGACTACAGTTTTAACAAGGCAAAATAACATTTTTTTTCGAAAAACAACAATACATAATATTTCAACACATTTCTCATTCATTTTCCCCCATTAAAAAAAGATCTTAGTTTGCATAAACTATTTCTGATGACTAATTGAATACGTTGAAAAACTTTTATCAAGCTTTAAATATTGCTTAAAACATATTTTTAACTATTAGCCACTGCCATTTTTTATCCGTTATGCATTTTTTAAATTTATGTTTGCTTGATTTAATAATGGTAACTGCTGTAAGTCTCAGTACAGAAAAATTGTATTTGTTTCTCTTAGTGCATGAAGACAAAAAACGTAAAATGTGAACGACTCTCAAAGAATAATCATAATCGAGGAATGAAGCTTATAAATTCAAAACAAAGAAATTCAAACACTGTATAATACATGCTGTACATTTTGAAATGAAGTTATGAAAGTACTATTCTACATGGATAGAAATATTGCGAGAATAAAAAAATATTCCAAACAGAGAATGAGAATTTTTTTTTTGAAAAGATTAAATTAAAAAGTATGTCTCCTTACTTGTTATCAGTTCAACGCTCTCTGCATTATCTTGTGCACGTATCCATAATAACAAGGGCCTATATTTTAAGGTTAATGTTTTTAAAACTAAACAGGGCTTATACCACGTATTATGTCGCAGTAAAATATTGTTTCTTATGATTCATTAAAAGTTTTCTACCTTGTATTGCAAAGTAAGTAAATAAACAAATAAAAAAGATAACAAGCCACATAAATAGTAACAGTGGCAGATTTAGTAAGAATGTATCCCTATCTAAGTGATACTAATGTTTCTTCTTCGTCTTTTAGTTTAGAAAGGTATCTCGTAGCACAGCAGATTAAAAAAAAATAAAAATATACGGAAAATATTTTAGCAATCATCTCAGTAAGTTTTTTAATATCTTTAAAGGTATTGGTTTAAACTTTTACAAATTTCAAAAAGAAAGTTTCCTTTTTTTGATACACAAATATTATTGAATTACCCGCACTTACATTGTAAAATAAAGTTAATTAGACAACTCTTAGCAGATTTATTATAGGATACATATTTTAGGAAAGATTTAGAGGCAATGTTTAATTTACGAAATTCAGTTTTTGTGATACGCGAAGGAACATTAATTTACATACTTACTTACTACTACTACTACTACTACTACTACTACTACTACTACTACTACTACTACTACTACTACTACTACTACTACTACTACTACTACTACTACTACTACTACTACTACCACCACTACCAGCACTACTACTACTACTACTACTACTACTACTACTACTACTACTACTACTACTACTACTACTACTACTACTACTACTACTACTAATCTACTACTACTACAGGGGGTGGGGTAACTTATTAACTTATTACTGAACAATATTTGTTATTTAAGGTAGAAAATAAAATACAGAAATGTAACACTATAACACAGTAACGAAAATTACAGATGCTTTATAAAATTCAAGTTTAAAAGCAGATATAAACGTGCATATGCTGTAGCACTCGAAGCATCAGGCCAAGAATGCCAAATAGTGTACATGTAGAATTCGTCGTATGATGTTCAAAAACTCAACCTAAACTTTATTAAATGTCAGCTCACAATTAATTATTAGCCTTACTTAATCTCATTGCTAATGATTAGCATCATTTGTCCTTAAACATAATTACTCATTGTACATTTTTAGCCAACGTTTAACCTAAAATGTAATTATTAGCGTATTTATATCATTCTCAATGTCAATTATAAACTTAATAAAATATAAATATTTTCACAGTGTAAGTTTTATGAACAGTATGTTTCATTATTAAACTTTTAAAATGTGAAATAATAGATCATTATTTCGACCTGACACGTTATAAAAACGGAGACTTGCCTCAAAATATTTTCAAGGAAAAAAAAAAGAAAGAAAGAAAGAGGAAAATGAAAAAAAAAGGTGCTTTCGAGAAAGGCTAAGTTATGAAAGATGGCCAAATCCGAAGCGAAATTTGTAAGTTTTGCCGAAGTGTACAGAATTTTTCAGAGGTATTTTTCTCTTTCGTCCAAACGATAAAAACTATAAATCTGAAACATAGCAGAAGTGGATGAAATTTGACGGGAAGAATTTTTAACTTTACATCGAGCTGTTTCATCTTCCATCAATCGCATACATCTTCCAAAGAATATGTCAGATGAGATATGCACATGCTATCTTTTCATTTGTGTCTGCATTTTCTTTTTCCGAAAAAATCGTCTTTTATTTAAAATTTCTTCTGACGATTATTTTCGTCGTGGAATTGATTTTACGATATTTGATAAACATGTGAAAACAACATTTTGTTCAAGATAAAATTGTTATTAAGTTACATTGTTTTTTCAGACGCAAAGCTTGATATTGAACTTACTTTAGCTTTCGATAAGCTCATACTTGAAACGCAATCTTTTAAAAATAAGCATGGGGACGACAAACATTCCTGATGCAGTCATGCAGTAAGCAGCCGTTTTTTGTGTACCACGTTCACCACGTTCGTTACTGTTCCAACCTTATGTTTACTTTTATACGCCAATATATTTTGGATAGTGAAAAAACCGGTTTTATCTTCCTTGAACATTCTAGTAGCATCTAAATTGTTTTCATTTATAATATTTTCCAACAAATTAAAGAATCCCATTATTTTCTCTCTGCAAAGCTAACGAGCACAAGTTTTATTTAAGTTAAAAAAAAAAAAAATACTTAGCAACCTAAAAACTTCAACTTACTCGATAGAGAAAAAAAATATTTTAAGGGGTTGCAGCTTCTAGAAAATAAACTTTCTGAAAAAGTTTGAATGAATATCCTGAATTAGTGTTGAAGTACTTTAAAAATAATCCTTACTACCATATAAAGTTACATCAGTCACTCTTTTTAGAACGCGATAAGTAAAAAGGTTTGGTTAAAATCATTTTCTCAAATTGGACCGCCGGTTCAATATAGGAACTTTTTTTCTGTCCAAAGCTTCATATTTCTACCGTTAGATTAAAGCACAAATCTCTGTACTAGATTTTAGGCCCAATGTCCAGTTTAAGCAGTGGTCCAATATTGGCGGTTTTCCCTTTACTGTACAAATAATATACAACTAGTTACGCGAAGCAAAAATCCTCAAATTTTCCTGAATTCTTTGAAGTTTTGTAACTAAACTTGCCTCATATTAACTACCCCAAGTAGCACACTTCGTTTTTTAAACGTTGTTAAATGGTTATTAACGTTGTGACAACCGCTTAAAAACGTTTATAAAACGTTTAAAGGTTATTTGCGCTACCTGGGACATCTTGTGAATTTTCATGGAAGTAACTGGACAGCAAACTGGCAAAGGGAAATTTACCGGAAACAATACTTCTTAGGGCGCTTTTCCACTTACCGACACGGCAACGATAAATCGTAAGCGATTGTCGTCATCCGACATTGGAGCACGCAAAATGCATTAAAATATGCTATGCGCTTTTCCATCTCCCGATTCCAAGACGATTGTTCCGTCTCCGACCGAACGCTGTCGTTTGTCGTCCCATTCGTGTCGGATGGCATCCGTCTCGCCTTTAAAATCGGGACGATATTCATCCATCTGTTTACTTTCTTCGAACGAAAGCAATGGCGTTTAAATTCGACATCTCTGCATTAATAAAATATAAGCTTGAATTTGCAGACGATTGATAAAAGATGAAGCAATAAAAGATTTGAATCATTTTATTTTATACTTTGTTTCATTAATTGTAGCGCAGACGATTGTTAATGCTTCAAAAAAGATTAAATTTTCATTCTGAACTTTCTTCGATGAGCAACACAGTAGTCATGGCATTCATGCTTGACGTGTCTGTTTTGTGTGAATTAATTGAGCAGCGACCGCGTCTATGGGATAAGCGATACATTTTATACAAAAACAAAATTCCCAGGGAAAAAGCCTGGAAAGAAGTTTTTAGATTTTTCGATGAGGAATATGACGGCAGAACTTCTTCAGACAAGAAAGAAACAGGTAAGTTCAAAGAGCATTGTTCGTAACTATAAAAATATATTGTACACTTTAGATTAAACTACTTGTGTTAAATAACCTTGTCCAGATTTAAAATTTTTAATGTTATTTGTAAATTTAGTAAAAATATTTAAAATCACCTAAAATCGTTTCGCAATTTCTTGAAAAGTGTATAAAACTCGCCTACAATGTAACTTTCTTTAAAAATATCGTGCACCCAATACCGCCTCTTAATTTGTTTTCTTTTTTCATGAGGTAAATCAAATATAGTAGTCGTAATCTGTTAAATTGAGCAGCTATGATAATATACGTGCGAACACATTGCTGTTTCGAAATGAAATGCAGTGGAAAATGACCCCTTCGGGGAAACGATATCGTTTGAGTGGAAAAGCAGTGCTATAGACGATACGACACCGTACTTATCGTTGCAGTATTTCCGTCCGACTTTAGTCGTTGTCGTGTCGTCAAGTGGAAAAGCGCCCTTACAGAAGCCTATCCTTGCTTTAGAAACGCAAAAAAAAAAAAAAAAAAAAGAAAAGAAAAAAAAAACAACAGTTAAGAATGAACGTTTTGGGTATAACAGTTGCGCCAGTGTAAAAGAATAGATTTGAGAAAGAATTACCAATTTCAACTTTGTAATTCATAGCTCTAAACATAGATTAAGTTCAGAAACTCTTGACTCCTATACTTTTTAATCAACATTTCTTAATTCGTTTTATATAAAAATCAGTTAGTTTAAAAATATTTCGTTTAGCAAAAATAAAATTTGCTGTATTTTACACTTTCAAGTAACTCAATTTTTAAATAATGTATAATTGACCAAGTTTGCTTGATGTCACATACACTAAAAAAAAAAAAAAAAAAGTGGAATTTTTCATAAGAATCAAATAAATGAAATTTAAATAACCATTGAAGTCAAATAAAGTATACATTGAACAAAACTTTACTATTTTGTTAAAACAAAAGGTGTATTACTAAGTGTGAAATATTGAACTTTTTAAAATGTGTTTTAGTGCAAAAAAATATTGCACTAAAATATTTGACTCTACTGTAAAACATTTAAAGTAAAAGAATGACAAGCAAACTAATTTGAGTTTAAAAATTTAATAATTAAACATTTAATGCTATACCTTTTAAATATCAAAAATAATCTGAAATATAATGGTGCACATAATGTTGTTTTTGGTTAAATATAAATTAAGGGTACGAAATTTTATGATTTTAAAACAATAATAAAAATGATAAAGATAAGAAATTACAATACAACTTCCTATTAATTGAATATTCTTGAAAATTTTAGTAAATAATAAATATGCTAATATACGTATTTTATGCTTGCAGTGATTGCCTTCGAAGAAAGCAAACTTGGACTCGTTCTCTGTTCGTCTTCACAAAGAGCGGGAGGTGAAGGAAAGTATTCCTTACTGCGTACACAAAAGCGAAGGTTGGGATATAAAATTAACGCAGAGATTGAAAAATTCATCTTCCTCTAATTACGGCAGTTCCCATCTGTGCAGTCTCCAACTTGCTCCTCAGGGACAACTTTGAAGCCCGAGTTCCATTCCAGCTAGCGAGATTAGTTTTTACTCGGGTCCTTTTTTCGAGAAATTTTTATTTATTTTTCCCGAAAGAGTGCCTATCAAAGCAAAGCATGCTCGAGGTGAAAGAAAATACCAGAGACAGTCGTCTAAGACGCAGATGGTGGACTTTTTTCCTCCAACAATAAACAAAGCAGGTTTCATCTTGTCTGCTCTTCTTTTTCCAGAAGAGAAGCAATCAAAACTACTTTCCTTAGACACAGCGGTGTAGCTTTAGTGTTCTTCAATTCTTTTCACATACACACACAATATCACAATATATATATGTATAGATATATAAAAAATAAACTAATAATAAAAATTTTAAATTGACAAGGAAGTGAATGAAAATTTTACAGCTGCATGACTTTATCTTGCTATAAACATTAATATAAACTGAATTTTGTAAAAATTGATGACTTTTAGGCAATAGTTTTCATTTTCTGATTTATTTACTTATCAAGTACTGCAAGTGTTCAACCTTTTTATAGCAGTAATTATTATAATGCATTATTTATTTATTTATCATTAAAGCATTGCAAAAATTCTTAAAATTGTTTTTTAACAGTAATTATTATAATACACATTTATTTATTTATTCATTTATTTATCGAACTTATTTTTTTCATTCTATTTTTTAAATACATTTTCTGCCTATTTTTGACCGTTGCAATGAAAAAAAATTCCTGAAATAAGCCTTTAAATATTGTAAACATTTTTCTAATACTAAATAAAAACTGCAAAAAAAGACGGCATATCGGTGAAATACTTTTAAGTAAAAAACTTAAAATTTCAATATAGATTTTTAGATGAGGGAAATGTGTGTCCGTTGATCTGATTCAGAGAAAGCATTTTTTGAACAGATCTCTATCAAGACACACCATTCCCTTGCTTATTTATTAATTATTATTATACTGTCATTTTTAAGCTATTTCTTGTTCGGTATTAAACGGTTTAAAAATCTAAACATATGCAATATAAGGGTAAACTAAAAACGTGTCTTAATCAGGGGCGCCCCAAGCTTAAATTTTTGGGAGGAGGAAAATTCTCAATTTGCCGAATGGAACTTCGAAATGTGACGAATGAAAAAAATACGAGTATGTACACAAAACCTAATACCATTACTTTGTGAGAAAAAACGATGGGTATCACTTAAAAAAAGAAAAAGAAAAAAAAAACAAGAAGTTTGATAACTAACAACGGGGTTGTATGCTGAATCGTCAAAGAGATTGATTAGATTTCTGAGATACATATATACAGATTAAAACATATTGACTGCAAAACAGATTATAAAATATTGCATATTAGTAACTTACTTTTCAATGGCGAATCAACGAAATTATAACAGGATTTTTTTTTCAACACTATTTCTTCATATATTACATGCATAATTTATTGAAAATAATGAAAACTAATTTTATTAAATTCTAAGAAAAAAGCATAATGTCTGAAAAATAATTTGAACAAAGATTAAAATTAATTTATGGCTAAAATTTTTACACAATTTTTTCCAAAGGCATGACGACCTTTAACGAAGAAATTAATTTGTTTCTAATTATTGAGGTCGGTGGCGGATTTACCAAGTCACACATGTCGCAACTGTGACATAAGAGCCCGGAAAGGAATTTAAACTGCACATGAAAAAATGTTCACGTTAAACAAGGGGCTCCCAAAATGTATTGCGACAGGCTCTCAAGTGTGGGAGTCCTATGGCCATTGATTTAAATCAGTGAGTAAAAAAAATGCATTGAAACAAATTAAAAGAGGAAGAAAAAAAGATCAATTTAAAACTAACCGTTAATGGCGATAATTCGCTGCTTGAAGCAGTCTTTATTTTCTTTCTTGCAGCATCAAATGGATTTTTTGGAGCTCCAGCAAGTTTCACGGAGATATGTCTTCCACCGTGGCAAAGTTCCTCATGTTTTCGTTTATAATCGTCATCAAAAGTACTTCCACAAATTAAACACTCAACTTTATATCGTTTACGAATTATCTTCATTGCAAGCAAAATCAATAAATTAAGTAAAACAGATAGATGTATTTCAGTACTATAATTAAAACGAAAAACAATATTGAACTAGTTCGACGGTCGATTCTTTTCGTAGTGAAGAAAGTCAAGAAATGGAACTAAATAAATGAAGCTAAGCAGATAATATTTTTCAGTACGAGAAATGAGAAAATCTGCTAGTAAAGCAAAAAAAAAAAAAAACTGAAGTCGCCGCACATAATATTAGAGTTCTTTGCGTTCAAAGTGCAACATTTATGCATTGCAGCATTTTCACTATATATTATCCGTCTTGTCTGGGGTCATGCTACACACACTATGGAATTCACCGAAAGGCGCCAAGGAAAGAAACGGTTTGGTTTATGGTAAATAACGTCAATAAAAGAATGAGATATATTTTTATTAATCGGATCTTCTCATTTTCAAAGATAACAAATGTATAACAAAAAATAAATAAATATTGTAAAAAAATATTTCAATACTATCCCTGAATGTGCCGAATCGTTGTCCGAATTTGCCGAATGAGGAAGATGTTTGGGAGGTCCCGGTGACCTCCCTGGACCTCCCTCCGGGGCGCTCCTGGTCTTAATCCTGTATAAATTAGAGAACGTGTATCGAGAAAACAAAGGTTTTTGAAATACAACATGAAAATATTTTATGTTTTCTTTTTTTTTCTTTTAACGAACTAGAAAAAATTTATAGAAACATAAATATATATTTCGTAGATGCAATAGTGACAAAGAGGGTTGATTGATTAATTTCTCCATTTATTTTCTTTCAACTGTTTTAGTAAATGAATTACAACTTACCGTTAGGATTTACAAAATAGAATGCGAAGAAGACACCATTTACTGATAAATTTTCAATTGTGAGAATGGGATACACAACGTTACATCCCCTACAACGCAGTGTAAACTCGTACATTTTGTACGTTGTTTTAATTAAATATTATATTGTTAGATGAAATGTTTTGCAAAGTTGCCTTTTGAACTGTGAATATGTTTGATGAAGTATTTATGTAAGCTACAGGTTCATCCACACTGCAAAAGTGAATTTGGAAAAAAAAAGATTCCATGCTGTTCTGCGGAACATTTAAAAATAATAACTTTCTTTGCTTGGTATGTTTGTCTGATCATGGCTACCTGCGATCTTAAAACGGCTAGCCAGACGCGGCGAAGATCAAAGGAATTTTCGTACAAGGCGAAGTTACCGTTGTCGCCGCTTGTGGCGCTGATCTCCTAGGGTTGGTTTGAGCGTTTTTCTATGTTAACAATCTAAATTTCGCTTTGCTTTTCAGTGAAAACCGCGTTATTTCTTTCAAATGATGTTTCTGTTCATGCATTATTCATCGAAACACATCCCACGATACTCGATTACACATTAATTTCATGTGTTCTTTTTTTTCTTTTTTCTGAATGTTGTTTTAGAGTGTCTTTTGCAAAGTATTGACGAAAATCATTTTCATTCTTTTCGCAGGCACTTTTTTTTGTATTTTAATTCCGAATTGAAGGAGGGGGTCAGAGGGGGGTCAATTAAAATACACTTTTGTATTTTAATTGACTCCCCCTCCTCCGAATGGGGGGGATTCCGAATTGGGGGAGGGGGTCAGAGGGGGGTCAATTAAAACAGTTTTGTATTTAAATTGACCCCCTCCCCCGAATTGGGGGGGAATTCCGAATTGGGGAAGGGGGTCAGAGGGGGGTCACTTAAAATACAGTTTTGTATTTTAATTGACCCCCCCGAATTGGGGGTTGATTCCGAATTGGGGGAGCGGGTCAGAGGGGGGTCAATTAAAATACACTTTTGTATTTTAATTGACCCCCCTCCCCAGAATGGGGGGGAATTCGGAATTGGGGGAGGGGGTCAGTGGGGGGGTCAATTAAAATACATTTTTGTATTTTAATTGACCCCCCTCCCCCGAATGGGGGGGATTCCGAATTGGGGGAGGGGGGTCAGAGGGAGGGTCAATTAAAATACAGTTTTGTATTGTAATTGACCCCCCTCCACAGGATGGGAGGGAAATTCCGAATTGGGGGAGGGGGTCAGAGGGGGGTCAATTAAAACACAGTTTTGTATTTTAATTGACCCCTACCCCGAATTGGGGGGGGGGAATTCTGAATTGGGGGAGGGGGTCAGTTAATTGCTCCCCCCCGAATTGGGGGTTGATTCCGAATTGGGGGAGCGGGTCAGAGGGGGGTCAATTAAAATACTTTTGTATTTTAATTGACCCCCCTCCCCAGAATGGGGGGGAATTCGGAATTGGGGGGAGGGGGGTCAATTAAAATTCAGTTTTGTATTTTAATTGACCCCCTCCCCCGAATGGGAGGAATTCCGAATTGGGGGAGTTGGGTCAGAGGGAGGGTCAATTAAAATACAGTTTTGTATTGTAATTGACCCCCTCCCCAGGATGGGAGGGAAATTCCGAATTGGGGGAGGGGGTCAGTTAATTGCTCCCCCCCGAATTGGGGGT